>JAPXFY010000022.1:53824983-53832483 GCA_030674185.1 Monoplex corrugatus
TGGCTGTTGGTTTATGGTGTCTTTCTTCCTATTCCAAGGTCAGGCTGGATTCATTGCATTAGGCACGATCCATTTACATCAGCCTTCATCATCATCATCATCAGGTGCCTTGTCGCATGGCGTTGGCGATTATGGACTTCCATCTGTCTCTATCACTTGTTGCCTCAAGCATCTCTTCCACCCTCCTTGTCCCCAGCCATTCTGCAAGTCCGTCTAGTATTTTCTCCCTGGGTCTACCCGGTGCTCTCTTTCCCTCCAGCTTTCCCGTTGTGACCAGGTGCTCCAATTCCCCTTTCCTCATAAAATGGCCTTTTTCCTGATCTTTCCTTATGAATGATCTACCTGTATCTGCCTCCATCAAGACTGTCTCGTTTGTTTTCTTTGCTGTCCATGGAACTCTTTACATTCTTCTTACAAACCACATCTCAGCTGCCTCAATCTTGTTCTTGCTTACCTCTCTCATATTATTAGCCCTGGACCCTCTTCAGGACAAAACAATGCTAATATGGCATGACCACTCTTTCAAATTGCAAAATTCGTCTCACTTCCCCTCTGACATCATATTTGCCTCCCCATCCCCACCTCTTACCATTACTCACAAACACACCGCGAGTTCATTTAATCTTCTTCTCCCGTTGTGCGAAACAGCAGAGAAGTTTCAGTCTGTTTCTCCTAATTTTGTATTTGGTGTTTGTTTGTGATCTAATATTCACGCTTCACAAAGGCTAAGGCCGAAAATTGCGCCTGTCTGTTCTTCTTGTATTAAATACGCGTTCTGATTCTATTTTCGTGTTTATTTCTGGTTCCTGTTTGCTTGAACGTGGGCAGTTGCACTTATTTTGGATTCTATATCTTATTACTACCTGCCGCTAACCCAGACCTCACAATAGAAATGTGAGACGAAACACTATAAAACCTTGCGAAGGACACGCAAACGAGCAAAATTAATGGTCCTGCCCCTCCCACGCTATCCCACCCCACCCCCGTCTCCATAATCACTTTTAATTCTGTCTCACACTCATCCTAAACAAGCCAACCAACACCTGGAGTCTATTTGTCTTCCAGTTTCTTCCTCCCCCACTTCATTTTTTTCCCCGAAGCTGAAGACTGAAAGCACTGACGCAGCAAGGAGAGGGTAAAGGGAAGGAATTCTGGCAGTGACAGAGTGGGCAAGGGAAAGAACTGTTTCCCCCTGAGAGCTCTTACGGCATATGTCAGCGCGTCACGTCACAGGCCAAATGTCAGAGGTACACGCATAACAAACACGCTAAGCTGCTGACATGCCACACATTGTACACAGCTTTCACTGCATACTGACACACGCAGTGTGGAGCTGTGTAGCGAGATTGCTTGCTAGTCAGTTATACATCAACATTTTTAAAACGAAATATTTTTCATTGCAGCCGGCCCCATTTTTCGCGCCTTTTCCGTAACGCTGCCTCTACACCACTCATTTTTGCACCAGCTATAATTAATAGGACAAAACAACAACAACAACAACAAAAACAGTCGCCGTGGTGTAGTGGTTAATGCAACGGACTTGCCGACTGGAAGGTTGTGCGTTCGAATCCCCATCAGTACCTTCACAAATCATTGTGGGATTTTTCGACCTTAACTGGCTCCTACCCAGAGTTGGGCGTGCTATGGGCTCATTGGGAAGACTGGGACCACACAGAGTCGAATCTCATCCACTTCACGGATGCGTAATTCAGGGTGTTGCTAAAAATATTCTGACCAGCATCACAGGTGTTTGTATCTCTCGGGCCTGGTTGACGCCAGTATATATTATGATAGTAAGCGTAGAGTACAGCCCTGTCACGCAGTCTCAATCCTAGATGGAACTTAACACCATAGCATCATGGTTTTCATCCTCATCGACATCATCATCATCGCATTGTAAAAACTGTTCCAGCTTCTGTGGCCGTTAAAGTGGCGTAGAAAATGGGACGCAAAAAAACAAACAAACAAAAAACCCCAAAAAAAAGAAAAGAAAAGAAAAAGGTGAGCACAAAGGTAGCCTCCCTGAGTGCGATGATCCTTAAAAAAATCAACAGTGAAAGAAAAACCAGTTGTCGTGGTATAATGGTTAACGCAACAGACTACTGACTGGAAAGTTGTGGGTTCGAATCCTGTCATTAAGGTTGTGGTATCAAATCCAATCAGGAACGTCCATAGGTTCAAATCCAGTCAGTCCCTTCAGACTCATTGAGGGATTTTGAGGCCCCAAATCTCTCCTACCCAGAGTTGAGCGCGCGCGCGCGCGCACACACACACACACACACACACACACACATACACAACACACACACAACACACACACACACACACACACACACACACACACACACATTACACCAGCATAGTATTTCAAGCTGGTGAAAGCATATAAACTGACACCAGTATTCATGCACACACACACTCACACACACACACACACACACACACACACACACACACACACACACACACACACACACACACACACACACACACACACACACACACACACAGAGGCACTTCTTGAAAAAGGTGGAAAGGGCATATCAAGTCATTTTCATAGTCAAGAATAGAACTTGGAACACAGACAAAGTCACAACACTACGTGTAGTTATCGTTTCACGTCCTCACCCTTTGCAACAGCGTTGTGCAGTTCCTCACATTTCTCACAACAGAAATCAGTGAGAAGGTTTCAGTTTCAGTTTCAGTTTCAGTTTTCAGACGATCTCCGGTCGATGAATTCTAGCGCTAAGGTCACAGGTGCCATGCGATAAGAAAGGTACAGAATGGTCATGGGACAAACCTTAAGCCTGCACATAAACCCATGAGTTGGCCCGGCCCTAAGGTCCTACCAAGCCGTTGTTGTTGTTGTTGTTGCTTTATCTTATATTAGTATTGTATCGGTCAAATATTGGAACAATCTTGGTAACATAATGAAAATGAAGTATACTGTGTGTCTTGTCTTCAAAGAAAAAAATAAAGAAATGAAATATATGAATAATTAAAGTCTTGATTAAATCAAAGCGCAACTAGCTATTAAGTATAAATTTGTCTTACATCACAGAAAGCCCCACCCATCCACCCCTTTCTATGACTGAATCAAAACATTACTAGCCATTAAATATAAATTTGCCTCACTTCACAGATAGCCCCACCCATCCACCCATTTCTATGACTGAATCAAAACATTACTAGCCATTAAGTATAAATTTGTCTTACATCAAGAAAGCCCCACCCATCCACCACTTTCTCTGACTGAATCAAAACATTATAGCCATGAAATATAAATTTGTCTTACATCACAGAAAGCCCCACCCATCCACACTTTCTCTGACTGAATCAAAACATTACTAGCCATTGAATATAAATTTGTCTCACATTACAGAAACCCCACCCATCCACCCCTTTCTCTGACTGAATCAAAACATTACTAGCCATTAAGCATAAACTTGTCTTACATCACAGAGAGCCCCCAATCACCCACCTCAGTTCCCCAAGTCAATACACAAAGCCTCCGATGCCTATCGACAAGATGAGAAAGTGAACGAGTTAATGCCAGTTAAGGCACATTCCAGATGAACCTGCTGCTTGTTCCTATGGCTGGCAACAACAGAGGGGGAAAAAGTGATGGTATACAGGAGTGAAAATATCAACGATGACGTTTGTGCTGTTGTGTTGCCTGCTTGTCTGTTTTAACAACATATGTCAGATTTCTTTCCTTTTCATTTTCTTTCCTTTTCTTTCTTTTCTTTTCTATTGTTTTTCTTTTTCGCCTTGCACTTAAGATTCCTTTATGTCGTATTATTTTAAAGAATATATTCAGAACAAGGATAACTTCAGTAATGATACTAATATGAATAAGAATGTACATGTATAACATTCTTAATTGGAAATATATCACCCTCTCCTTTCCCCTCTCTCTCTTTCTCTTTCTCTCTCTCTCTGTCTATGTATATGTGTATATATATATATATACATACATATAATATATATATATATGTACATGTATATATATACATGTATATATATATGTGTACTTAATGTATGCATACATGCATGTATATGTATATAATACATATTTACATACATATAATATCTATGCATATATATATATATGTATATCTATATATATATATTATATACATATCTATTATATATATATATATATATAATGTATATATGTATACATATACATCTATATACATAAACTCATACAATGAATCCCTATTATTTCCACACCAAAATAGTTGAATTGTCATTGGTACAGTAGTCACTGACACAAAAGTATCTCTTTCAAGCAACAACTTTACATTGTTTAATTCTCATCCTCCCCCACAATACTCCTCCAAGCCTGCACACAAACATCAAACCCATCTCAACATAAACCACCCTCCTCTTCCCCTCCCATCCCCATCCATCCCACCACACACGCATACATATGTGAATCATTCCAATTCTGTTTCACGTGGACAGATATTGAGGAAAACTACCTACCTACCACCTACCTACCTACCTGCCTACCTACCTACCTACCTACCTACCTACCTACTAACTACCAACCAGCCAGCCAGCCAGCCAACCAACCAACCAACCAACCAACCACCAACCAACCAACCAACTAACTGAGTAACTACTAACCAACCAACCAACCAACCAACCAACCAACCAACCAACCAACCAACCAACCAACCAACACCAATCAACTAACCAACCAACCAACAACCAACCAACCAACCAACCAACCAACCAACCAACCAACCAACCAACCAACCAACCAACCAACCAACTAATCAACCAACCAACTAACCAACAACTAACTAACTGACTAACCGACTAACTGACTAACGAAACTAACTAACTAACTAACTAACTAACTAACTAACTAACTAACTAACTAACTAACTAACTACTACACTCAACTAACTAACTCACTCACTCACTCACTCACTCACTCACTAACTCATGCACTCACTCACTCACTCATCACTCACTCACTCACTCACTCACTCACTCACACACTCACACACTCATTCACTAATGAACGAAGGAACTAACGAACTAACTAACTAACTATAACTAACTAACTAACTAACTAACTATAATAACTAATAACTAAACAACTGACTGATGACTGATGACTAATTAATCGACTGACTAATTGACTGACTAATTAAATTACTAACTGACTGACTGACCGACCGACCGACCAACCAACCAACCAACCAACCAACCAACCAACCAACCAACCAACTACATCAAATTCAATAAATGGAAAATCTCAGTCTTTCGCAAGCTGGCACGCCCTCAATGTTGCTGACGTACTGTAATCAGACGTATGTCTCATTAGCTGGCGTGCAAGTTGGGTAATGTAAAGATTTAAACTTTCCTAAGAAGGACCCCGACATCTAATTGGCAGCTCCATGCGTTGCCAGCCTTGACTTTTAGTAGCCAACCTTTTATGTCGAAGCCAACTATTCGGTTAGTAAGTTTCCGTGCTGAAGGCAGAGACTACAGGGGCTTGGCTTGGCACCACCATTCAAATTAAGTGACCTTTGATGTTTCTAATAAAAGAGGAATCACTGTGTGTGTGTGTGTGTGTGTGTGTGTGTGTGTGTGTGTGTGTGTGTGTGTGTGTGTGTGTGTGTGTGTGTGTGTGTGTGTGTGTGTGTGTGTGAGTGTGTGTTTGTGTAGGCGTGTGTGTGTGTGTGTGTTTGTGTGTGCCCGTGCGTGCGTGTGTGAGTGTGTGCGTTTTGTTTTTGTTTGTTTATTTGTTTCTTTTGTCCCTTTTTACAAAGAGTATTATTCAAACACATAACTCATTCATATCAACATAACATGACACGCAACATAAACTTAACCATACACGTAGAATTAAATGACGTAACAGCAAATCTACACCCACTACCCACCCCTACAATATTAATTATATATATATATATATATATAAATACATAATATAATATATATATATATATGTATATGCATACATACATATATACATATGTATATATACATATATATATATATACAGATATATATCTTTATGTTATATATATATATATATTCACATGCTCGCATGATAAACTCACACAACACAACATATTATTTATTCAAGTGGTGAACTCACTCACTCACTCACTCACTCATTTACTCACTCACTCATCCACTCACTCACTCATTCACTCACTCGATCGATCCCTTTGCAGGAAGCCGGTGGATAGGGTGAGGGATTCAAAAGGTTATGTTTCTGATTTGATGGCAAAGTTGACAATGCAGGATGCTACTGGACAGGGTGCGGGAGTCAAAAGGTTAAAAAGCCTGGCTCATGTGTACTGTGCAGTGAGTATGCAGACTGTGCACCAACATACTGTCTGCACAGTGTGGGCAAAACAAGGTTCAATAAAAGCACTTGACAAAAATCGAAAGGCATAAAGACAACGAAAAAGAATTATACTTTATCTGTTGGCTGTCCCCAGTGGGGATGCTGGGGGCTATTTCAGTATAAATAGTATCCCCACCTTCTGGAAAGTCTGTGCTAGAAATTTCCTCTTTTCTGTCACTCTCTTTGTTTCTGCCTTGTTCTTTTGCTTTCTGTCATTTCTTCCTTTCATTTTCTATGCAACAGTCAGTAAGTTCTTGGGTGTAGCACAGAGAAGAAAGAGACAGAATAAGCAGTTGTTCCACCATCTTAAATCGCATTATCTTTACTTTCCGAAACTAATTAGACTAACATTCGATTCTCTGAACGGTCGAAGGGAAAAAACTGCACTTTGAATCTCCACAAGAGGCTGGCCAAGTTTTTTAGTGTTATCTCCCATTTTCCCCAAATTTCGATGACGAAAATCTCCCGTGGCAGACACGGTTACGGGCGTATGAACATGTCAAATAATAGGAACGAGGGGCACGGTAAAACGTCGGATGAACAATTATTAGGTCTGGGTTCGATCCAGTATTAGTACCTCCCACTTGGTGAGTAAAGAGTCTGTGGAGATATTTACCGATTTCAGTTCAGTTCACGTTGCTTATAGCCCATCCAACCGCTTAGACCCTATCTCGTGTACAACTAGAAATTGCTGTACCTCAAACTCACGGTTTCAGTTTTATACCAAGAAAAGTATTGGACATAATTATATTCCATGTCTGTTTTGGCTGTTTTTAGCGTGGGGGAAAAATTGGCCCTCAATTGTTGGTTGTGTGATATGTCACAGATATTAATCTTCTTCTTAAAAAAAAACAAACAAACAAAAAAAAAAAAGACCTCAGCTATATACAGGCCATGGAGCTCCTGTTCCCACCCCCACTTCTTTGTTCTTTTATGAATTTTCTTTTTTCTGTTCTGAGTGCTTCACACGTCTGACTTTATTGGTCTCAATTTTGGTTTTCATTGTTTTAAAGAAAAGAAAGTGATAGTATAACATACACGATATCTACTGTCTGCTTGGGTTTATTTGTTTATCTATTTATTTATTTATTTTACTTAAAGCATATATATTTACATTTGTG
>JAPXFY010000022.1:53837483-53839983 GCA_030674185.1 Monoplex corrugatus
TAGTCAGAGAAGACCACTTAACCTTTTGACTCCCGCACCCTATCCACCACCAGCAAGAAATTAACCCTATGATTCCTTCACACGATCCACCAGCTTCCTGTGGGCCTAGAGCATACCGAATGTGCTTGACCGGTCGCCGTGGTGTTAGTGGCTAACGCAGTGTCCTGGTAAAAGAAGATGGCCATTTCCTCCTGCCAGAACGCTATCATTCGGAAGTTGCCATTTTCTCCTAACGGGACGCTACTATTAGAAAGTTGTCTGTTGTTTGTTGTGCTAAATGTTGTGCATTTATTCTTTTTCGTCGTTTGTATACACTTGACAAAAACCAGTTGCCGTGGTGTAGTGGTTAACGCAACGGACTACTGACTGAAAAATTGTGGTTTCGAATCCCCATCAGTCCCTTCAAAAATCAGTGTGGGCTTTTTCGGCTCTAAACGGCTCCTACTAGAGTTGAGTGTACTATGGACTATTTGGGAAGACTGGGACCACACTGTCAAGTTTCGTTCACTTCACGGATGCTTCACTGAGGGTGTTGCTTAAAATCTTCTGACCAGCATTGCAGGTGTCTGTATTTCGCGGGCCTGGTTGACGCCAGGATAATAATATTATGATAGTAAGCGTAGAGTACAGCCCTGTCACGCAGTCTCAATCCTAGATGGAACTCCATAACATCATGATTGCCATCTTCATTATTACCATCATCCCATTGTAAACACTGCCAGGTTCTGAAGCCATTAAAGTGGCATAGAAAATGGGACAAAAATGGTGAGCAAGGTAATCTCCATAAGTGCGATGCCCCCCCCCCCCCCCACTTGCCCCCCCCAAAATGTGCTTGCCATCTGTGAGGACCCCTGAGACATTTGCATGAATTCCTGCCTGTAGAAGAGCAGAATGCAGAGAAGGTCAAGGAAGGTTGATCAACGGAAGTCAGACAGAGACAGCAGTATTGTGTTTTATGATCAAAAAGCGCATACCGTATTTATTCCAATAAAATTAGAAAAACAAAAAACAAAAACAACAACAAAAAACAAACAAACAACAACAAAAAAAGAAAAAAAAAGTCTCGACTGCTGAATACATACATCACATTTTCCCTTGAGGTTTCGGGGACTGTTTTCCTTTTCTACAGAATTACTTCCCCTGTTACTTCCAGTGTTCTACACATTTAAGTTCAGTTGGTTGGGCCATGGGGCGCCATACTAATTGCCTGTGTTTTGTGCCCTTAGAGCGTTTGTCAGAGTGGGTAAATGTTTTAGTGAATAATGAGAATGTGTGCTTTCGTTTGATTGGTGTACAAAAGAACGAACGAATAAACGAACGAACGAATGAATAAACGAACCAAAAACCAACGAACCAACGAACGAGCGAACAAACGAAGAAACGAAGGAAGGAAGGAAGGAAAGAAGGAAGGAAGGAAAGAACGAAGGAAGGAAAGAAAGAAGGAAGAAGAACGAAGGAAGGAAGGAAGGAAAGAAGGAAGAAAGTAAAGAAAGAAAGGAAGGAAGGAAGGCAGAAATGAAGGAAGGAAGGAAAGAACGAAGGAAGGAAAGAACGAAGGAAGGAAAGAACGAAGGAAGGAAGGAGGATGGAAAGAAGGAAAAAAGGAAGTTAGAAAGGAAGGAAGGAAGAAAAGAAGGAAGGAAAGAAGGAACGAAGGAAGGAAGGAAGAAGGAAGAAAAGAAGGAAGGAAGGAAGGAACGAAGGAAGGAAGGAAAGAAGGAAGTTAGAAAGGAAGGAAGGAAGGCAGAAATGAAGGAAGGAAGGAAGGAAAGAATGAAGGATGGAAGGAAGGAAGGAGGGAAAGAAGGAAGTTAGAAAGGAAGGAAGGAAGGAAGAAAAGAAGGAAGGAAGGAAGGAACGAAGGAAGGAAGGAAGGAAAGAAGGAAGGAGGAAAGAAGGAAGGAAGGAAGGAAAGAAAGAAGGAAGGAAGGAAGGAACGCACGAACGAAGGAATGAATGAATGAAGGAAGGAAGGAACGAAGGAAGGGAGGAAGGAGGAAACAAACGAACACTCTCTCACCAGCGTTGTTGATGAGGATGTGCAGCTTCTGTTCCTGCTGGATGAATTCGTCCACAAACTCTTTGACAGACATAAGATTGGCCAGGTCCAGACGAGATGCGAAGACGTTCTGGTTACCACTTTTCTTTCGGATGGTCCGGGCCACTGCCTCCCCCTTCACTCGATCTCGGCAGCCCAGGATGAGGCGGGCCCCACGTTTGGCCAGCTCCATGGCTGTGGCTTTTCCAAGGCCTGAGTTCGCTCCTTGAAGAGACAAAGAGAAAGAAGATACGTGTTAGATTCTTTTTTTTAAATATATTGAAAAACGTTTACCGATTTGTCTCAATTTTATGTATGCACTTGACTTTGTTGTATAGGCTATTTTATTAGGAAAGGGGAATTAGAGTAGCTAGTCACAACAGAAAAGCTGGAGGTAAAGAGAACACCAGGTAGACCCAGGGAGAAAATGTTGGACGGACTTGCAGGGTGGCTGAGGACAGA
>JAPXFY010000022.1:53847483-53849983 GCA_030674185.1 Monoplex corrugatus
TATCAAAAAATTATAAAAAGTACGTAAGACTTTATCGAAAAAAATACAAGTGAATGGACCATTAAGGCAGAAAATAAGTAGAAATGACAGAAAGCAAGGCAACAAGGCAGAAACAAGGAGAGTGACAGAAAAGAAGAAATTTCTAACACAGAATTTCCAGATGGTGGGGATACTATTTATACTGAAAGAGCCCCGGCATCCCAATGGGGTGGGGTGGGGGGGGGAGTCCTTCATTTAAGCTACAGCTAGGACAACAGACACTAGAAGGAAGCAGGCACACACACACACAAGAGATGTCTTCCTGCCAGACACACGCTGCCTCTGGCAACAACTCCTAGACGAGAAAGATTTGCAGGCACGGTAAGTCAAGTAGTAGTTAAGACGTTTGACTCCCAATCAGAAAGTTTAGGGTTCCAGCTTTCGTGGCTATCTTTTGCCTGGTAAAATCGACAAACAAAAATAAAGGGTTGGAGATAAATAGCAAGAAGACGGAAGTCATGGTAATCAGTAAAAAAAAAAAAAAAGAAATCCCCTCATGCAAAATAACAGCAAATGGCATAACTTTGAGACAGGTTGATAAGTATAAAATATATGGGAACGGTCATCTCACCACACGGCAGATGCACATCAGAAATAACCAGCAGAATCAGCCAAGCCAAAAAGCATTCAAGAAGATGAAAAGCAGTCTTACCAACAAATGCCTATCAATTACCATCAGGAAGAGAGTTCTTGAATGCTATAGAGAACTGATAATGTTATACGGTTGTGAGGTGTGGACAGTTAAACCACAAAGCCAGAACAAGATTGAGGCAGCCGAGATGTGGTTTCTAAGAAAAAATGTTGAGAGGTCCATGGACAGCAAAGAAAACAAACGAGACAGTCTTGATGGAGGCAGACACAAGAAGATCATTCATAAGGAAGATTAGGAAAAGAGGGGCAACATATATAGGATTTTTTATGAGGAAGGGGGAATTAGAGCACCTGGTCACAACAGGAAAACTGGAGGGAAAGAGGGCATCAGGTAGACCCAGGGAGAAATTATTGGACGGACTTGCAGAGTGGCTGAAGACAGAGAGGGTGGAAAATGTGCTTGCGGCAACAAGTGATAGATACATATGGAGGGCCATGATCACCAACGCCATGTGGCAGGGCACATGATGATGATGAATATCGACCCTTCGTGGGTAACTTTTGCCTGGTAATATCGACCCTTTGTGGGTATCTTTTGCCTGGTAATATCGATCCTTTGTGGGTATCTTTTGCCTGGTAATATCCACCCTTTGTGGGTATCTTTTGCCTGGTAATATCCACCCTTTGTGGGTATCTTTTGCCTGGTAATATCGACCCTTTGTGGGTATCTTTTGCCTGGTAATATCCACCCTTTGTGGGTATCTTTTGCCTGGTAATATCCACCCTTTGTGGGTATCTTTGCCTGGTAATATCGACCCTTCGTGGGTATCTTACGTCTGGTAATATCGACCTTTGTGGGTATCTTTGCCTGGTAATATCGACCCTTTGTGGGTATCTTTCGCTGGTAATATCCACCCTTTGTGGGTATCTTTCGCCTGATAATATCGACCCTTTGTGGGTATCTTTTGCCTGGTAATATCCACCCTTTGTGGGTATCTTTTGCCTGGTAATATCGATCCTTTGTGGATATCTTTTGCCTGGTAATATCCACCCTTTGTGGGTATCTTCGTCTGGTAATATCGATCCTTTGTGGGTATCTTTTCCCTGGTAATATCGACCCTTTGTGGGTATCTTTCGTCTGGTAATATCCACCCTTGTGGGTATCTTTCGTCTGTAATATCGACCTTTGTGGGTATCTTTCGTCTGGTGATATCAACTCTTCGTGGATATGTTTTGCCTGGTAAAACCGACCCTTCGTGGGTATCTTTCGCCTGGTAATATCGACCCTACGTGGATATCTTTCGCCTGGTAATATCGACCCTTCGTGGGTATCTTTTGCCTGGTAATACCGACCCTTTGTGGGTATCTTTCGCCTGGTAAGTTCGACCCTTCGTGAGTATCTTTCGTCTGGTAATACCCACCCTTTGTGGGTGTCGTTGGTCTGGTAAATCGACCCTTCGTGGGTATCTTTTGCATGGTAATGTAAAGGGTGGAGATTTTTTCTTATATTGTAAGGTCAGCATGTGACCAGACCTGTCAGTGGTTTGATCTCCAGCATGTGTACAGGCATGCAGAACATCTAATATGCACGTCAAAGATTATGTAAATCATGTCAGCATCCTATAGTTTCTGGAAACATAAACAGGAAATCTGTATGCCTAACGAAAACGGAGTATGCAGACTGCGCAACAACATACTGCCTGCACAGATTGGGCCAAACAACATGCATGTACACGGACTTGAGAAACGCTGAAACGCTACAACAAATCTTAGAAATGAAAAAAGTAAATGAATGAATAAATAGATAATAAATAAAAAATATTAAGAGGAGGCGACACACAAAGACGTATCCGTGCAAGTCATATGCGCT
>JAPXFY010000022.1:53857483-53864983 GCA_030674185.1 Monoplex corrugatus
GTATATGTGTATGCATGTATGTATGTATATATGGATGGATGGATGGATGTATGGATGTATGTATGTATGTATGTGTGTATATATGTATGTATGTATGGATGGATGGATGTATGGATGGATGTATGGATGTATGTATGTATGTATGTATGTATGTATGTATGTATGTGTGTATGTATGTATGTATGTATGGATGTATGGATGTATGGATGGATGGATGTATGTATGTATGTATGTATGTATGTATATATGTATGTATGTATGGATGGATGTATGTATGTATGTATGCATGTATGTATGTATATGTGTATGCATGTATGTATGTATATATGGATGGATGGATGGATGTATGGATGTATGTATGTATGTATGTGTGTATATATGTATGTATGTATGGATGGATGGATGTATGGATGGATGTATGGATGTATGTATGTATGTATGTATGTATGTATGTGTGTATGTATGTATGTATGTATGGATGTATGGATGTATGGATGGATGGATGTATGTATGTATGTATGTATGTATATATGTATGTATGTATGGATGGATGTATGTATGTATGTATGCATGTATGTATGTATGCATTATGTATGTATGCATATATGTATGTATGCATGCATTATATATGTATGTATGTATGTATGCATGCATATATGTATGCATGCATTATATATGCACGTATGTATGTATGCATACATATATACATGTACATATGTATGTATGTATGTATGTATGTATGTATGTATGTGTCTATGTATGATATGTATGCATGTATGAATGTATGTATGTATGTATGTATGTGTATGTATGTACGTGTCTATGTATGGTATGGATGTATGTATGTGTATGTACGTACGTGTGTATGTATGATATGTATGTATATATGAATGTATGTACGTACGTGTGTATGTATGTATGCTCGTTCGTTTTTTGATTTTACGTCTTTTCACTATGAGTGATATTAGACGGGGGAAAATGGAAGAAAACAGTTGGGCAGGTTGGATTGTGGGCAGAGGGGAGACAGAGTATGAGATGTAAGTAGGTGGAAAAATAGAAAAAATAGAACAAGAACTTAACACTTACAATTAACGTCATCAATGTGAAGGGGAAAATTTAACGGTGAAGTACAAACTTCATAAACTTAAAGTAATGCATTAACGGGACTGTGAACCAACGATTGTATGTATGTATGTATGTATGTATGTATGTATGTATGTATGTATGTATGTATGTATGTATGTATGTATGAATGTATGTATGTATGTGTATGTATATATGTATGCATGCATGTATGTATGTATGCATGTATGTATGTATGTATGTATGTATGTATGTATGTACATGTATGTATGTATGTATGTATGTATGTATGTATGTATGTGTGTATGTAGGTATATTTGTGTGTGTGTGTGTCTGTCTGTCTGTCAGTCTGTCTGAACGACGCGCTTGTTGCTAGCAGTGAAGAGGAGTTAGACAGTAGAAACTGGGGTCCACGTGCAAGTACAGCCGAAAACTGGGGCATCCGTCTAGCTTCAAGCTAAAAATGAATTTAAAGGAGCTGTGAGGAAATAAAGACAAAAACAAAACAAAAAAACAAAAAACTAAAACACACTGGAGGAAAATAACACACACACCACACACACACACTGCACACACCACACACACCACACACACACACACACATGTACACACCAGACACACACACGACACATGCACAGACACACGCACGCACACACGCACACACTCACACACGACAGCATTCTACACACGCACGCACACAGACACACATGCACAACATATACACGCATGCAGACACACCACACGCACAGCACACACACGCACACAGCACAGACACACGCACCAGCACGCATGCAGATACACAAACACCACGCACACGGACAAAGCACACACAGACACACGCACGCATGGAGCACATACAACCCACACATCACAGCACGCACGCACGCACGCGCGCAGACACACACACACAGCAACACCGCCACGCACCATGGCACACATACAACACACACACGTAAAGCACACACACACACAAACACACACACTCTCTCTCTCCTCACAGACACACACACACACACACACACAGACACACACACACACACACCACACACACACACACACTCACACTCACACACACACACACACACACACACACACACACACACACACACACACACACACACACACACACACACACACACACATGTACTGCAGGAAAAGCCATATCAACCATTTCACTCAACTATCCACCAACTTTCTGAATTTAACCCTTACAGTGCCTAAATCTGCACACACCAGCTTCCTTTCAACAGCTCGCTACCTCCCCTATCTTCCAGCTCTCTGATTTTAACCCCTTATTCCCTCACCCTATCCACCATCGCTCTGAATTTGACCCCTTATTCCCTCCCTCATCCTATCCACCAGCTTCGTTATCAACACTTGACTCCTCACCCTATCCACCAGCTTTTTTAACACTTTAAATGCATGATCTTGTTGATAGCGTGATGGCAGCCCTGGTATGGTTGTCAGTGTGATCACTATATGACGTCTTTTATTTATTTGAATAAAAATTGATAGGTCTTTCTTGTCTATGTGATACAATGGTTAGCGCAACGCACTTCAGACCGGGAAGGTTGTGGGTTAGAACGTTATATGAATATTTATCAAACTCGATATGTGATTTTTCAGTCGCAACTTGTTTCTGCCCAGAGATGAGTGTGGTAATGGCTTAGTGGGAAGATTGGAACCACACATTCGATGTTCATCCACTTCACGGATGTGTCATTTGAAGGTGTTTGCTCAAATGTTCTGACCAGCACTGCAGGTATCTGTATCCCATGAGCCTGGCAGATGCCAGGATGTATCACGAAAGAGAGCGTAGAGTACAGACTTGTCGTGCAGTCTCAATACAGAATGGAACTCTACAGCATCATGATTATCATCTCCATCATCATGACACTGTTAAATTATTGGTCTAGATTTTGTAGCCATTACAGTTTTTTAGAAAGTGGGACAGAACAAAAACTGGAAGGTCTTGCTTCCTCGTTCAGCACCTCCCTCTCCCCCTTCATATCTCCCTCTCCCTCTCTCGTCTCCCACACATCCCAAACCACCCATCCAGCCCATCTCTCGGAAACGCCCCCCCCCCACCTCCCCCACTTTCTCCACAGCATGAGAGATGGAGAAGATACCACTGGTGATTGATGATATTTGCAGTTCTTCTTCCAGCTGCTGAGGCGTAAGCTTTAGAGCAAGATCAGAGGAGAGTCTTGAAGTATTATTCCTGTCTTGGTGGAACCAAAGTTTTGTTGAAGGGTAGAAGGTGAAAGAAAAGTGATGTATTTCTCTCCGCCTTTGTCCTTCTGCACGCATAGGGACTTGAGACTGTTCCGGCATTTTGGTTTTACCTTTTTTATTTAAACATATGAAATACGTAAAATAGTGACCACACTGAGAACATATCAGGGCTGCCGCCAAGATATCAACAAAATGCGAAGACTTAGAACTATGGTCATGTTAACATCATATTTCATCATCATCAAGTTCCCTTCCGCATGGCGTTGGCGATCAAGGCCCTTCATACGAATCTATCCCTTGTCGCTGCAAGTGCATCTCCCACCCTCTCTGTCTTCAGTCACCCTGCAAGTGCGTCCAATATTTTTTTCTCTGGGTCTACCTGGTGTTCTCTTTCCCTCCGGCTTTCCTGTTATGACAAGCTGCTCTAATTCCCTTTTCCTCATAAAATGTCTTATAAATGTTGCTTGTCTTTTCCTAATCTTCTTTACTAATGATCTTGTGTCTGCCAGAGCAAACAGGAGTTGAGAGTCTTCGTTTCTGATATATATATGCCTGTGGCATAATGGGCAGTAAGTAAATAAAAAAGTTGGGAGATTTCATGTTGCTTTTGGCAAGCTTCATACCAGCATTGCAGATAGCATGAATTTGTTTCAAAAACAGATTGATGCAAGCATAGACAACAGTAGTCAACAAGCAAAGCCAGAACAAGATTGAGGCAGCCAAGATGTGGTTTCTAAGAAGAATGTTGAGAGTTCCATGGACAGCAAAGAAAACAAATGAGACAGTCTTGATGGAGGCAGACACAAGTAGATCACTCATAAGGAAGATTGGGAGAAGACAGGCAACATTTATAGGCCATTTTACGAGGAAGGAGGATTTGGAGCACCTGGTCACAATGGGAAAGCTGGAGGGAAAGAGAGCACCAGGTAGACCCAGGGAGAAAATGCTGGACGGACTTGCAGAGTGGCTGGGGACGAGGGGGGTGGAAGAGATGCTAGGGGCAACGAGAGATAGAGACAGATGGAAGTCCATGATCGCTAACGCCATGCGGCAGGGCACCTTATGATGATGATAGACAACAGTATATAGAAGCCGTAATTTAGGTAGAACAAAATCAATACATTATGCTACAAATGTGTCAGTGGTACTGCACCTATTTATCTTCGTGACCACCTCCGAACGTACGCCCATGCCCATTTTCTCTATTCTGCTTCTGATATTGATACTAGTTAACAATTTCTCGAGTCAAAATGTACCACAGCCGGTCGCCGCTCTGTGTCTGGTCCATACAACTGGAACGAGCTTTCCCGTCTATTCAATAGTCACAAACCCTGTTTTCTTCAAGTCTAGCTTGAAGACATATCTTTTTGTCCAGCAGTGATTTCCCCCTGTACATGTACACTTTTTTTGGCCTGATTCCCCTCTTGTTCTCTCCCTCCTATTTTGCGAGTGGTTGGTGCCCTGGAGTTTTGGTCTTTTGTGGGTGATTGCTTTGGTGAATGATGAGAGTTCACGCTTTGGCTTGATTCTTTTATCAAGATTTGGCGCCCTATAAATGCCATTCTTCTTCTTCCTCTTCTTATCATCATCATCATCATCATCATCATCATCACCATCATCATCATCATCATCATCATCATCATCATCATCTTCCTCCTCATCAGTATTATATTGTTATTATTAATTGGTTTTGTATGAATAAACCATCTCTTTCTCGGTCTCTCTGTCTCTCAGTCTGTCTGTCTGTCTGTCTGTCTGTCTCTGTCTCGGTCTCTGTCTCTCTCTCTCTCTCTGTCTGTCTCTGTCTCTGTCTCTGTCTCTGTCTCTGTCTCTGTCTCTCTCTCTCTCTCTCTCTCTCTCTCTCTCTCTCTTGCAGCATCTCTATATTATGTCCCATCCCCCATCTCTCTGCCACTCTACTTTTTCCTCCGCCCTAGACATTGGTGCCAGATCCTATGAAAGCTAAACTGCATCAAGTAATATCTTTTACGTAACAACCGCCCCCGCCTCTCCATCACCCATCACCTCTACCTCGACTATCAGCATGCATGTTTGAACGTTTAGCCAGAGACTCGTAGTTGTTCTCTTCCAGGAGGATGAATTACATTCCTTTGCTCAGATCAGTTCTGTATAGCAACAGACATGAGACATTCAAGGTGACTTCAGGATGGTTTGTATACAGTGTGTTTGTTCGGAAAAGTGGGGGTTGGGGGATTTGGGGAGGAGGGAGGGAACGGGGGTGGAGTTTTGTGCGTGCGTGTGCGTTTGTGTGTGTGTGTGTGTGTGTGTGTGTGTGTGTGTGTGTGTGTGTGTGTGTGTGTGTGTGTGTATGTGTGTGTGTTTGTTTGTGTGTGTGTGTTTGTGTGTGTGTGTGTTTGTGTGTGTGTGTGTGTTTGTGTGTGTGTGTGTGTGTGTGTGTGTGTGTGTGTGTGTGTGAGAGAGAGAGAGAGAGAGAGAGAGAGAGAGAGAGAGAGAGAGAGAGAGAGAAAGAGAGACAACGTTTGGATGCTGACGTCAGTTAAATTCGCCTTATTATGTACTTTTATTTACTTAATTGTGAATGTGGAAGGTTTGAAGAGTGGTTGCTATATTATGTGATAACTTGTCCAGTTGAGACGTTTATTCTTTGTCCTTGATAGAGTCGTCCTTATATTTTCAGTAAATGTAAGAATTAGGTATGTATAGTGCAAGTCCATCGTATGCACGTCCTAACTTCCAAATAACAAATTAAGGAGGACTGAATTAAACTGAATTGAATTGGTAATTTATCTTGACATTAGACTTGTTAGCCTTCTTCAGACAATCAGTGATAGTTACATATTCTTCCCTGACACTAGACTTGACGTGCAATATTTATAACAATTTTAATAATAGCTGAAAATCTACCCGTGTTCTTAGCCAGCAGACTCACTGTTCAGTTAATTAACAGAGTTGAGAAATACAATGGTGATGATATATTCAAATCGGTCCTTGTCCACAACTTTGTGAAAGTTTCTCTGGATGTTTTCTTCCTCCTCCTCCTCCTCATCAGGTGCCTTGCCGTGGCGTTGGCGATAATGGACTTCCATCTGTCTCTATCACTTGTTGCCCCAAGCATCTCCTCCACCCTCTTTGTCCTCAGCCACTCTGCAAGTCCGTCTAGTATCTTCTCCTGGGTCTACCCGGTGCTCTCTCTCCCTCCAGCTTTCCCGTGGTGACCAGGTGCTCCAATTCCCCCATCCTCATAAAATGGCTTATAAATGTTGCCCGTCTTTTCCTAATCTTCCTTATGAATGATCTACTTGTGTCTGCCTCCATCAGGACTGTCTCCTTTGTTTTTGTTTGCTGTCCATGGAACTCTCAACATTCTTCTTAGAAACCACATCTCAGCTGCCTCAATCTTGTTCTGGCTTTGTTTGTTGACTGTCCACGCCTCACATCTGTACAACAGTATTGGTTCTATATAACATTCAAGAACTCTCTTCTGATGTTAATTGATAGGCATTTGATGGTAAGAATGTTTTTCATCTTCTTGAATGTTGTTTTGGCTTGGCTGATTCTGCTGGCTATTTCTGATGTGCATCTGCCATCTGGTGAAATGATCGTTCCCAGGTATTTAAACTTATCAACCTGTCTCAAGGTTGTGCCGTTTGCTGTTATTTTGCATGAGGGGATTTCATGTTTTTTACTGATCACCATCATTTCAGTCTTCCTGCTGTTTAGTTCCAACCCCTTACCTTTGCTTTCTATTTCTAGTATATTCACAAGGTTTTGTAGATCCCTTTCACTTTCTGCAGTTAGCACGGTGTCATCTGCGTATCGAATGTTGTTTATCATTTTCCCTCCAACCTTTAATCCAGGGTCTTCCTATAGGTTTCTCATGATGTTTTCGCTGTAAAGTGAAAACAGATCTGGTGACAAAACACAACCCTGTCTGATTCCTCTTTTGATGTTTTGGAAAGAACTTATATCGTTTTCTTCTTATATTGAGTTTTTTTTCCCAACTTTCAAGTTTTTCGCTTGATGGCCACTGCTTGCTCTCCACAACATTCTTTTTCTTCTATTTCTGTGACCAGCGTGGTGATGTAAGACAGAATATACGGTCCAGGGGGCACACGTTCTTCTGCACGAACTGTATGGGGACTAGTCTTGTGACACTGAGTCCTGCATCTGATACAGAACATTCATCTGTTCTTCTGTTGT
>JAPXFY010000022.1:53877483-53879983 GCA_030674185.1 Monoplex corrugatus
AACAATGCATCTGCACGGAAAGGTTGGAAAGCAGACCGTAACTTATATGATAAAGCTGTTACGACGAACGAAGTGCATATAATAATCGTGCAATGCTGTAGGCCTACAATGTAATGCAGCCCACTAAAATACAAGGAAATTACAAAGCAACACGACGCAGTGCTCACTCATCATCATCGTCGTCGTCGTCGTCATCGTCGTCGTCGTCGTCGTCGTCGTCTCTCTCATCATCATCATCATCATCATCATCATCATCATCACCACCATCACCATCACCATCATCATCATCATCATCATCATCATCATCATCATCATCATCATCATCATCATCATCTCGTCGTCGTCGTCGTCGTCGTCGTCATCATCATCATCATCATCCTATTCCTCCTCCTCCTCATCATGTGCCCTTCCGCATGACGTTGGCGATCACCCCCCCCCCCCATACGATTCTATCCCTTGTGGTTGCAAGTACATCTCCCATCCTCTCTGTCCTCAGCCACCCTGCAAGTCTGTCCAATATTTTCTCCTTCCTGGGTCTACCTTGTTCTGTCTTTTCCTCCAGCTTTCCTGCTGTGACTAGGTGCTCTAATTTCTCTTGCCTCATAAGATGTCCCATAAATGTTGCTTGTCTGTTCCGAACCTTGTTCAGTGTGTTCTTCTTGTGCCTGCCTCCATCAAGACTGTCTCGTTTGTTTCCTTTGCTGTCTATGGAACTCTCAACATTCTTCTTAGAAACCACATTTCGGTTGCCTCAATCTTGTTCTGGCTTTGTAGTTTTTATTCTAGTTAAGCATTAACAGTCAGTAGTAATTGGCTTGGTACTGAACCTGTAGTGAAACTGCGTCATGTGGCAGACACATCATGTGGCTCAAGTTAAGTCTTTGTTTTTTGTCTCACTGGATAAGCAGAGCATGTGGCGCAAGACTGTTTTTGTGCTCACTTTGAAAGACACAGGCTTGGTGTAAGGATGTGTGCAATAGTCTCAAGTCAGCTTAAAACGTACATAGGAATTGGACGAACACAAAAGTAGAATTAGAACGCGTATTTGAAATGACAAAACAAGATAAGACAAGACACACACCCGTTCACACATACACACATACTCGAGCGCGCGTGCACATACAGGCACACTCACACATAAAACACACACACACACACACACACACACACACACACACACACACACACACACACACACAAAACACACACGCACACACACAAAACACACACACACACACACACACACACACAGAAATACATACACACACACACATACACATACACATACACACACACACACACACACACACACACACACACACACACACACACACACACACACACACACACACACACACACACACACACACACACCTAAATAAGCTGATAGTATGTTAACATCCTGAGAAACAGACTTCGAGATGTTTGTGGAAAAGGATGAACATGAAGTGATTTCGACTCTATCTCAATTGTGTGCTGACTTCATCTTCAGTGAAAGAACCTGTTCCAGGAATCAAGCCAACAACACATTGCCAACTCTGCAATTCCTCATTTTCTGCCTCCTCCATGTTATGTTAAATACGCGTTTTAATCCTATTTCTGTAGTGTTCTTTTTCCTGGCTCGTATCTGCTTAAACGCCGGGAATAATTTTAATTCAGATTTTAATATGTAAATTGAAAACAAGTATGACGCGCTTTTCTCACACTGGTCGAAGCAGCAGGGAAGTTACAGTCTTTTTCTCCTAATTTTTCTATTTGGTGTTTGTTCGTTTGTGATCTTACGCTTGACAAAGGCCAGTTTGCCAAAAAGTTACGCCTGTCTTGTCTGGTTATATTAAATACACGTTCTGGTTCTCTTTTTTTTTTTTTTCGTGTTTTTTTGTTTTTTTTTGTTTGTTTTTGTTTTTAAAGTTAAGAGGTTTGGGAATGTTATGATGAAAACGTCTTAATGCCGAAACAAGTCACAAAAAGGCTTCAGCGGACATCTTTTCTGACTAGATCCAATTATTGATAGTTTAGGGGGCACAGATACGGTGAGTTTATAACAGAACAGGTGTTTACGGGTAAGAATTTCACCAAATCCCAATATCATTAAAGATCATGAATTTGGCCAGGAATACACCCTACCTGGCCTACCTTTAAAAAAAACCAAAAAGACTTGTAAAAACTTCAACAAGCCTTGGTGACTGTTGGAAAAGATGAACATCAAGTGGTTTTGACTCTTTCTGTGTGTTTACTTCAGTGAAAGAGTCTGTTCCAGCCAAACAACATATTGCCAAATCCACAAAATCTTCGTTTTCAACTTTCTCCTCCTGGCTGCGTGAGTATAATCACGTATCTTCTCCTCCCCCTTGCTTCTCCTCTCCTCCACCTTCCCCACATACGCAGAGCCTGAATCAAAATAAACAGCGTTACAGCAACCTGCATAACTCCGTTTTCCCCTCTCTGGCTGCCAGAAATGTCCCACAAACCCAGCATCTTCTGAACCACAACGCAACCA
>JAPXFY010000022.1:53892483-53897483 GCA_030674185.1 Monoplex corrugatus
ATCCGTCATCCGTCGTCTTGCAAGCATGGTTAAAACGAACCAAGAACGGGTCCTTTTTATCCTCGTCTGCGGGCAACTTTGGCTGGAGTAGTGTTCAAAAAGGGCTTGCCTTGCACGTGCAAAGCGAATTTTGTCGCTACCTTGCCTGAGTCGTCAGAGAGACCCTGCTGAAGATTCGACAATTTCGTGTGGAAATTGTCTTCCTTGGGCCGCCCATTGCAAATCGGCAAATCCCCAAACACGTGCCAAAAGGAAACTGCAATGTTGTCTGAGCTCTTATCCATTCAGTTACGGCAACGAATTGGAGAAAAGAGTAAGAGAAAAGAGGTTATTTCTCCTTTCAAAAATTGACTCAAAAACGTTCCTGGCCCTTCAATAATGACGTGTAGTATATATATGAAAGATGTGCATTGATCAAATCAGTACGCCGCATTAGTGTGTGTGTCTGTGTCTATGCGTGTGTATGTGTGTGTGTGTGGCTGTATCTGTGTGTGTGCACGTGCGTGCATGTGTGTGCGTGTGTGTGCGTGTTTGCGCGTGTATGTGCGTGTGTGTGACGTGTTCATACCACATCAAGACCCCTACATTGCCACATCTCTTTCAAGCTCTGTGCCATCTATCTGCCGAGGGATTTATGGCCGACAGACAGCGATAGTAGCAATCGTAGCAGGCGAGCTTCGAAAGAAAGTATCCATAGCACATACTGTTCAGACAGAAAAAGACCCAAGACCTTGCCAGCGTGTATGGCTCAGGGGCAGGTATAAAGTTCATGCCACGCTCAGTTTGGATCTTATCCATCACATTGCATTTGTAGCATGTGGATTTTATTCCCAGAGCAGACACAACACCTTGGAAAAACTGAAATTTTCACAGGAAAATGAACAGACTATTCATCAGTAATAATTTGACATCATCCTAACAATCCAGCAATCAATCAGTGACCAATGAAAATGACAGAATTTTTTCGGGAAACAGCCAGTTGTGATGAAGACGGATATATCCGCTCTAAGGTATTTCATTCATATAATATGTTTCAGGATAAAAGCCAGTTTCATTCATATACGTTTCAAGGTAAAAGCCAATTAAGACAAGGATGGATATATCCGTCCATGCACATCGGAAGTTGACGGAAATTTCGGTCCCAGGGCATTTTCATTCATCCACATCGGATGCTGACGGAAATTTCCGTCTTGAGAATTTTCATTCTTGCAGATCGAAAGTTGACGGAAATTTCCGTCCTGGGACAAATTTCCATTCATGTACATCGGAAGTTGACGGAAATTTCTGTCTTGAGACATTTTCATTGATACACACCAGACGTTGACGGAAATTTCCGTCCTGGGGCACCGAAAATAATGTATTGACATGGCACTCCCACAACCACTGTCATGTGTGTGTGTGTGTGTGTGTGTGTGTGTGTGTGTGTGTGTGTGTGTGTGTGTGTGTGTGTGTGTGTGTGTTATGTGTGTATGTGTATGTTGTGTGTGTGTGTTTGTGTGTGTGTGTGTGTGTGTTTGTGTGTGTGTGTGTGTGTGTGTGTGTGTGTATGTGTGCGTGTGTGTGTGAGTGTTTGTGTGTGCGTGTGTATGCGTGTGTGTGCGTGCGTGCGTGTGTGTGTGTGTGTTTGTGTGTGCCAGTTGGCCCAAGACTTGTGGGCCTGTCTTGTCTCGTTGCATTAAATACGCGTTCTATTTTTGTGTTTTTTTCTGGTTTATGTTTGCTTGAACGCGGGCGGTCGCACTTGTTTTTGGATTTCACACATGGACCGTTAAACCTTAAGTCATCAACGCACCTACGGAGTATCATCGAATAATCTATCATCGAATTATCAACACACCTATGGTGTGTCAATTATCAAATTATCAGCACACCTACGTAGTATCAATCCTACGTCAATCATTACGCTATCAGCACATGTCCGTTCCTTTCAGCACCATCTTTCATCGGACACTTCAAAGACTAGAGTCCATAAAAAAAAAAGAGCATATAACACTGTATGTCCTTGTGGGCCGGTGTCTTGTGTACAATAGTGTCCCTGTGGAATATTGTCTCTGTCAGTTGGTGGAATAGTGTGTCTATTAGTGTGTGGAATAGTGTGTCTATTAGTGTGTGGAATAGTGTGTCTATTAGTGTGTGGAATAGTGTGTCTATTAGTGTGTGGAATAGTGTGTCTAATAGTGTGTGGAATAGTGTGTCTATTAGTGTGTGGAACAGTGTGTCTATTAGTGTGTGGAATAGTGTGTCTATTAGTGTGTGGAATAGTGTGTCTATTAGTGTGTGGAATAGTGTGTCCGTCAGTCTGTGTAACAGTCTGTTCATTAGTCTGTGAAATAGTGTCTGCGTCAGCTCATGGAATAGTATTTCCGTTAGTCTGTGAAATTGTATTTCCGTCAGTCTGTGGAATAATATTTCCGTCAGTTTGTGGAATAGTGTGTCCATCAGTGTGTGAAATGGTGTTTGTCTCCGTCAGTCTATGGAATAGTATTTCCGTCAGTTTGTGGAATAGTTTTTTCCGTCAGTCTGTAGAAGAGTGTGTCCGTCAGTGTGCGGAATAGCGTTTGTTTCCGTCAGTCTGTTGAGTAGTGTTTCCGTCAGTCTGTGGAACAGTGTGTCCGTCAGTGTAGGGAATAGTGTTTTGTTCAGTCGGTAGAATAGTGTGTCCGTCAGTGTGTTGAATAGTGCGTCCGTCAGTATGTGGAATAGTGTGTCCGTCAGTTTGTGGAATAGTTTTTCCGTCAGTCTGTTGAAGAGCGTGTCCGTCAGTGTGCGAATAGCGTTTGTTTCCGTCAGTCTGTGGGGTAGTGTTTCCGTAAGTCTGTGGGGTAGTGTTTCCGTAAGTCTGTGGGGTAGTGTTTCCGTAAGTCTGTGGGGTAGTGTTTCCATAAGTCTGTGGGGTAGTGTTTCCGTAAGTCTGTGGGGGTAGTGTTTCCATAAGTCTGTGGGGGTAATGTTTCCGTCAGTCTGTGGGGTAGTGTTTCCATAAGTCTGTGGGGTAGTGTTTCCGTAAGTCTGTGGGGTAGTGTTTCCGTCAGTCTCTGGGGGTAGTGTTTCCATAAGTCTGTGGGGGTAGTGTTTCCATAAGTCTGTGGGGGTAGTGTTTCCGTAAGTCTGTGGGGTAATGTTTCCATAAGTCTGTGAGGTAGTGTTTCCGTCAGTCTGTGGGGTAGTGTTTCCGTAAGTCTGTGGGGTAGTGTTTCCGTAAGTCTGTGGGGGTAGTGTTTCCATAAGTCTGTGGGGTAGTGTTTCCGTAAGTCTGTGGGGTAGTGTTTCCGTCAGTCTGTGGGGTAGTGTTTTTCCTAAGTCTGTGGGGTAGTGTTTCCATAAGTCTGTGGGGTAGTGTTTCCGTAAGTCTGTGGGGGTAGTGTTTCCGTCAGTCTGTGGGGTAGTGTTTCCGTGAGTCTGTGGGGTAGTGTTTCCGTAAGTCTGTGGAATATAGCGTGTCCGTCAGTCTGTACAACAGTGTTTCCGTCAGTCTGTGGAATAATGTGTCCGTCAGTCTGTACAACAGTGTCTCTCCATCAGTCTGTACAACAGTGTCTCCATCAGTTTGTGGAATAGTCTTTACGTCAATCTGTACAACAGTGTTTATGTCAGTATGTACAACAGTGTCTCCGTCAGTTTGTACAACAGTGTCTCCGTCAGTTTGTACAGCAGTGTCTCCGTCAGTTTGTACAAAGGTGTTTCCATCAGTTTGTCCGTCAGTTTGTACAACTGTGTTTCCGTCAGTTTGTACAACAGTGTCTCCGTCAGTTTGTACAACAGTGTCTCCGTCAATCTGTACAACAGTGTCTCCGTCAGTTTGTACAAAGGTGTTTCCGTCAGTTTGTATAACAGTGTTTCTGTCAATCTGTACAACAGTGTTTCCGTCAATCTGTACAACAGTGTCTCCGTCAGTTTGTACAAAGGTGTTTCCGTCAGTTTGTATAACAGTGTTTCTGTCAATCTGTACAACAGTGTTTCCGTCATCTGTACAACAGTGTCTCCGTCAGTTTGTACAAGGTGTTTCCGTCAGTTTGTATAACAGTGTTTCTGTCAATCTGTACAACAGTGTTTCCGTCAATCTGTACAACAGTGTTTCCGTCAGTCTGTACAACGGTGTTTCCGTCAATCTGTACAACAGTGTTTCAGTCAGTTTGTACAACAATGTGTCCGTCAGTTTGTACAACAGTGTTTCCGTTAGTTTGTACAACAGTGTTTCTGTCAGTTTGTACAACAATGTGTCCGTCAGTTTGTACAACAGTGTTTCCATCAGTCTGTACAACAGTGTTTTCGTCAGTTTGTACAACGGTGTTTCCGTCAGTCTGTACAACAATATGTCCATCAGTTTGTACAACAGTGTTTCCGTCAGTCTGTACAACAGTGTTTCCGTCAGTCTGTACAACAGTGTTTCCATCAGTCTGTACAAGTGTTTCCGTCAGTCTGTACAACAGTGTTTCCATCAGTTTGTACAACAGTGTTTCCGTCAGTATGTATAACAGTGTTTCCATCAATCTGTACAACAGTGTTTCCGTCAGTTTGTACAACAGTGTTTCTGTCAGTTTGTAAAACAATGTCTCCGTCAGTTTGTACAACAATGTTTCCGTCAGTCTGTGGAATAATGTTTCCGTCAGTCTGTGGAATAATGTTTCCGTCAGTCTGTGGAATAATGTTTCCGTCAGTCTGTGGAATAATATTTCCGTCAGTCTGTGGAATAATGTTTCCGTCAGTCTGTACAACAGTGTTTTCGTCAGTCTGTACGAAAATGTCCTCGTCATTTTGTAGAAACAGTGGCCCCACCTGTCTGTGGAATAGTACATTTACATTTTCTGAGTTTGTTTTAAGAGAGATCTTATGTTTTTCTTCGATACCATGCCTAGAGTAACTATCGTGACATTTTTTTTTCTTGTGAAATCTTGTCATTACCACTTCACTGCTAGAGTGACCACTTTGTTTATCAGTTATTCCAGAGCATGCGGGAGTACTGCCTCCTGCATGGTGCCCAGACGAACTTCGCTAACATA
>JAPXFY010000022.1:53902483-53907483 GCA_030674185.1 Monoplex corrugatus
TGTTGCACGTGTAGGGAACCTCAACTATCGTGAGTTGGATAACACTGACACTCACAGAGATAACTGCCCACTGATCTCTGTTCCAGTACGGTATCGTGTATAGCAGTAGCAAGGTCTCTTTGATGTGTTGGTTGGACGCGGAGGGTGGTGTGTGTGTGTGTGTTTTGGGAATGGCAGGATTCCCCATTAGGATCATTCTCATGCTCCCTGGTTTTAATGTATTTGTTGTTTTGTGTTTAATCTTTTTTCACAATGGATTCACCATCTAAAAGTTGGACTGTTCTTCTTTGGGAGAGCACATACAGCAATGTAGAACCACTCCTTTGTGTGTGTGTGTGTGTGTGTGTGTGGTGCGTGCGTGCGTGCGTGCTGTGTGTGTGTGTGTGTGTGTGTGTGTGTGTGTGTGTGTGTGTGTGTGTGTGTGTGTGAAATAAGCAGAATACATACTTTCTTTTACATCAAGCCCCTGTCCAAACAGGATTTAGTCTACGCATAAACTGAACATAGTCAGCAAATCATTCATTGCAAACTAAACATTGCTTCAAGAAAATAAATATAGATTTTGTATTAAGTAGTTCAATAACATGAACACGTGTTATCAATTAATTTGAATGTTAGATAGCAGAAGAGCTAATCAGTTCATGAGATGTATCATAAACCTCTTCTTAAATGTCATGAAATATATATTCCCTCATGTTTTCTGATAGTGAGTTCCATAGACTGCCTCCTGAGTATATGAGGCAAAATAAAAGAGATCAAAGACACTGAATTTCTCTTGTTGCATGTAAAATGTATACAGAAGGTACTGGCTATATTATGTGGAGCATGTCCATCCATTATTTTTTGCATGAATAGTCTTTTTATTCCTCTTCTCCCACTGGATGGAGCAGCAGGGAAGTTTCAGTCTTTTTCTCCTAACGTTTGTATTTGATGTTTGTTTGTTTGCGATCTTAAATCACGCTTGACAAAGGCCAGTTGGCCGAAAATTTGCACCTGTCTTGTCTGGTTGTGTTAGACACGCGTTCTGATTCTATTTTCGTGTTTTTCTGGTTCATGAATATTTCTTTGTCAACATCGTCATCATGTGCCATCCGCATGGCGTTGGCGATCATGACCCTCCACATGAATCTATCCCCTGTCGCTGCAAGTACGTCTTGTTATCTCTTTGTTATGCTGAAATCAATAGTTTCAATGATAAATTATGAAATCATTATTCTTTTAAGCCTATTATACCTATGGGTTTTTTTTTTCAGAGAATGATTTTAAAGCTGTTTTTGCACATTAATAATGAGAGGTTTGTGTACATTAATGGGAGGTTTGAGAACATACTATCAGTGGATATTGAACATTGACACCACTTCAAATGAGTGAGGCATTACAATGGGAAGTGAGCAGGGCAATGTATATAATGCAGAATGGAATTGAACACAAGACCTGAGATAGTGAGTCAATGCCTTTATGAAACAAGCCAGCCAGCCCATACCAGGGTGGGCCCCAGTAGCTGAGTTGGTTTGAGCTCGGGTTCACATGCTAATGGTTGTGGGTTCAAATCTCGGGGTGCGCTACATTAAAACTGTCCCATCTTAACATTATTGTTGTTCTGGTGGTGTCAGTGTAGGATTAGATAAGTCCCCCTCCCCCCACTTCCCTGGGATGGTTATCCCCATCAGCCTTATCACCTGAGGTGGATGCTGACGAAATGAACTGAACCAAAAAAAAAAAAAAAAAAAAACCATGTCAAGTAAAGGTAGGTGAAACGAAGCAAGTCTTCAGAATCATCTTGAACAAACTGTACTCCACCAAACAAGGATCTGGGAGAAAAAAAAAGACAGTGAGTCCTATTTTCTATGACGTGGGATGGTACCAAACTTCAGAAGTACAAATCTCCATCTCCATTAACTAAGTCACCCTCTCCCCCACCTTCATCCTCATGTGTCTCTTCTCTCCACACTGGCAAAAGCATTCCTGTTTTTCTCGAGTGTAGTATGCACTTCCTATTTGCCCACACTGTGCAGGTGGTATGTTGGTGCACAGTCTGCATACTCAGTCTATGTTGGGTGCGCACGCTGGGTGTTTTCATGTTTCCATAAGCCAGACACTGATAAGACTTACAGGATCTGTAATATGCTAACGGCTGGTCTGCGTACATGTACATAAAAGAGCTTTAGAACACCAGTGGGTGAGCAGTTACTTTTATTGAAAATATGATACACAGATACACATGTCATTTACATGTAACCAAGATTGTTCCAATGATAGGCTGACACAGTACTAGTCTAAGAAATATAGACTAGGTAAAACATAGTCTAGGTAGGGCCTCAGGACCTGGCCAGCTCATGGGTTCATGTGCAGGCTTAAGGCTTGTGCCATGATGACCACACACATGGCACCTGTGACGTTAGTGCATATGGAATTCGTTCCGAGCGCGGAGACCTCTCTTGAAAAACTGAAACTGAAACTAAAAAGATAGCAGAATGCTGATTTGGAAGATCGAAACCATCTCCACCCTTTAACTCAACAGGTGGGAACCTACCCAGACAGGATCAAACCCAGACATTCCCACTTGGAAGTCCTGTTTATCCACCTGACCATAACGCCTGTGTAACCCTCCTGCCACCCCCCCCCCCCCCCGACCTCTTCCCTTCCTCCCCAGATATGCGCTTCAGTAATGTTAAAGGTAAATGCAAGAGATTTCCAATCAACACACACACACACACAGGTGTAAAGTGTATAGAACCACACAGCGCCCTATTTGCCAATGTCAGTATGCACTCGTGTGTATAGAGACAGATTTCCATTAGTGTCCTGCCTACTCAGGCTGTTGTAGAAACGGGCAACAAATCTGACGCGTGCATAAAGCTTTGCCAGCGTTACTGATAGACGATGATAAGGGGTTGGGAGGGACAGACAGGGTTGATGGAGAGAGAGAATGAGAGAGTGAGAGAGAGAGAGAGAGAAATAGAGAGACTGAGAAAGACGGAGAAACAGAGATAGAGAGAAACAGAGAGAGACAGAGAGAGAGAGAGAGAGACACACAGACAGAGAGACACAGACAGACATACAGACAGACAAAACAGAGAAGAGAGAGAGAGAGAGAAACAGACAGACAGACAACAGACAAAAAGTGCAGAAAGAATGAGAGAGAGAGAAAGAGAGAGAGAGAGACAGAGAGAGACAGAGAGACAAACAGACAGACAGAGAGACAGACAAAAACACAGTAAATGAATGAGAGAGGGAGAGACAGAGAGAGAGAGAAGAGACAGAGACAGAGACAGAGAGAGAGACGGAGACAGAGACAGAGATAGAGAGACAAACAAGACAGACAGACAACAGAAAAAAAAGAGAAAGTGAAGAGAAGGAGGAGAAGAAAAACAGAAAGAGAGACAGAGACACAGCGAGAGAGACAGAGATGGAGAGAGACAGAGACACAGGGACTGAGACACAGAGACAGAGACACGGAGACTGAATCAAAATTACAGTAAGAACCTTAAACACTTAGTCCAAAACAAGTGTGACTGCCTGCGTTAAAGCAAACATGAACTAGAAAATACACGAAAAAAGAATCAGAACGCGTATTTAATACAACAAGACAAGACAGGCGCAAATTTTCGGGCAACTGGACTTTGTCAAGCGTAAGATTACAAACAAACAAACACCAGATACAAAAATTATGAGAAAAAGACTGAAACTTCCTTGCTGCTGTGTCCAATGTGAGAAAAGAGAGAGAGAGGGGGGGGGGGGGAGACAGAGACAGAGAAAGAGACAGACAGAGACAGAGACACAGAGACAGACTAGAGACAGAGAGACAGAGAGAGAATCAAAATTACAAATAAGAACCTTAAATACTTTTAGCCATCAGCCCCTGATACAAGTCTTTTTATGACATGACACGCGCGTCAGTAACGTTAAAGGTAAACTGCAAGAATTTCCAGTCACACACACACACACACACACACCACACACACACACACACACACACACACACACACACACACACACACACACACACACACATACACACACACACACACACACACACACACACACACACACGCACACACACACACACAGAGGTGTAAAGCGTATAGAACCACACAGCGCCCCTCTTTGCCAATGTCAGTATGCACTCGTGTGTATAGAGACAGATTTCCATTAGTGTACCTGCCGTACTGCGGGCTGTTGTAGAAGACGGGCAACAAATCTGATGCGTGTATAAAGCTTTGCCAGCGTTACTGATAGGCATTGATAAGGGGTTGGGAGGGGCAGAGAGAGAAGAGAGGAAGAGAGAGAGAGGGAGAGACAGACAGACAGACAGACAGGACAGAGACAGACAGACAGACAGACAGACAAACGGAGAGAGAGCTAAACAGACAGGCAGACAGATAGACAAAAACACAGAAAGTGATAGAGAGAAAGTGACAGAGAGAGAGAGAGAGAAGAAAGAGAGTGAGAGTGAGAGAGAGAGAAACAGAGAGAGAAACAGGGACAAGAGAGAGAGAGACACAGAGTGAGACACAGAGAGAGACAGAGACAGAGAGAGAGAGACAAAAACACAGACAGACAAAAGCACAGAAAGTGAGAGAGAAAGAGAGACAGACAGACAGAGACAGAAAGAGAGAGAGAGGGGGGGGGAAGACAGAGAGACAGATAGAGAGAAACAGAGAGACACACAGAGAGACAGAGAGAGAGACAGAGACAGAGAGAGACAGAGACAGACAGACAGACAGACAGAAAGAGACAGAGACGGAGAGACAGAGAGTCAGAGAGAGATAAACAGACAGTGACAGAGTGACAAACATACAAACAGACACAGAGAGACAGAGAGTGAGAAAGTGAGAGGAAAGAGAGAGAGAGAGACACAAGAGAGACAGAGAGAGAGAGAGAGAGAGAGAAAGACAGACAGACAAAAAGGTAAAGACAGACAGAGAAAGAGAGAAAGATTAGAGTGAGAAAGAGACAGACTGACAGACAGACGTACAGACAAACAGAGAGACACACAG
>JAPXFY010000022.1:53917483-53922483 GCA_030674185.1 Monoplex corrugatus
GCGTTACTTTAAGATTATTATTATAATTATGATTATTTTTGTTTTGTTTTGTTTTTATGACGATTTTTCTTTTACATTATTGATGTTAGCGTTGTTCTAGTTTCATTTCTCTGTTCATCCATATCCTTTTTCTTAAGACCTTGCCGCTTTCTTTTAATTTTTTCCGTCTCTTACTCTGTTCCGCTCTGTCCCTTCCACCCCCACCCCCTAATTTCATCCTCCATGCCATTTTTCCCCTCTAATATCACTTATAGAGAAAAGACGTTAAATCAAGCAACGAACACACACACACACACACACACACACACACACACACACACACACACACACACACACACACACACACACACACACGCACACACACATACACACACACACATTCACTTACACACACACACATACTCACACACACACACACACACACACACACACACACACACACACACACACACACACACAAGCTCACCTATCCCCCCCCCCCCACACACAGGATCAATAAGGGACAAAAAGAATAAAACAAAGAGGGTCAAAATGTTAAAACACTCTGTGATAAACTGGCAGTCTGGCACCGAGCAGCACAGCCCTCTTATCTATACAGCCTCTTGTTGGCTTCCCATTCTCCTTATCTTGCGCAATAAGCGGCAAATAAGTGTGCCAGGTATACTCCATGGAGAAAGCCCAGCTGCAATAACGATTACGAATCACAGGCATGAAATAAATAAATGAATAAATAATGCTAATAAAAATTCGTACACACGAGGAAAGATTATAAGGATAGGAAGCAATACATAAACAAAGAACAAGATAATCGGGAAATGAAAATGAGAATTCAGAAAGAGAGGACGAGAGCAAGAACAAGAACATTTGGGGTTGGTTTGTTTATATTTTTTCGAGCCCATGCTACAGAGGATCTACAATAATACAAGTACATAATTGTTTTGTGGAGAATCTTTGTTAAAGAGAGAGAGAGAGAGAGAAGAGAGAGAGAGAGAGACAGACAGACAGACAGACAGACAGACGGAGAGACAGACAGAACAGAGGACAGACAGAGGGAGGGAGAGACAGAGACAGAGAGAGACAGAGGCAGACAGACACAGACAGAAACAGATAGACTGAGAGATTGGGACAGAGATAGGGAGGAAGAGAAAGAGAGAGAGAGAGAGAGAGACAGACAGACAGAGAGAGACAGACAGAGAAGAGAGAGAGAAGAAAGAAAAAGAGAGAGAGAGAGAGGAAAAAGAGAGAGAGAGAGAGAGACAAAGACAGAGACAGAGACAGAGAGATCGACACATAGAAACAGAGATAGAGAGATCGACACATAAAGAGAGAGAGAGAGAGAGAGAAGAGAGAGAGAAGAAGAGAGAAACAGACAGACAGACAGACAGCAGACAGGGACAGACAGATATAGAGACAGAGACACGGCAGGTAAACAGCAGAGGGAAACAGACAGGTAGATGAAACCACTGCACATTCATCATCATCATGATCATCATCATCATGATCATCACATCATCATCATCATCATCATCATCATCATCATCATCATCATGCACCTTGCCGTATGACATTGGCAATCATGCCTTCCATACGAATCTATCTTTTGTTGCTGCAAGTTATCTCCCACCCTTTCTATCCTCATCCACTCTGCAAAACTGTCTAATATTTTCCCCCTGGGTCTACCTGGTGCTCTTTTCCCCTCTAGCTTTCCTGTTGTGACTAGGTGCTCAAAGTGCTCCTGCCTCATAAAATGTCCTATAAATATTGTTCGTCTTTTTCCTAATCTTCTTCACCAATGTTCTATGTGTACACTGCAATCGAGAAATATATCACAATGCCTTCAAAAGGTAATTTTCTGCTTTACCCACTCACATGCACACACGCACGTATACACGCACACACACACACACGCATGAATGCACACGGACACACGCACCAAAACACATACGCACACACACACACACACGCGCTCATACACGCATTTTGTCTTTTTAATTCGATGATTTGTTGTCCAAAAAACAGTTGAGACAATAATAATGATGATAATAATAATTAATAATGTAATAATATAATAATAATAATGATAATAATAATGATAATAATTATAAAATAATAATATAATAATAACAACAACGACGACGACGACGATGATGATGATGATAATGATGATGATGATGATGATGATGATAGTAATAACAATAATAATGATAATAATAACAGTAATAACAAAAATGATATTAATAAAAGCAATAATAAGAAGAAGAACAACAACAACAACAATAATAATAATGATAATAATAACAAATAATTTGTCAATAGAGCTATTCTACAAACCTATTTTGACTCACTACGGATCACACATTTTACAAGCCGTGTATAATATATATATATAAAATATAATAACATATACACACACATCAATATAAACGCACAATAATCCACATCCACAAATGAATGCATTCGAACAATGCAGTTTGGAGTTTATAATGTGTTCAGTAGGGATTCATTGCACTCAGACAATTCCACATGGGCTCCATTGAAATCTGCCAGTAATTATCTGCAAACTCCCTGAGCTTGCGATGCTAAGTCTAACTATAAACGTACCAGTATACGTCCTTATGAATGTACACATACATAAATGATTAGGTGATGCCACAGGATTGGTGGTAACAAGGGGGAAAATATACTGGCGGATAGGCAACCATGATATCAACAATAAAAGGACTGTTTGAACAGGTAAGTCTTACACAGTGAATTCTAAGACGTTTGGAGTTTGAAGTGAGTTTGAAATAAATTCGAAAGAGATATATCACACTCAGACAACATCACATACACTCCACACAATCACTAGTAATTATCTAGCAATTTCTTGAGTCTGTTTAAAGACCTATTCCGTGACAAGCTTAGATACAGAGGGAGGAAGGGGGTGTACGAGATGGATGAAAGACTAGACTACATCAACAGAACGACTGGAGCATTAAAATGAACAGCAGTTCTTCGTGTAAGTTATATAGAACTTGTGAAGCGTAGACAGATAACACGCAAAATCAGAGCAAGATTGAGGCAGCTGAAATGTGGTTTCGAAGAAGAATGTTGAGAGTTCCATGGACAGCAAAGAAAACAAACGAGACAGTCTTGAAGGAGGCAGACACAAGAAGATCATTAACGAAGAAGATTAGGAACAAAAAGACGAGCAAAATTTACAGGAAACTTTATGACGCAAGAGAAATTTGAGCACCTAATCACAACAGGAAAGCTATAGAGAAAAAGAGCACCAGGTAGACCCAGGGAAAAAATAATAGACGTATTTACAGAGTGGATGAAGACCAAAGGGTGGAAGATATACTTGAAGCGACAAAAGCTAGATTCGTGTGGAGGGCCATGATTGCCAACGCTATGCAGAAAGGTACATGATGATGATGATGATGATGATGATGACATGATGATGATGACGACGACGACGACGACGACGATGAGAGACGGACGACGACGACGACGACGATGATGACGATGATGATGATGATGATGAGACGAGCGATGACGATGATGATGATGATGATGATGATGATGATGATGATTCGATCCGCTTAGATACATCAGATTTTTATTTGGATCTAGGCACTTCAGCATGCCTAAACCCTTTTTGTATGTATACGCATGCAATCCTTGAAATACGCACGTTAAAGATCCTGAAAATCATGTCAGTAGCTGGATTATGGGAATACGAAAACACCCGTATGCTAGTCCACGGAAGACGGGATATGCGACTATGAAGCAAGCTATCGTATGGGCAAAACAACACACATTCACAAACCAGTCGCCGTGGTTAGTGGTGAACGCAACGGACTACCAATGGAAGGTTGTGCGTTCACATCCCCATCAGTCCCTTCAAAAATATATCATTGTGGGATTTTTCGGCTCTGAACTGCTCCTACCCAGATTTCGGCGAGCTATGGGCTCATTGGGAAGACTGGGACCACACAGTCGAGTCTAACCCTCTTCACGGATTTGTCAATGAGGTGTTGCTCAAATCTTCTGACTAGCACTGCAGGTGTCTGTATCTCTCAGCCAGTTGAGCCAGGATATATTATGATAGTAAGCTCAGAGTACAGCCCTTTGACGTAATATCAATCCTACATGGAACTCCATAGCATCATGATTATCATCCTCATCGACATCATCATCATCGCATCGTTAAAAAAAACTAGCTAGCTTCTTGGCCATTAAGATGGCGTAGAAAATGAAAACGTAAAAAAGTAACAGTAGACGACAACACACACACCAAAACGCATTCACAAATCCGAGAAAACTTGCAGGCTAAAAACGAACCACCCTCTCCCCCCCCCCCCCCCCCCCAAAAGTTACAGTCTGGAATGAACACGAGACATCAAATACCAAGTATACCGCTCTGAATAGAGGTAGACAGCCTCGCAGTTAAATGGTTTGCTTAAGAAATTACGAACAAATAGTTACTACGCAAGTACAACACACACACACAACACACACAACACACACACACACACACACACACACACACACACACATCAACACACACACACAACCACACACACACACATACACAAATCAACACACACACCTCGCGCGCGCACGCACGCACGCACGCACGCACGCACGCACGCACGCACGCACGCAGAACTCGACCCTGTCGGGTGATCTCTTGTGACCTTCAGAACTTTCTTTTGGGGTAGAAGGGCATTGCTGTAATACAAGTCTTTTTCCCGCTGTGTAGTGTGTGTGTGTGTGTGTGTGTGTGTGTGTGTGTGTGTGTGTGTGTGTGTGTGTGTGTGTGTGTGTGTGTGTGTGTGTTGTGTGTGTGTGTGTGTGTGTGTTGTGTGTATGTGTGTGTTGTGTGTGTGTGTGTTGTGTGTGTATGTGTAATGTGTGTGTATGCGATGTAGTGTGTGTGTGTGTGCCACATGTGTGTGTATGTGTGTGTGTGCGTGCGTGTGTGTGCGTGTGTGTATAGTGTGTGTGTGTGCGGT
>JAPXFY010000022.1:53927483-53929983 GCA_030674185.1 Monoplex corrugatus
CTTCCTGTGCACCCCTGTTTCCTCTCATTGTTTTTCTTCTTTCATACAAGTGAATTCCAGCTGTAAATGAGTACCTGACCCTGTCCAGGGTTGGAGAAGATAAAGCAGTGAATGAGATGAGTAGCACTCTTCATCAAAATCCTGACTCTGATGAAGAGTGTTACTCGCCTCCTTCACTCCTTTATCTTCCCCAACCTCTTTGTTTCTGCCTTGTTCCTTTGCTTTCTGTCATTTCGTCCTATCATTTTCTGCCTTGCTGGTCCATTCACCTGTATGTATTCGATAAAGTCTTACAAACTTTCTCTTAATATTGATAATTGGGTACATGTGTTCAGTGCATTTTTAGCTCTAGGGAAACGAGATATGCGGAAGCAATTTTAGGTACTTTAGGCCCGTTTTTATGTATGTTTTAGTGTCCTTAGTTATACTTAAATTTGTATTCAAGTATTTTTTGTAATCCCCTGTGTGATAAATTGTATGGAGTGGTCAACGCCACGGGCATCTCGTTAGATTATGTGCACGAATGCACTGATATGTGTACTTAATTTTCTTTTCCTTTTTCTTTCCTTGTTGAAGTAGTATGTTTTGAAACAGTTATAGTTCTGGTATGACTCTACACAGTCGGCTGGGCTTTAGACAAAATATAACAATAATAATAAATCCTGACTTGGATTAATAACAAATCTAGTGCCTCGAAGCTCTATGATCTTAGGGTTACGGAACAACCTTTGTCTGCATTGTTTTCTTTCGTTTTCTCCCTCCCTCCCTCCCCCTCTCTTGCCTAATACCTTCTCCTTCCCACATCATGATACGGACAATTGCCGGTGTTTCCAGTGCATGGAACTCTCTCTCTCTCTCTCTCTCTCTCTCTTCCTCTCTCTCTCTCTCTCTCACTCTCCCTGTCACTCTCTCTCTTTGTCTCTGTCTCTCTTCACCCCCCTCTCTCGCTCTCTCTCTCTCTGGCTGGCTGCTAACTGGCTGTCTGTCTGGCTGTGTCTCTGTCTCTGTCTCTCTTCACACCCCCCTCCCTCTCTCTCTGTCTGGCTGGCTGCTAACTGGCTGTCTGTATGGCTGTCTCTCTGTCTCTGTCTCTCTCGCTCTGTCTGTCTGTCTGTCTCTCTCTCTCTCTCCCTCCACACACACACACACACACACACACACACACACACACAACACACACACACGCAACACACACACACACAACACATACACACACATATACACACACACACATACACACACACACACACACACACACACACACATACACACACACACAACACACACACACACACACACACACACACACAGAGGCAGGAACTTGGCTCCCCTGACTCACTGGAGGTGGCAGTGCCACGAGAATTACAGATAACACGTTTCAGAGAATGCACCGAATAATTGGATTTCCACAAATACCTCTCTGGAAACACACAACACCCTGAACAGGTTCTGTTCAGCTTCCTTTTAGATTCCCTTTTTAAGTCTCCACTTTAGACAGTCCTGACAATCGATCTCTTAGAACTCTGGTCTTCCAAATCAGGAGGCCTGTGTTCGAACAGTCGATCTCTTAAAACTCTGATCTTCCAAATTAGGTGGCCTGTGTTCGAACAGTCGATCTCTTAAAACTCTGATCTTCCAAATTAGGTGGCCTGTGTTCGAACAGGCAATCTCTTAGAACTGTGGTCTTCCAAATCAGGAGGCCTGTGTTCGAACAGGCAATCTCTTAGAACTCTGGTGTTTTAAATTAGGAGGCCTGTGTTCGAACATTCGATCTCTTAGAACTCTGGTGTTTTAAGTTAGGAGGCCTGTGTTCAAACCTCACCTATCTCACCTGTCCTTCCTGTCGGCGTCACCGGGTTCAGTGTTAGCCGCTGTGTGACACAGCTACTCCCCACCAAATGGCTCTGTCTTGACTTAAGTGGACAACTTCTTGAATCTTGGTTATGTTCTCGATGTATGAGTTTGGAGGTTTGCCTTTCTTCCTTTTTGCCTGTTTTTTCTACCAAAAATGGTTGTTGCTATGAGGTCTGTGTTCTTGCAACGTGACACATGGCCAAATTTTTTTAGTCTACTCTTGTTGATGTCTGCCAGTAATTTTCTGGAGTTGTCAAGTTCTTCCAGGACACTTTCATTAGCTCTTCTATCCGTTAATTTGACACGTAGGAGTCTCTGATAAAACCACATCTCTGCTGCCTAAATTCTTTTGCAGTCAACGTTTTTGAGAGTCAAGGCTTCGCAGCCATAAATCACGATTGGCCAGATCAAAAATTTTAATAACAGTTTCCTTTTCAGGTTATTTAGGTATGGCTCTGTATTTCCGGGTGTTGTTGAGGTGGGACCATTTTTTGCTTTGCCATTAAGTTCTTATCTTGATGTCTTTAGAGCAGGTTCCATCATCCTACTTAGGTAAAACGATTCAACGTGTGAACAAAAGGTGCAGACTGGTCTGGTTTTCCAGGTCAACATGTGGGTAGAGCTGGTGGTGGTGGTACCTAAACCA
>JAPXFY010000022.1:53954983-53957483 GCA_030674185.1 Monoplex corrugatus
CAGTTATTGGGTCTAACCAGGTAAAAAGTGAATGACCCTTCTGCGTTTGTTGATTTTTCTCTGCCAGGAGTTTTGAACCCAATAAATATGCTTGAAAATATGAAATAACAACACGTTAATCTAGTAATAGAAAAAGAAATCAGTCTTTTTCTTTTTCGTCTGTCTTTTGTTGTTTATCAACCCTTTTGATGCTCTGTTGACGTGAGACGTACGTCATGATTTCATGATGGTGGTTATTGTGTTGTTGACGTGCACCATACAAAGTTAAAGTAGTGTTAATGTTTCATCCTGCACTGCAGGAACGTCGACCGCTATGTTACGAAGCTTAGTTCTTTAACAGCTCTTCCTTTCCTCAGTAGGGCAAGCTTGGTGGTGAGGTGAGTCACTGTGTCTGTGTGTAGTGGAAAGGGATGTGAATTAAAAGGGGTGGAGATACATTCTGACCCAGTTTCCTTTTTCTGCATCGCATACGCTGTGTGTGTGTGTGTGTGTGTGTGTGTGTGTGTGTGTGTGTGTGTGTGTGTGTGTGTGTGTGGGGTGTGTGTCTGTGTGTCTGTGTGTGTGTGTGGAGGGGGTGACAGGTGTATAGGTAGGTGGGTGACTGCGTTCGTAGAGAGAGAGAGAGAGAGAGAGAGGAGAGAGAGAGAGAGAGAAACAGACAGACAGACAGACAGACAGACAGGCAGGCAGGCAGGCAGAGACAAACAGCAGGCAGGCAGAGAAAGACAGAGAGACAGAGACAGAGAGAGAGACACAGAGAGACAGACAGACAGACAGACAGACAGAGTATTTGGAAACCAGCAACGCCTCCCACCAGAGGACACATTGCCCCTCTGCCAGATCACCTAGGTGAGGTGGAGTTCAACAGTGCAGTTCACCAAGAACGCTCTCTACTAATGACACTAATCATTCAGTTGGCAGAGTCAGAGTGAATGAGTGAGCAATCCCCTGTAAGAAGTCACCATCAAGGCCTTCCTGCAACAGCAACCCCTATAAGCCACTGACACTCAGAAACCACAACCAGAATTCACTGTAGGCACACAAATGGTAAGAAGAAAACGGTAGAAAAACTGAGGTCACCATGACATTAAGCCCTCCATTGTTTTATGTGTGGTACATGGGACATCACAATTTCAGTTTTCAGTTTCAGTGTCTCAAAATGACGTCTCCGCGCTCGGAATTATTTCCATGTGCACTAACGTCACAGGTGCCATGTGATGGAGATGATCTAGAATGATCATGGCTCAAGACTTAAGCCTGTACGTAAACCCACAAGCTGGGCAGGTCCTGAGGTCCTACCTAGATAGTTTCATAACCCTGAGGTCATAGGGGAGTGAGGTGGGAGAGACCTCAACTTTTCACGGGGCCAGCACCACGGGGGTGGTGCCCATCCTCTCTCTCTCTCTCGCTTCAAATTCATAATCATATTCACTTTTTTTAAACAAGACTTCAGAAAGGCAAGAAGGCTAATTGGTCTTTGAGGGGTGGGACCTGGGAAATCAACCTATATCTCCAATGTTTTTTGCCAAGGCAGCCGGGCACTGCCCTGCTTTTCACGATTTTCAATTGCCGTGGGATCTTTAGTGTGTGCAGCCAGAAGGCACACAGGTCAAATTCGTTTTTCGTCCCCTTCTGAAAGACGTTCAGTTCGATTTTCCAGTCAAAATGAGGAGAAAAATCAAAGCCTCTATGGGAAGCGAACCCTGGAACCTCATGTTAGTTATTGGCAGATGAACATCTCAACCATTCTGCCACTCTTCTCCCTAGGTGTGGTAGTGAAGTGCATAAACGTTGGACTTCCATTAGGCAAGGTCTGGGTTCAATCCACATCAGTACCTCCACCTAGTAGAAAAGGGTGGAGATTTTTTGTGTGGATCTGTCAAGTCAACCTATGTGCAAACCTGTCACTGCCTATTCTTCATTCATGTACATATATACATATGTGTGTATACGCATACAGAATATCAAATATGTGCTTAAATATCTTATAAATCATGCTAGTGGCTGGCTGATAGAAACACCCAGCATGCACATCCACCAAAGATACAAACTGAGAATCAACGTAGTGGAATGTGGTCAGTTTGCCTAACAGCTTGAGTTCTCCAAGCTCGACCAAAAAGTCTGGTTTTCCGCAAAGCACAATGAATCCCAGTGAATTTGAAGAATAATGGTATCCAAGATGTGCTTGCAGTGACAAGGGATAGATGCATATGGAGGGCCAGGATCGCCAACACCGTGTGGCAGGGCACATGATGATGAAGATGAGTGGCATCCAAGAATGATTTATAGCAAATATGATCATGTGACACACACACATAGACCACATGCCACAGAACATGCACTGATCTCTTTAACAGTGTCTCTGAACCACCCACTCTTCATGTTCACTCCACAAATCAGGCATTTTCCTGTGCTGGGGTCTAATGTTTTGACCAGGTGTCCAACACTGGGAGTTAGACTGCAGAAACAGACAGACATATCGACAGAGAGATTTATTTGC
>JAPXFY010000022.1:53964983-53969983 GCA_030674185.1 Monoplex corrugatus
TCATCACATAGAAGTGGTGTTTTATAGAGTGGGAGTTGATGATGGTGGACAAGGGGGAGGTGTAAAGAGTGAAAAGAACAGGGCCAAGGACAGATCCTTGTGGAACATCACAGGTCAGGTATGCAGGTTGAGAGTAAGTACCATTAATGAGAACAGTTTGTTTTCTGTTTGATAGATATGAAGTGAACCAGGAGAGAGCAATGTCAGAGATGCCAAAAGTATGATGAAGTCTAGAAAGGAGAATACCATGATCAATGGTATCAAAGGCTGCAGACAGATCAAGGAGTGTGAGGAGAGAGACTTTGCCAGTATCAGTTGCAAGGATGAGATTGTTGAGAATGTGTAGCAGGGCAGTTTCAGTGCTATGGCACTGGCGGTAGGCTGACTGGAAAGGATTGAGGAGATTGTTGGCAGACAGGTGAGAGTTCAGCTGGTTGAGGACAACTTTTTCGATGAGTTTTGACAAGAAAGAGAGATTAGAGATAGGCCGGTAATTTTTTCAGTTCATTTGGGTCTAAATTGTATTTCTTGAGGAGAGGGTGAACAATAGCAGACTTGAAAGAATCTGGGACAGTTCCAGTTTGAAAAGAAGTGTTGATGATGTCGGTGATGAATGTGAGGAGAGTAGGGAGACAGTCAGAGTAGAGAGAACCTGGAAGAGGATCCAGTTCGCAGGTTTTGAACGACATGGATCTGATTGTGTTGAGAATTTCTTCTTGTGAGACTGGGGTAAAAGTAGTAAGAGGTGTGCCAGAGAAGGAAGGGTCAGGTGGGCATGGTTGACAGGGTGTCCTGTCAAGCCTGTCACGAAGAGTTGTATTTTGGTGGTGAAAACAGACAGAAGAATGGCTAGAGATGGGAAAATAGAAATAAAAATGGCCAGAGAATGGGAAAAGAGAGAAAAGAATGGCTAGAGATGGGAAAACAGAGAGAAGAATGGCTAGAGATGGGAAAACAGACAGAAGAATGGCTAGAGATGGGAAAACAGACAGAAGAATGGCTAGAGATGGGAAAACAGACAGAAGAATGGCTAGAGATGGGAAAAACAGACAGAAGAATGGCCAGAGATGGGAAAACAGAGAGGAAAAGAACTTACCCCACCTTGAAGCAGCTGATCTTAAAAGGAGATGAGGTTTCTATCACCTCACTACTCCCTCACGTACAATCTTAGGACTATGGAGCGATCATTTTGCGAACAGTCAAACTGACAGATGATGGCATCTTTCTATCTGAGGAGGACCTCTGACAACCGTCCAGACACGCAGCTGTGGGACCCCGTTTGTGGAAGAGATTATAATAGAATTGCTGTCGTTGCATGACGACAAAATCTCACTGTCTTGACCTAACGACTGGACACTTAATTCTGTAGAACACCGTCACAAAATTAGGATGCTGCAAACACTGCACTTGTCTCTAATAACATACAGAAAATGAGGCTGTCAGATGTGAATAAGCAAGAGAGCAGAATCAGAATCAGAATCAGAATCAGAATCAGAATAAGAAATTTATTCAGTAAGACCAAAGCCCCATTTGACGGGTTGTGAACGCATTATAAACATTATACAAATACAGAATACAATATGCAGTCGTTCTTGGATTGTGTATACTTCAAATATATTGGAATGATTATAATATAGGACTCGGAGCCCAATTTCAATATTAGTATAGAAACATATAAATAGGTTTGACAGACATACATCACAAGAATTTAACTTTATGATAAGGCAAACTCTCTTCTCTTAAAAGCTGTATAAACGTATGCTGCCAGATTTCTGATCGTGTGTTCATTTTTTGAAGCCATGAGCATTATTAATCTGAAATCATTTGGCTTATATTAGTACTTTGGCTGAATTAGCAGGCGTCTCAAATCCTCAAGGGCTGGACAACATAGAAAGTGATTTTTATTTTCGGTAACATTTTTACAAAATGGGCACTTCGCTGCCTCTCTATCACGTCTTTTACATCTTAATGTATGTACTGATAAGTCGGATATACCAAAACTAAATCTTGCAAACACGTATCTAATAAATCTGTTAAAATCCAACAACAAGTAAGCTTCCACCTCATGGGATTGTTTAAACTTTCTGTATTGAACAAGAGGTGCAGAAAGTTAGAGAGAGGAAGGGAGGAGGAGGAATGGAGAGTGGGGAAGGGGGTGAAGCTGGGCTGGAAACATTTCACCTGTTGTACCTGTCTACCTAAGCTCTCAACCTCCTGAAGTGTAACATCCCTGTGGTGTGGGTTTTTGTTTATTTCACTCTATCGCGGTGCCAAGTATACATAGTTTTTACAGTAGGCTTGGGAGCATGAGGCCAAGTTGGCGTAGAGGTAGAGCTTCTGTCTTTCAAATGAAAAACAAGTGTGACTACCCACGTTCAAGCAACTAGGAAACAGAAGAAAAAATAAAACACGAAAATAGAATCAGAACGGGTATTTAAAACAACCAGACAAGACAAGCACACATTTTCGGCCAACTGGACTTTGTCAAGCATAGACGTAAGATCACAAATCAACAAACAAACACCAAATACAAAAATTAGTAGAAAATTAGTAGCTTCGCCCAGTGTGAGAAAAGTACTCAAATTTAATACGCTTTCTGCTTCTTTTTTCGTGTTTGTTTTCTTTTTTTCCTGAGTTTTCTTTTTTCGGGTTTCCATCTTTCATTTGGTTGTATGGGTTCAATTCTTGGTTCAGAAACATTTTGTTTTTTATAACAGCATGATTTTACTCAGAAGTATGAGGCCAAGGTGGCGTAGAGGTAGAACTCCTGACTTTCTTCCTGACTGTATGGGTTTGGTTCTTGCTTCGTGTGTGTGTCCTTCTATCTAGCAGGTGTATGACGTTGGACTGTCTTTTCGATCTGACGGATGAGAAAGGGAGAAGAGTGGCAGAATGGTTCAGACGTTCGCCTGCCAATAACTAAACTCGAGGTTTCAGGGTTCGCTCCCTGTACAGGCCTCGACTTTTCTCCTCAGTTTGACCGGAAAATCAAACTGAACGTCTTGTCCTTCGGAAGAGGACGAAAAACGAGATGGATCCGTGTGCCTTCTAGCTGCGCACGCAAAAGATCCCACGGCAGTTGAAAACCGTGAAGAGCCGGGCATTGCCCGGCTGCCTTGGTAAAAAATACTGGAGAGATAGGTTGATTTCCCAGGTCCCACCCCTTGAAGACCAATTAGCCTTCTTGCCTTTCTGAAGTCTTGGTTATAAAAAATGAATATGAATATGAATATGAATTTGAATCGAAGGAGAGGGGGCGGGCGCGGCCTTCGTGGTGCTGGTCCCCGGGAAAAGTTGAGGTCTTGTCACCTTGCTCCCCTACTACCTCAGGGTTGTGGAACTATCTAGATAGGACCTCAGGGCCTGGCCAGCTTTTGGGATTATGTGCTTGTATCGTGATCACTCTGGATTTTCTCCATCACGTGGCACCTGTGACGACAGTGCATATCTGCGAAAAGAAAATTCCGCAGGGCAGTTTCGGATACTTTGGTCACACCTTAGAGTCTCAGCAGGTTAAAAAGGTTTTTATCTAAATGGAACAGGATACACACCCTCCTGTCAAAATGTACAAGTGCATCAGTCAGCATTCATCATCATCATCATCATCATCATCATCATCGTCATCATCATCATCATCATCATCATCAGCATCAGCATCAGCATCATCATCATATACCCTGCCGCATGGCGTTGGCGATCATGGCCCTCCATACGAATCTATCCCCTGTCGCTGCAAGTACATCGTCCATCCTCTCCGTCTTCAGCCACCCGCCAATCCGTCCAGTATTTTCTCCCTGGGTCTACCTGGTGTTCTTTTTCCCTCCAGCTTTTCTCTTTGTGACCAGGTGTTCTAATTCTCCTCTCCTCGTAAAATGTCCTATAAATGTTGCTTGTTTTTTCCTAATCTTCTTCATACATGATCTTCTTGTGTCTGCCTCCTTCAAGACTGTCTCGTTTGTTTTCTTTGCTGTCCATGGAACTCTCAACATTCTCAGTCAGCATTGCTGCCAAGAATTCCGCGTTGTTCTGGCTTGCCTGACTAGTACAGTGAACCTTTCAAATGTGGAGAAGGCGCTCAGATGTCTCCCCACCCTATTGCCCATTGGCTCATAATTCCACAGGTGCAGTGACTGCCACATAGAGGACAGCCTCGGTTTCAGTTTCAATTAGTCAAGATGACGTCTCCGCTCGGGGTGAATTCCATATGCACTAACGTCACAGGTGCCATGTGATGGAAAGATCCAGGATGGTCACCGCACAAGCCTTAAGCCTGTACATAAAGTCCTGACGTCCTACCTAAATAGTTCCACAACCCTGGGGTCGAAGGGCAGTGAGGTGGCAGAGACCTCAACTTTTCCCTGGGCCAGCATCACGAGGGCGGTACCCATTTCCTTTCCCTCACTTCAAATTTATATTCATGTTCACATTTCTTTTTAACCAAGATTTCAGAAACGCAAGAAGGCTAATTGGTCTTCAAGGGGTGGGGCCTGGCTGGGAAATCAACCTATCTCTCCTATAGTTTTTACCAAGGCAACCGGGCAATGCCCTGCTCTTCACGATTTTTAATTACCGTGGGATCTTCAGCGTGCGCAGCCAGAAGGCACACGGGTCCGACTCGTTTTTCTTCCCCTTCCGAAGGACAAGACATTCAGTTCGATTTTCCAGTCAAACTGGGGAGAAAAGTCGAGGTCTCTATGGGGAGCGAACCCTGGAACCTCGAGTTTAATTATTGGCAGGCGAACGTCTGAACCATTCTGCCACTCTTCTCCCTTAGCAGAGGAGTCAGGAGCTGATAGCAGTATTGCAGATAGCTACAGAAATGGGGAGAGGGGGAGGGGGCGAGTTGTTCCTGGAGAAGCAATGAAATGTGTGCCAGTCTATCTGGCAAAAGGAAGAAGTAACAGAAAATTTTCAAGAGGCTACGATCATCCACGTTTACTGTAAAACCCTGTCCGATAACAGTGACCGCCTCATGCAGAAGGCCTCAGCAGGTACAGCTG
>JAPXFY010000022.1:53974983-53982483 GCA_030674185.1 Monoplex corrugatus
TTAAATAGTGGTGGTGGTGGTGGTGTCGCTGTTGGCGGTGGTGATGTTATAGTGGTGGTGGTGGCAGTGGTGGTGTGGTGGTGGTGGTGGTAGTGTTGTAGTGATGGTTTAAGTGGCTTTAAGTCTATTGGTAATTTGTGGGTGGTGATGGTAGTGATATTGGTGTTGGTGTTGGTGGAGGTAGTGATAATGCTGACGGTTATATCTGGTCGGCTGGTTGACTGGTTGGTGGTGGCAGTTCGGACTGATGCTGTTTCTTTATATATCAATTTCTTATTAAGTGTTTTGAACTTGCTAGAAAAAAAAAAAAACGTTGCTGGTTCTGGATCACTTTCTTGAATTTGAAGTCCTGTTCAATAGAGATCTGTCCACCAAGATTGCGAAGAAGTCGAAGAAAGGTCTGTCCACCAAACACTGGGATGTAGGTCTTGTAGGTTTCTTTACCTACTGTTCATCTTGTGGACAAAGGATGATGAGAGTGTCGAATCAGTGTTGCAGGTAGCAGGAATGGGGTAAGACCTGTCCACAAAAAAATAACGAGCACATAAAGCCGTGACTGTTATATGAATAGTTATATTGTGTGATAAATGTAACACACGCCACACACACCTACACACAAAATACACATACATCGTACACACGCGGTCACAGTCACACATGGCCACGCCCATATATACACTCAGTTCCTCACTCACTTATACACATACACATACACAGACACATTCACATACACATACACAGACACATACGCATACACACACGCACGCACACACACACGCACACACACTCACACACATACACTAGAACACACAAACACATACAAACACACACACACACACACACACCACACACACACACACACACACACATTGATGTGATAATATTCACTCATACAAACACATTCAGTCCCTCACTCACACGCACATACATACACACACACACACACACACACACACACACACACACACACACACACACACACACACACACACACACAAACACACACACACATATATACACACACACACATGCACACACACATACACATGCACACACACATACACACATATACACACACACGTATGCACACACACTGTCATACACACACACCCACATGCACATACACATACACTTACATACATGTACACACATGCACACACATACATACACATGCACACACGTACCATATATAAGCTCACACACATATGCATGCACGCTTGCACACACATACTTTCATATGCTCACACAGGTGTATACACGCATATATGCACACACATATACACAAACATGAACACACACGCACACACACATACATATACACATTAATCCTTTGACATACATACACGCACAAGCACACACACCACATGTACACACACACACCCCACACACACACACACACACACAACACAACACACACACACACATGCACACACTCATACACACACAAATACACACACATTTGCACACACACGTGCACACACATACTCATGCGCACACACACCTACACACACACGCAAACACAGCCACACATCCACACCCACACCCATATCCACACCCACACATCCACACCCACACCCACACCCGCACGCCCCCCAAACACACACACATACAAAAACTTAACCCTTTGACCCCCTATCCACCAACTGCAAAAACTAAACCCTTTGACTCCCTATCTACCAACTGCAAAAAAAAATTAACCCTTTGACTCCCTATCCACCAACTGCAAAAACAGAACCCTTTGACTCCCTATCCACCAACTGCAAAAACTGAATCTTTGACTCCCTATCCACCGACTGCAAAAAAATTGACCCTTTGACTCCCTACCCACCAACTGCAAAAATCTTAATCCTTTGACTCCCTCGCCCTATCCACAAGCTTCCTGCAGGAAGTCAAAGGGAGGTAAAGTATGAAAAGTTGGTAAAGTATGAAAAGCAGTGATCCTTCAAGGACTCTGTATATCGTTTCGCCTTTTCTTCTTGGATCTCATCATGTAGGGGTTCATCTCCTGACCTTTTGGCCTTGACCCTTCTTTCCACTGTTCGGGCAGGGAGAGTCATCTTCCTACGAAAGTAATTCCTGGATTTTTTTACTCGATGAATGATCTTTCGAATTGTTGATGAGAACCATGTTTCCTCTAAGATAAGAACAAATGTTTCTTTTACCTTTGAGATGAGAATCAGTGTCTCTATGAGGGAGTCAAAGGGTTAAGGTTTTGCTTTGGTAGCATTGTTGACACACAATGAAGGATGCTGGTGGACAGGCTGCGAGGGTCAAAGGGTTAATGATCTTCACTCATATGACAAATACCAAGCCACAATAGCTCTGCGGTAAAAAGACGCAGTCGAGCGTGTTTCTTTTAAAGGAATTGGTTTCTTTAGTACAAAAATACTAAGGGCAACTGACCACGATTTTTTCTTAACCATACAACACAAGCCCATTTGCATTGTTATTTTTCACGAGCTAAGATGGCATTAAGTTATGCCTCCTTGGATAAATGAGTGCGCTGGCCCATGATGATTTAATTCGTTGTCCTCTTTGAAGCGGCAGGTCAGTCATATCATCGGACTCCAGTCGTACCTCTGGACCAATGGGGTCACTAGCACGTGACGACAATCGACTGTTCATCTACGTTTTCATATACCAGGAGTTTAGGTGGACTCCCCTGGGCAACTGAGCACTTAACCGTGATGATTTGACCCGTCAGTCCGTACACATAGTACTGACGCGAAGAGAATGTTGCTACAACAAACTAAAGAAAAAGGACAAACTTGCCACAAGAGGCTAAACAGAAAAGAAAGTTGCTACAAGAGAATAAAGGGGGAAAAGTTGCTGCAAAAGACTCAAAACAAAGTTGCTCCAGGAGACTAAACTGAGAAAAAATTGCTACAACAAACTAAGGAGTAAAGAAATTTGCTACAACAGACTTAAGAGAAAGGCAAAGTTGCCACAAGAGACTAAACAGAAAAGAAAGTTGCTACAAGAGAATAAAGAAAAAGAAAAGTTGCTATAAGACAATACAGGAAATGCTACAAAAGACTCAAGAGAAAACAAGGTTGCTCCAGGAGACTAAACAGAAAGAAAGTTGCAACAACAGACTAAAGAGACAGGCAAAGTTGCGACAAGAAACTAAAGAAAAGAAAATGTTGCTACAACAAACTAAACATAAAAGATAGCTACGACAAGAGACTAAACAGAAAAGACAATTGCTACAAGAGAAGAAAGTAAAAAGACAGATGCTACGAAAGACTCAAGAGAAGAGAAAATTGCTCCGGAAACTAACTAGAAAAGAAGGTTGCTACAAAAAAATCAAACAGTAAAGAAATTTGCAACGACAAACTAAAAAGTAAAGAAATTTGCTACGACAAATTAAAAAGTATAGAAATTTGCTACAAAGAAATAAACAGAAAAGAAACTTGCTAAAACAAACTTAAGAGTAAAGAAATTTTTGCTACAACAGACTGAAGAGAAAGGCTAAGTTGCCACAAGAGACTAAACAGAAAAGAAAGTTGCTACAAGACAATACAGGAAGAAAAGGAAGATGCTACAAAAGACTCAAGAGAAAGGCAAAGTTGCTACAAGAGGCTAAAGAAAAGAGAATGTTGCTACAGCAAACTAAACAGAAAATACATTTGCCACAAGACACTGAACAGAAAAGAAAGTTGCTACAAGAGAATGCAGGAAGAAAAGGAAGATGCTACAAAAGACTCAAGAGAAAACAAAGTTGCTCCAGGAAGCTAAACAGAAAAACAAGTTGCTATAACAAACTACAAAGTAAAGAAATTTGCTTCAACAGACTAAAGAGAAAAGCAAAGTTGCCACAAGAGACTAAAGAAAAGAGAAAGTTGCTACAGCAAACTAAACAGAAAAGACAGCTGCCACAAAAGAACAAAGAAAAAACGTAGCTGCTCATGACAAAACAAAGTTGCTCCAGGAGACTTAAAAGAAAAAAAAATTGCTAAAGTGTAAAGAAAGTTGCTACAACAAACTATAAAATAAAGAAATTTGCTACAAGAAACTAAAGAGTAACGAAATGTGCTACAACAAACCAAAGAGTAAAGAAATTTGCTACAACAAACCAAAGAGTAAAGAAATGTGCTACAACAAACCAAAGAGTAACGAAATGTGCTACAACAAACCAAAGAGTAACGAAATGTGCTACAACAAACTATAAATTAAAGAAATGTGCTACAACAAACCAAAGAGTAAAGAAATGTGCTACAACAAGCTAAAGAGTAAAGAAATTTGCTACAACAAACCAAAGAGTAACGAAATGTGCTACAACAAACCAAAGAGTAAAGAAATTTGCTACAACAAACCAAAGAGTAAAGAAATTTGCTACAACAAACCAAAGAGTAAAGAAATGTGCTACAACAAACTACACAGTAAAGAAATGTGCTACAACAAACCAAAGAGTAAAGAAATGTGCTACAACAAACCAAAGAGTAAAGAAATGTGCTACAACAAACTACACAGTAAAGAAATGTGCTACAACAAACCAAAGAGTAATGAAATGTGCTACAACAAACCAAAGAGTAAAGAAATGTGCTACAACAAACCAAAGAGTAAAGAAATGTGCTACAACAAACCAAAGAGTAAAGAAATGTGCTACAACAAACCAAAGAGTAAAGAAATGTGCTACAACAAACCAAAGAGTAAAGAAATGTGCTACAACAAACCAAAGAGTAAAGAAATGTGCTACAACAAACCAAAGAGTAAAGAAATGTGCTACAACAAACCAAAGAGTAAAGAAATCTGCTACAACAAATTAAAGAGTACAGAAATTTGCTACAACAAATTAAAGAGTACAGAAATTTGCTAAACAAATTAAAGAGTACAGAAATTTGCTACAAAAAAACAAACAGTAAAGAAATTTGCTACAACAAACCAAAGAATAAAGAAATTTGCAGCAACAAACTAAAGAGTAAAGAAATTTGCTACAACAAACTAAAGAGTAAAGAAATTTGCAACAACAAACTAAAGAGTAAAGAAATTTGCTACAACAAGCTAAACAGTAAAGAAATTTGCTACAACAAACTAAAGAGTAAAGCAATTTGCAACAACAAACTAAAGAGTAATGAAATTTGCAACAACAAACCAAAGAGTAAAGAAATTTGCTACAACAAACTACACAGTAAAGAACTTTGCTACAACAGACTAAAGAGAAAGGCAAAGTTGCCACAAAAAACTAAACAGAAAAGACAGTTGCTATAAAAGAATAATAAAGAAAAAAAAACTGCTACAAAAGACTCAAGAGAAAAGAAAGTTGCTCTAGGACATCAAAGAGAAAGGAAGGTTAATACAAAAGACTAAACAGAAAGGAACGTTGCTAAAAGTGACTGATACTTTACTGTTACTGTTATGTTTGGTTGAAGCCCAGCCGACTGCGTAGAGCCATGCCAGGGCTTTAATCGTTTCTAAACATACACAAAACTTCAACAGGAAAAAAAGAAGAAAATTACACAGGGATATCAAGGAATTCGCACACATGATCTGAGGAGATGCCCCTGGCGTTGACCACTCCATCCAATTTATCACACAGGGGATTTTAAAAACATACCTGAATACACATTTTAACATAACTAAGGACATTAAAACATATAAACAGGGCCCAAATTACATAAAATTTCTTCTGCGTATCTTATTTCCGTACTGCCAAAAATGCAGTTAACACATTTACCTAACTATCATTCCCAAGAGAAAGTATGTAAGACTTTATTGAACACATACAGGTGAATGGACTAGAAAGGCAGAGAGTGATAGGAAGAAAGGACAGAAAGCAAAGGAGGAAGAAAGAAACAAAAGAGAGTGACAGCAAAAAGAGGATATTTCTAGCACAGAATTTCCAGAAGGTGGGGATACTATTTATACTGAAAGAACCCCTGGCATCCCCACGGGGGGGACTTACCATAAAACAAACACCAAAGACAAAGACAAAAAACAAACAAACAAACAAAAATAAACAAACAAAAACAAAGAGAAAAGAAAGTTCCTACAAGAAACAAAAAATTAAAAAAATTGCCATGAAGTTTTCTACGAGAGACTACTGAAAAGAAAAATGCTACCAGAGACTAGAAATGAAGAGAAAGAAAATTGACACTGGAGAAGAAGAAAGGAGAAACTCCAATAAGAGAGTAAAAAAGGAAGCTGCAACAAGAGACTTAAGAGAAAAGACAGATGCTACAAAAGACTCAAGAGAAAAGAAAGTTGCTCCAGGACATCAAAGAGAAAAGAAGGTTACTGCGAAAGACTTAACAGAAAGGAACGTTGCTGAAAAAGACCTAAGGCAAAACAAACACCAAAGACACGAGAGAGAGAGAGAGAGAGAGAGAGAGAGAGAGAGAGAGAGAGAGAGAGAGACAGAGACAGAGACAGAAACAGAGACAGAGACAGAGAGACACAGACACAGACACAGACACAGAGAGAGAGACAGAGACACAGAGAGAGAGACACACACACACAGAGAGTTCCTATAAGAAACCAAAAATAAAAGAAAACTGCCATGAAATTTGCTACGAGAGACTACTGAAAAAAGTGCTACCAGAGACCAGAAAGAAGAAAAAATTGCCACAGGAGATAAAAAAACAAGAAAACTCCAACAAGAGTGTTTTTTTTAAAGGACAGCTGCAACAAGAGACTAAACAGAAAAGAAATACCTCGCCAGCGCATACGGTTTTGTGAAGGCTCAAAGAGACTGTCGAGTAATTTCTGGCAGATATGGATAAAACGCACACAGATTTGCCCAAGTGTGCTGTGTCGGTCTCGAAAAAAAAAAATCCCTTCAAACTCTAAACTCCATCACAAGGCATCAGTGACGTCAACGCTTTTCATTTTCTTGAAAGAGATAGATACTCTGGAAAAACGAAGTTGCACTTACTGAGGCTTCTCCACACATGGTAGTCACTGCTCTAATGGAACCATGAACGTCAGTAGGCGAAAGAGCCGGGGGTAGGTTTGCACGACCTTTCACACTTTAACTCTTTGATTCTCATACTCCGTCCACCAGTATCCTGCATTGTCAACCATGCTAGCAAAGCAAACTCTTAACCCTTAGACTTCCTCACCCTATCCACCCTAACCCTTCAGGAACCTGGTGGATAGGGTGAGGGAGTCAAAAGGTCACGTCTTTGCAGTTGGTGGATAAAGTGCTAGAATCAAAAAGTTGAAAGGTTGAAATGTTTTTTTTTTATTTCAACGTTGAATCGGAACGAAAATGAATTTGTTCGAGTGGGAATCGCTGCACTTGGACAATTCCATATGCGCTTCACCTAAATCGTCAATGATGATTTGGTGGACAACTTGTCCCTGCAAAAGACCCTAAGCTCTGTCAAGGTTTTGAAATGGGACGAGGACCTATTGAACCCTAATCCGACGCCACCAGAATGATTGGATCGGTGTGATGAACAGCAAATAGCCAATTTGATGTAACCAGTATGGACTGATAACGAGATATCAGATTTGAAGAACACGGCCCTATCCAAAAACCAAACACCAGCACGGCTG
>JAPXFY010000022.1:53987483-54039983 GCA_030674185.1 Monoplex corrugatus
GTCATCATCATCATCATCATCATCATCATCTTCTTCTTCTTCTTCTTCTTCTTCTCAAGCGCCCTGCCGCACAGCGTTGGCGATCATGGCCTTCCATACGAATCTACCCCTTGTCACTGCAAGTACATCTCTCACCATCTCTGTCCTCAGCCACTCCTCGAATCCATCCAATATTTTCTCCCTGGGTCTACCTAGTGCACTTTTCCCTCCAGATTCCCTGTTGTGACTAGGTGCTGTAATTCCTCTTGCCTCATAAAATGGCCTATGTATATTGCTTGTCTTTTCCTAATCTTCATTAATGTTCTTTTTATGTCTTCCACTTTCAAGACTGTCTCGTTTGTTTTCTTTGCTGTCCATAGAACCTTTAACATTTTTCTTAGAAACCACATTTCAGCTGTCTCAATCTTGTTCTGACTTTGCGTGTTGACTGTTCACGCTTCACATCCGTACAACAGTATCGGTTCTATATAATACTGAACTCTCTTCCTGATGTTAATTGATAGCCATTTGTTGGTAAGAACGCTTTTCATTTTCTTGAATGCTGTTTTAGCTTGGCCGATTCAGCTGGGTATTTCTACTGTGCATCTGCCGTCTGGTGAGATGACCGTTCCCAGATATCTAAACTTACCAACTTGTCCCAATGTGGTGCAATTTGCCGTTATTTTGCATGAGGAGATTTCTTGTTTTCTACTAAATACCATGACTTCAGTACCCCCCTTCCCCCAAACACACACACACACACACTCACACACACACACACACACACACACACACACACACACACACACACACACACACACACACACACACACACACACACACGCAAACACGCACACACACATACATACACACACACACATACACTTTCTCTCTCTCTCTCTTTCTCTCTCTCTCGCTGATCAAGGGGACACAAAAGTTAGCATTACGAGTCATAACATTCCACTATACGTTGCCAGTGTCTGATAGCTAAGTGGTTAAGACATCCGTCGGTAAGGATGACTTGGCCTTGTGATGCCTGATAATCTTGGATGCATGGGTTCGAAACCAGGTGGTGGACAATTTCTACGAAAAAAAAAAAAAAAAAGGCGACAGCAGAAGGGCATCCAAGAGTCATGACCTTGGTAAGGCCCGGTCCCCCCAGTGCGTCTTGAGTTTAAGGGCCCAAACACTGGCATAACAGAGGTTCCACTCTGAAGACTTTCTGCTGTCTGGCTTTCCCCAGAGTTTTTTTGCTTTTGGTGCCATGGTTTGGTAGAAAACCCCTGCAGGCCTGGTCTCTCTGACTACAACATTACACAAGGAAGGACCATGAACTAAAGTACTTTCACTTTTCACCTGAATCGCCAAGTAACCAACGTGGCCTGTTGTGTACGAGACTGCCTCTTCCTGAGGAACTTCTTTCTTTTTCTTCTGTCTTCTTTCTTTTTCTTCTTCTTCTTTCTTTTTCTTCTTCTTTCCTTCTTCTTTCTTTTTCTTCTTATTTCTTCTTTTTCTTCTTCGTTCTTTCTTCTTCTTTTTCTTTTTTTTCTTCTTCTTCTTCTTTCTTCTATCTTTTTCTTCTTCTTTTTCTTCTTCGTTCTTTCTTCTTCTTCTTTCTTTTTTCTTTCTCTTTCCTCTTCTTTCTTCTCTCTCTCTTTTTCTTCTTTTGTCTTCTTTCTTTTTCTTCATCCTTCTTCTTCTTTCTTTTTCTTCTCTTTCTCTTCTTTTTCTTTCTTTTTCTTTCTTTTTTCTTTCTTTTTCTTCTTTCTTCTTTCTTTTTCTTCTTTTTCTTTCTTTTTCTTCTTCTTTCTTTATTTTCTTTCTTTTTCTTCCTCGTTCGTTCTTCTTCTTCTTTCTTTTTCTTCTTCTTTCTTTCTTCTTCTTTCTTTTTCTTCTTCTTTCTTTCTTTTTCTTCTCCTCTTCTTTCTTCTTCTTCTTTATCTTCTTCTTTTTTTTTCTTCTTTCTTTTTCCTCTTCTTTCTTTTTTCTTCTCCTTTCTTCTTCTTCTTTCTTATTTTTCTTTCTTTCTTTTTCTTCTTTCTTTCTTTTCTTCTTTCTTTTTCTTCTCCCTTTCTTCTATTTTCTTTCTTTCTTTTCTTCTTTCTTTTTCTCTCCTTTCTTCTTCTTCTTTCTTTTTTTTTCTTCTTCTCTCCTTCTTTTTCTTCTCCTTTCTTTTTCTTCTTCTTGTTGTTTGTACAATTTGTCAAGTCGTCAGTCCAGTGTGTAGGATAAATTCATATTCATATCCATTCTTTTGTCACAGTAGGTTTACCATGTGAAACTGAGGCTGCTCTCCCCTTTGAAAGCGCGTCGGCACAATGCAGCCCCAGCTTATTTTATTTTATTTTATTTTATTATATTTATTTATTTATTTATTTTTGTTTTGTTTTGACTACTCATGTCCTTTAAGCCCAGCGCTCATAGTAACCTTAGTGTTTTGGTGGTTTTGGAGACTCCCCCCCCCCCCCCCTCAAACTTGTTTTTAATTTGTTTTTGACAAAACACAAATAAAGACAATGATTGCTGGACATTATTACAATATCACTGACAAAACTGAACGGGATTTATATACAATGGATCGAGCAAAATTCATACACATACGTCATATCTACTAGTCTGTTATATGTTTTTTAAACAATATAAAATCATTTAATTTATGTTTTAGATTTTAGTTGCTGGTGGTGGTGTGAGTGTTTGTTTTAGATTTACTTGTATTCATTTTCAGCAAAATTTAACGATAAACGCATTAGCAAAGGAAGATCATTTGCATCAGACTTAAAGTTTAAAAATACATGCAAAACGTCTACATCTTTAACAAAAGTTCTATGTGCATGACTTTAGTCACTATCAATTATATATGACAAATAGTCAAATATAAACAGGCAGGTAATGCAGAAACCATGAATACATCTCGAAAAGAAGCAAAACGTCACATCAAACTTCATCTGAAAGTCACATCAAACTTTATCTGATGGTTTTTGAGACTTGTTGGAGAGCTGGAATGGTCAGTGTGGGGGAACGGATAGTGACATAGGAGTAGAGCAGAAGACAAGGCAGGATCTCATACACCAGCTCCTACTGATCCTTGACATCTTCTAACAAGATGAAGGTGAGAGGAGCTTTCTCTACTTAACTCTTTGACTCCAGCAATCTGTTGACCAGCATCCTGCATTGTCAACCATGTTAGCAAAGCGAAAAAGAAAAATCTTGATTCAAGAATCAAACTAAGGCGTGCACTCTCATCATTCACCAAAGCAATCATCATAAAATATGGTCGACTATCGTGGTCGATAAAGTCCAACCTAGCACTTTATTTGTGTACCCTCATGTGGGGTCTCAGGCCAAAAGTCTGATGCACACAGGCGGCCACATACTAGACACCCATTGGAACGCTCTGCAGAGTTGGTTCTGGCCTTTATTGCTGCACGCTTTTTCACTTGGCTGCTTCGTCTTTAATTTTCATAAGTTTCTGTTCCCTTGCAAATAGCTTGCTTCCATTCAGACCTGTTTGTGGCCATGCTTTCCCGTTGTTCTTCATCAATGTCACATTTCTGGAGGGATTTTTTTCCGGGTGTCTTTGTAGCCAAGCTTTGGCCATCCTCTTGGTTGATGGCCGTTTGTCAGTTCACTGTAGAAGAGCTGCTTTGGAAGCCTGTTTTCCTGCATGCGCACGAGATAAACAGACCATCTTAGATGAGATTGTGTTTGCAACAACGACCAAATCCCCAGGGCACAAAGCACACGCAAGCCAGGAGTTGAAAGACAGGAGAGGAATGGGGCATGTGACCCCGTGACCCAAGCCGTCATTCTCCTTCTGTCACACACACACACATAGAGGGAGAGAGAGAGAGAGAGAGAGAGAGAGAGAGAGAGAGAGAGAGAGAGAGAGAGAGAGAGAGAGAGAGAGAGAGAGAGACACACACACACACACACTACTCTGGTCCGTCTTATATCACTTATAGTGAAAAGACGTTAAATTAAAGAACGAACGAACACACACACACACACACACACACACACACACACACACACACACACAAGAAGATGAGCGAGGATACACTCAAACCTGTTTGATGAATAACCTTTTTGATCATGATGTTTTCTCTGTTACACACATATATTCTCTCTCCGTCTGTGTTATCACCAGACTTCAGAAAGGCAAGTAGGCTAACTTGGCCTTGGAGTAGAGGGGGGGGGGGGGGGGACCTGGGTAATAAAACTCTCTCTCCAACAGTTTTGTGCCAGGGCTGCCAGGTGGCTAATTGGGCCCCAATGAGAGGGGTCTGGGTAATGAACCTATCTCACTGATAGTTTTGTGCCAGGGCAGCCAGGCGAATGCGCCGTTCTTCATGATTTTCAACTGCCATGGGATCTTTAGCGTGCGCAGGCTAGAAGGCACACGGGACGGGTCTGACTTGTTTTTCGTCCCATTCCGTCACGCCAACACCTTACTCATATGTATATGGGCACGCTGAGATTGCACACAATGTACTGGAAATCCTGAGCCAGAGCATCTAAAATGACAAACCTTGCATCTTGTCTGAGCTGGATGGTATCGGGTAAGTTTCCGAGGACTTGCACAAGATCCTTAAGGACGAGTCCATGACAGACACTGAGTGCGTGTGTGTGTGTGTGTGTGGTGGGGGTGGGGGTGGTGGTGGTGGTGGTGGTGGGCAAGGCATGGGTGGCACAGGTACTGCAGAGGGATCAGAAGGGCAAGGCATGGCGTGGGTGGCACAGGTACTGCAGAGGAAGAGGGGGGGGGGGGGGGGTCAAGGTGCAGGTGGCATGGGTACTACAGAGGAAGATTGGGGTTGGGGGTGGGGAGGCATGGGTGGCACGGGTACTGCAGACGAACACATACAGATACATGGACCAGCAAGGCAGAAGACAGGAAGAAATGATAGAAATCAAAGGAACAAGGCAGAAACCAAGAGGGTGACAGAACAGAGGAAATTTCTAACACACAATTTCCAGAGGGTGGGGATACTATTTATACTGACAGAGACCCCGGCATCCACACAGGAGACTGTATGAACTGAATGACCTACACTGTCAAGTTTTACAGTGCATATCATATGCTGCATTCATTATTAATCAATTTCTTTTTTTTAAGCAGAACTGACTCCAAAAATGCATGAGCCATATTACTTTTAGTTGATTTGACAGCTATTCTGACAATTCAACATGTATAAATCTCGTTATTTCAGTTGGTTAGAATAGACAGCTATTCTGACAATTCAACATGTATACATCCTGTTACTCCAGTTGGTTAGAATAGACAGCTATTCTGACAATTCAACATGTATGAATTCCATTACTCCAGTTGGGTAGAATAAACAGCTATTCTGGCAATTCAACATGCATGAATTCCATTACTTCAGTTGGGTAGAATAGACAGCTATTCTGACAATTCAACATGTACCAATCCCATTACTTCAGTTGGTTAGAATAGACAGCTATTCTGACAATTCAACATGTATGAGAATAGATAGCTACTCTGACAATTCAAATGTATTAATCCCATTACTCCAGTTGGTTAGAGTAGACAGCTATTCGGACAATTCAACATGCATGAATCCCATTACTCCAGTTAGGTAGAATAGACAGCCATTCTAACAATTCAAAATATACCAATCCCACTCAGTTGGGTAGAATAGACAGCTACTTTGACAATTCAACATGTATGAATCCCATTACTTCAGTTGGGTAGAATAGACAACTATTCAGACAATTCTTCAGTTGGGTAGAATTGACAGCTATTCAGACAATTCAATATGTATGAATCCCTTTGAGTAGACAGCCATTCTGACAATTAACCTTTTGACTCCCTCACCCTATCCACTAGCATCCTGCATCGTCATCAATCATAGCAAAGCAAAAACTTAGCCCTTTGACACCCTCCTGCAGGAAGCTGGTGGATAGGGTGAGGGTCAAAGAGTTAAGTTTTTGCAGCTGGTGGATAAGATGCGGGGGTCAAAGGGTTAAACATGTATGATTCACATCACTTCAGTTGATTAGACAACCGTTCTGACAATTTCTAAATGCAATTCAAAATATTTCCTGTACATAAAATTGTATCTGATGAAATCTAGTTATCTCTTGTAATAAGTTGAAAATTGCATGGGAGGAACATCTCTGAAGAGGTTCTTCAAGGAGTCTGCTGTATAGTGCTTGTGTCTCACATCTTCTTGCATTCAAGAAGATGGTATTTGATACCGAGTGACTCACAACATGGTATGCACAATGGTACTCCTTCATTAGTTAAAAGATATGAATGATGTGTAGAAAGCATGACTGGTGTGTAACCTGCATAATACTCTTTCCTACGGTCCCCTGGAACAGAATGGATAACCTGTTGGAGGTCAAGGCGGATGTGGAAAAAAGTTTGCTGTCTGCATGGTTGTTCCAGTCTTTCCTGCCAGAGATTTTCATATAAGTTTGGCTTTCAGATCTAGGCGCAGTATCCTGCAGAGTGGAACAATCTTTAGCTGTGTGGTGTACTACTTTGTAACACTGACTGAGAGAATTAGGTGGTATTTATCCTTATCTGATGTTACCATTCAAAATGATTATCATAAAACTTCCATTTTCCTTGAAATTGTTACTGTTTGTTTAAAGCCCAGCCGACTGCTTAGAGCCATATCAGGGCTATAATCGCTTCAAACATACAAAACTTCAACAGGAAAAAAGAAAAGAAAGGAAAATTTATCACACGGGGGACTTAAAAAACACACTTGAATACAAATTCAAGCATATCCAAGGACACCAAAACATATATAAAAACCAGCCTAAATTACCTAAAATTGCTTCTGCATATCTCACCTCCCTAGAGCCAAAAATGCACTTAATACATTTACCCAATTATCAATCTTAAGAAAAAGTATCTAAGACTTTATCAAGCACATACAGGTGAATGGACCAGCAAGGCAGAAAATGATAGAAAGAAATAACAGAAAGCAAAGGAACAAGGCAGAAACAAAGAGAGTGACTGAAAAGAGGAAATTTCTAGCACAGAATTTTCAGAAGGTGGGGATACTATTTATACTAAAAGAGGCCCTGGCATCCCCATGGGGGAAATTTTCTTAAATGAAATTTTCCAACTCTCCCGCTTTTGAGGAAAAAAATGAATAAAGAAACATTCATGAAAGAGAATCCTGATCCCTTGGGGAACCAGAATCCTTCAGTATGAAGTGGAAATATTCAATGACATACCATTCTGCATGTTTGGGTCGTAGTAAAATAAATACTTTGGCTGGACAGTTTCCATTTAGTATGGTTTATTTTAAAGCTTTGTAAATCTATTCCGTCATGAAAACTGGTCAATATTCACAATCTTTTACCTTTTCAACAAAAATTTCCACCTTCAAATCCTTTTTCTTATCAAAGAAACATGTTAAGAAAAAGGGTGTAAAAATATTACTAAATCAATCAAAACACAAAAAAAACAAAGCTAAAAGTCTGCGACAAGCCAACAATCCAACGTTTGTTTCTTACTAGTGTGCAGACCATCTTGTGTTCAGGCAAGATTTATCTGAAAATCAAATTTTGGGCAGAGCTCAAGATTTACTCTCCCTAATGCACAGCGTGCACACACACACACAAACATGCACACACACATGTGCGCGCACACACACACACATACACATGCAAACACACACATACACACGCTCACAAACATGCGCGCGCACACAAACCCACACACACAAAGAAGTTAACAAAACAAAACAGGTTTATTTAAATCCTTCAGTAACAGCAATCAAACGGATGACATGCATCCCTCTAGACCTACTGTTCACACCTTCGAAAAACAAAAACACACCTTAGTAATCTTGAAAGCAAGAAAAAAAAATTCATTTCAAACTAACAACATTTGAAATCAAAACCAATATTTCTCAGCCCGAAAACGAAAAATAACGTATCGGTTAACATCAATCATGTCCTTTTCCACACAGCCGTTGACTACATCAGTTTATTGCCTTTCACACAAACATGTGCATCACTCAATCTGTCTTATACTTCAGAAGGGCACCTCCAAACTCACACTGAATATCCCAGCACAGTACAACCACCCATATACTTTTAAACAAAAACGAACATCGACAAAAATATACATACTCCATTCTACAAACCTCTATGACGCCAGAGGAAAAATATTTATTATCTATACTCCTCCAATAATTCTGTGACGCAACAGGAGACATACATCTATCAAATATGGTTCTGCAATGCACCAGGAGAAAGAGAAGAAAGATGATGAGGAGAAAGAAAAAGGTGAAGACAGAAATGGTGCTAGCACACATGGACAAGTGCATGCAACACAGAGAGGAGGGGGAGGGAGAGAGAGAGACAGAGAGACAGAGAGAAAGAGAGAGACAGAGAGAAAGAGAGCGAGAGAGAGAGAGAGAGAAGAGAGAGAGAGAGAGAGAGAGAGAGAGAGAGAGAGAGAGAGAGAGAGAGAGAACCACTTACATTCAAGCATCAAAGACACAAATCATGTTCAATGTATCTAGTATAATAACTCATCAGGCGGTCAATCTAATGTATATATAGTTATCTCTTTGCGTTACATCACATAAACTTCAAGACTTCTATTACACTAAACAGTATTATCTCTGATGCATACACAGGCTTCATACATAACGTTCAGTCAATACAAAATATTCTGAAATATATAATTTGCAAACACAAAACATTTTCAGCTCTCTACAGAGCCAAATCTGCTTCCAGACCAAATGCTGAATTGGCCTTCTTTCGCGTAATAACAAGTTTATTTCTGAGAAATGGCTTGTCACAAACCCTGACTCTGCCACAAAACACACATTTCAATTAAATAGAATTAAATTAAGTCAAAAATAAATTATATTAAATTAAATTCAATTCATCTTATTTATAACCCCTAATGGCCATATCATGGCCGTAAACATACCATTAACAGAAATCAACTATCAACATTTCATTAATTATGTTAGTTAACATTTCATAAGAATGACATTAGTCAATATTTCAAAATTTTTTCAGATCCAGCACAAAGTCGAAATAAACATTATCTTTTCCTGTTTGAAATCATATCAAATGAAAGAATCTGATTTCTGTTTCTGAAAGCAAAATATTCTTCCAACAACAGAAAAAGAAAGTATTACTACCAATCAGAATCACAGACGGAAATGACAAAAACCAAAATTTAACAATAAGAGAAATTCTGTACAGAAATACTGTGCACAGACGTAAATGATACAGACTGATAGGAAATGAACACTAATAATACATTAGGAAAAACCCATCTCCTTAAGTTTCCTCTAAACAATGTGAACCAAACTCCAATCTCCTCTTCCTCTATTTTCAAAATGAACACTGCAAAACTTGCCAGCAAAAGCACCCTCCCCTCATCTATCTGTGCCCCTGCCAAACAGCACACACACACAACACACACACAACACACACACACACACAACACACACACAAAACTTGCCAGCAAAAGCACCCTCCCCTCATCTATCTGTGCCCCTGCCAAACAGCACACACACACAACACACACACACATACAACACACACACACACACAACACACACACAAAACTTGCCAGCAAAAGCACCCTCCCCTCATCTATCTGTGCCCCTGCCAAACAGCACACACACACAACACACACACACAACACGCACACACACACACACAAAACACACACACACAAAACACACACATCTACCATACCTGCAAGACACAGTTATGTTATTCACATAAAACAATAAAAATGACAGAACACAAAAGGTCATGTTTGTAGTCTGAAGATGATTGCATGGCCGCACAGAGACGCATTCTTCATGGGGAAAAAAACATCACACAAAAAGAAAACAAAACAAAACACAGACACCCAGCCAAACGAAATCACATGACAAACCAACTCCTAAAAATTAACTACAACTATGTCCAACCACCCTAAAAAAAAAAGAGAACAAACTTTTACCTGTGTCCAAGTGCTACAGTTTACTACTAAATATATTCATGTCTATAATCTATTTGATTCAACAAATATTCGTATCAATAATCTATTTGATTCAGCAACACAAAGTGAACTTTTTTACTTGTTGCTGATAATTTCACCAAAAATACACTCATCAGTAGAACTCAAATACATCACACTGCATATCTGGCTCGAATTATTTCTGGGAAAAAAATATTCAAATATAAAGAATCTATTAAACAAATCACATGTTGATTCACCAAAAAATTAACTAATAATTCACTGAACTCACAAACATTCTTCATACACACACACACACATATAGTCAAAGACACACATGGGAATGGACATGTGTCCATGCCACTTGGAACACAAGTTTTGTTTGATGCTGAACACGATGACCAGTTATTCCCCAGTCAGAAAAATCAAGGAGTGAACAACAATAACTGCAATCAAAAGTAATGATGACAGGGCTTATCATGGACCAGAACACTCACACATCAAAGGAACTGCCAACAACTCAACCTCTATTCAAAAAAACAAAAAGATACATACTATCGTTAGCTAACTTGCTCCCTCAAGACTAAAAATAAATGGCTGAACACACACACACACACACACACACACACACACACAAATGAAAAGCATTTTGTAAGATTCCATGATAACAGATAGAAATGACTCAATAGTCCAACCCCACACACAGACCACCTAAAAAATGACACAAAATACACTCGTCAATCTCTGAAGATAGAATACACTATCTATAGTCATAAACACATAGAATACACTATCTATATTCATAAGCACTGCCTAAACACTTATGCGCCCACCACACAGAAAACAAAAATAATCCACACAAACAAAACCACATGCACCTTTACATAACGCATGTTTCACTCCATTTTTACCCATCCTACCCGCAGCACAAATCCCCCCCCCCCCCCCCCCCCCACACAAAAAAAAAATCCTTCACAGCCAACAAATTAAAGAACAAAAAACAAAAACAAAAACAAAACAAAAAAACCCTACTCTACAAGCAGAATTATCCAACACACCAAACCACCTGTTAATACTTTTGGCACCAACTTACAGTATATATTTCTGCATCCCATCACATTTAACTAAAAACTAACCAAAAAAACTGTTACATCTGATAAACCTACTACCAATACAACATTCTTTCATTTCACTATGTACAAAACTACAGACACACTCAAAGGGTTAATTTTTATATTCTAGTCAGACCTTTCCACTCCTTTCATTCCCTTACCCTATCCAACAGCTTCTTGCAATATCAGCCATGATAGCAAAACGAAAACTTTTTTTTTTTCATTCCCTCACCCTATCCAACAGCTTCCAGTACTAGTAGCCATGATAGCAAAGCAAAAACTGGTCAATAGTGTGAGAGAGAGACCAGGTTTCTTTTCGGGGCTGATGGATGGACAGAGCAAATGAGTGAAAGGGTAAAATCACGAAACGTTTCAGTGTGAAAGGCAACCATGTTGAGGATACAGGCAGCTTGCTATGGTTTAGGTACCGAAGCCCAGAGCGTGTTTGTGACATAGGCTGTTATCAATCAGAACACTTGTCGCTGACAGTGACACTCTGCCCTATGAAAGCACAAAAGGACAAAGGGGTCCGTTTTGGTTACTGCAGAGGGGAGAATGGTGTTGGTATCAAGATGCGAGACTGCATGTGACGAATCAACGGTACTGCACACAAAATCACATCATGATGACCACTATATGAAAGAAAAGAATCAAACATACAAAAGAATTCAGGACATTGACCACTGAGGCCAGACAATAGTCATGCCTGAGGCTACTTCTTCCACATGTTTCTCTAATGTTTCAATATTTTCAGCGCTAACATCTAAAGACTGTAAACGCATACAGGAAGACCGGTAAAGGGAAATAATAAACATGACCTGTTGTGAGAAATAATAGATATGGATGAGTTCTAGTAGTTCATTCACAAGTTTCTTAATAAACATGACCTTACAGAGAAATAATGGATACCATGAGTTCTGGTAGCTCATTCATATTCACGAGTTTCTTATTAATAAACATGACCTGTACTGAGAAATAATGGATACGAGTTCTGGTAGCTCATTCACATTCATAAGTTTCTTAATAAACATGACCTTACAGAGAAATAATGGATACGATGAGTTCTGGTAGCTCTTTAACAAGTATCTTCATGAAGTTGGCACCAAGTGATGCACTGCTGTTCTGACTCACCAAGCAATTCATCAACAGCGAGTTAAAAGGTCATGACCAACATTCTGAGGTTGCTAGGAAGCGAGGTGACAGAGACCTCCTTTTTTTTCTCACAGCCAGCATTAAGAGGGTAGAACCCATCTCCTCTCTGTTGCTGCTCTACATTCCACAAAACTGCATAGGATCAGGCACCCGCACCCAGATACAACAGTGTGGAGTGGAACGGCGGCCGCAGGCACAAACCATTTCTCAAGCCAAGATCAAACCCATGCAATCAAACTGGCAGGCAGAAGTTCTCCCCTAGGCCAATGACAACTGATCAGTATGTATATGTTACATGTCTTCATCAATACTACTCTTGCATACAAGACCACAGTCTTTCAGTTTCATAGTTACCAGAACAACACACTGCTCATTACTGGCTGGACATTTAGAACATGAACTTTCAAAATTTCCAACTTCTGGCTAGTGATATGAATAAAATGTGTAACCTACTATATAAATTTGGGCATAATAATGACATACATTTGAGCATAATAATAATAGTAAGAAGAAGAAGAAGAAGAAGAAGAAGATGATGATGATGAAGATGATGATGATGAAAAGGAGGAGGAGGAGGAGAAGAAGAAGAAGAAAAAGAAGAAGAAGAAGAAGAAGAAGAAGAAGAAAAAGAAAAGGGTGTGTGTGTAAGTACATAATGGGTGAGTGAATGTGTGAGTGTGTGTAAGTAGGTAACGGGCAAAATTACTGTATATGAGAGTAAGCATGTGTGTTTCTGAGTTTAAAGTGCGTGCGTGTGTACATGCGTGTGTGTGTGTGTGTACATGCAGATAATGGACACAAAAGTCATTTTACCTGTATAGGCAACACACTCGTCCCAGCCAGGTCGTTGCCATGCAGCTTCACGAGTCACCTTACGCGTCTCCAGATCAGAGTATGCTGTTACACACATCATCACATCACTGTCATCCATGTACTACCTCAACAACGTCTCACACATTACCATATCATCAATGCATACTATCTCGATACTGTTTCATGTTCATCACATTACTATCATTAATACACACTATACACTGTCGCAGACATCGATATACATACATATTTATCTCTATACTATGTCGTAGACATCAATATTCATACATATTTATTTCTATACTATCACACACACATCATCATCATTCATACATACTACAGTGGAGTCCATCTACAATGAAATTACAGGGAGACGGATATGCGGTCTGTTACTTCGGTGGTTTGTAGTAGCTACAACTAGTATGAAAAATCAGTGACTTTACACAGCAATGACTGTTTGTTGCCTTGCTGCTGAACCTTAGATGTTAATCACAGCATTTTTTATTCTATACATCATCATTATGATGATCATCAGCTCAAATCATTAAGTATCAAAAAAGAAACATATATGCATGCATGCACGCGCACGCATGCACACACACACACACACACACACAGGGCATACACGCATCGCTGCTGGCATTTCATTATCTACATAGAAAGTGGCTGACAGAGATCCCAATGACATTTGAAAAACTCTAGCACAGTATTCTGAAGGCTGTACTGTATATGAGCGGTCGCACCAGTCTTGAGCATCTGTTCATTACAGCGCAAGACTATACATGGCAAGCTTGGCCTTTGGGACATAATACCTCATTTGCACAAAGAGGAGTTTGTTATGCATAACAGATTTTGTTAGTTACTGATAACATTTTAACTCTCTCCGTACAACAGAATGCTATAGCGTTCGTGACGCAAGACACAGTTTCCGATGGCAGAACGCGATAACGGTTTCGATAATCAAAAATTTTTCGACGCTTCCCTCGTGACGTGGCATGATAACCAAAGTCACACCTGGTCACTGCAAACGTGTCAATGATGGTGAAAGTGTTTCAAGTGATGAAAGCTGCCAGGAAGAAGGTACTGACAGAGACCCAGTTTCAGACGACAGTGAAGTGGGAGAGGGAGGTGGGCGTACACGTCACGAGAGGAGAGCGGTCAGTGGGCCAAGTACAGTGAGCCACATGCCTGAAGAAGATTTCATTGACTTTCTTATGCATGACTGGCATGAAGATTTTAGATGTTTTCCCCATTTTGCCTCCTTTCTCTGGCTCTTGTGGCCTGCATGTCCCAGCTGAGTGCCATGCCCCCCATTGATTTCTTCAATCAATTTGTGACAGAAGACTTTCTAAATTCTATTGTCATAAACAGATATGCATAAGAGAACTGAATGGTAAGCAGAATGAGCACTTCTCCTGCCCTCTGCCACCCATCCCCAGCGGCAGGAAGAACTATAGGAAGTGCCATGTGTGTAGTGCTGGCAACAGGAAACACCCGGAGGTTCAACTGCGGCAAACCCCCAACTGGCATGAAAAGTGTGGGGTTGCCCTCTGTGACAAACTATGCCAGCCCAACAAGACCATCACCTGCTTCCAAATGTATCACTCAGTGCAGAACTGCACTGATCATTAGGAAAACAGTGCATAGGGTTTCCAAATCTCCCTATAACATTTATTTATATAATGTCACTAATAATATATATATTTTTTTACCCTGAGCAAAGTCTACTTTATTCATGTTATTCTGTGCATACAAAGACCTTCCCACCTTTGACTGTGTGTTCATGGAGCTGATCAAAGTGTGTGACTGTACGGTGATCCTGACCACAAAATTTGGGGTATTTTCAATATGGCACATGAAGAAGAAATGTTCAAGGAAGAACTTCAATACTTTGGCATGAACTAACCCAGCGTGTAAACATTCAGATCTGAAAGGAGTGTTCTGAACTTACTGTTTTTGTACTTTGTATCTGCTTCTATGCTAGCTGAATGGATAGAGCAAACTGTGTTAGGTTTGATAAGTTCTATACAACATGGGAGATAATTCTCAAGAGTTATGCCCTTTGATTATATTCAGATCTGAAAATTTCATTTTGTTCCTTAATGTTTTGTATTTTTTGTGATTTTTTCCCTAACCCTTCAAAATGGGCCGTCTGTGGGAGAAAGCAAGGGGAAAAACTCTCCGCCCTGAGTGAGTTAATAGAGGGAAAGAGGAGGAAATGGGCAGGGAAATAAAAGAGTATGTTACTACTGGAAATTTGTTGAAGACAGATTCATTAGAGGTGGGCACCACTGTATTTCTATACTGTCACACACATCACTATCACTGATATGTACTGTATACTGTCACACACATCACTATCACTGATATGTACTGTATACTGTCGCACACATCACTATCACCGATATGTACTGTATACTGTCACACACATCATTATCACTGATATGTACTGTATACTGTCACACACATCACTATCACTGATATGTACTGTATACTGTCGTACACATCATTATCACCGATATGTACTGTATACTGTCGCACACATCATTATCACTGATATGTACTATATACTGTCGCACACATCACTATCACTGATATGTACTGTATACTGTCGCACACATCATTATCACTGATATGTACTGTATACTGTCACACACATCACTATCACTGATATGTACTGTGTACTGTCACACACATCACTATCACTGATATGTACTGTATACTGTCACACACATCACTGTCACCGCTATGTACTGTATACTGTCGTATGCATACCTGTCACCAATACCTATTAACTCTATAACAACTTCATTTCTACCAATATGTCCAATATACTGTCTCACACACATCACTATCATTGATTCATACTATCTCTATACTTTCACACTGATCACGGTCACTGATACATACTATCTCTGTACTGTCACAAACATCACTGTCACAGATACATATTATATACTGTCACACACATCACTGTCACCGATACATATCGTTTCTATAGTATCACACACATCACTGTCACAGATACATATTATATACTGTCACACACATTACTGTCACACTCTATACTGTCACACGTATCACTGTCACCAGTACATACTATCTCTACACTGTCACACACATCACTGTCACCGATACATATTACCTCTATACTGTCACACACATCACTGTCACCAATATACACTATATTTGAAAAGAAAACTACAATAATTATTTTTGTTTTTTGTATTTCAACTTATACACTCCAAAATTTTAAAATGAGTTAAAAACTCAGAAATGAAAATTTTGTATTTCGCCTCATTTTCTACTTGATCACAGCTCAAAATAACTCAAACTGATTTCAAAAGTTATTAAAGCATTCAAAATAAATGAACAAGCAAACAAACAAACAAAAAAAGTCATTATCAAAAATCAAACAATGTTGCTAAATACTACAAACTTACCTGTTTTTCCATGGCAATTATTCAATGACAATTAAAAAAAATACAGAAACAAATAACATAACCCTTTCTTAATCTGTTCAATGTCAAGGGAAATATGCCTGCTGCTGCTGATTGTCTACTTGGGATTTTTCAATTTTTTTTTATTTTTTTTTTTTTAGTGAAAATGGGTACACATTAACAAAAAATTTCTACAGGCTTCAATGTTTGTTAAAAGTACACAAGACAAACATTTTTTTTCTGAAAGGAAACTTATTGAGCTTTCTGTGATAGTCTGTCTTGAATTCTGCCTTCTCCTCTTGTTTTGTAGCACTTTGAATGTTTGCTGAATATCCACAACCCCTCTTCGTAGCACTTTGAATCAGTTTGCCGAATATCCACAACCCCTCTTCTCAAGCAATATCCACAACCCCTCTTCTCAAGCAATATCCACAACCCCTCTTCTCAAGCAATATCCACAACCCCTCTTCTCAAGCAATATCCACAACCCCTCTTCTCAAAGCATTTGAGACATCCTCATCCATATCTAACGTAACAGATCTTCAGACATGTAGTCCTTTTTATGAAAAATAGAATCATTGAGCATTCAAAGCACTTTTTTTTTGTTGCAATATGACTTCTTCTGTTGAGTAGAAATCAACACATTTTTCTATGTTCTTCTGTTTGCCTGAGCCTGGCCCTGGCCTTTGTCAATTGCTCCCCTGGTTCACTGAGTCACCAGCAAGTCTGTCAACTCTTTGTGTCACAGCTTCATTCAACAAATCAGAATTCTTTAACCCTTTGACTCCTGCACCTTATCCATCAACTGCAAAAACCTTAACCCTTTTGACTCCCTCACCCTATCCACCAGCTTCCTGCAGGAAGCTGGTGGATAGGGTGAGGGAGTCAAAGGGTTAAGTTTTTGCTTAGCTAGCATGGTTGACAATGCGGGACGATGATGGACAGGGTGTGGGAGTCATAGGGTTAATCATATTCAATCAGGACTGACAGACCCTCTTCTGCTGGATTGATTTGACATTTTTGACATTCCTACTTTGGGCCGAGGGAAAATTCAACATCAACTACAGTAAGAAAAATATATTCATTTTGTAGGCAGTGAACAGGTGGAGACGCTAAACACTTAATCCAACTGCATTACTAGTTCAAAAAGCTATAAAGACATTACACTGATCTTTGGATGAAACGCCAAGTACACAGATCTTTGGGTGAAACATCAAATACATTGAACAAATGTAATACAAGCCTTTGTGCGCGCACGTGTGTGTGTGTTGTGTGTGTGTGTGTGTGTGTGTGTGTGTGTTTGTTGTGTGTGTGTGTGTTGTGTGTGTGTGTGTGTGTGTGTGTGTGTGTGTTTGTGTGTTGTGTGTGTGAGATATGTGTGTGTGTGTGTGGTGTGTGTGTGTGTGTGTGTGTGTGTGTGTGTGTGTGTGTGTGTGTGTTAATTGTGTGTGAGAAAGAGTATGTGTGAGTGTGTTTGGGTGCGCATGTACCTACATGTGCTTGTATCAACCTCAGCCTGCCACAGTAAAACAGTACACTTTAAAAACATAATTAGGAAAACAAAATCAGAATGAGAGACAGTGGAGTAACAGGAGAGATGGGAGAGAATGGGAGGGAAAGCAGTGGGAGGAAAAAAGGGAGGGGGAGAGAGGGAGGGAGGGTAAAGAGGGAAAGACAGAAAGTATAAAACTGGAAAACTTGAGTTAAAACTGACAAACTAATTCAACCACACACTGAACAAAGCCTATCAAAACACAGACCAACAACACCAAAACCATGATACAGCCTAAACCCCATTGCCACTAGCAAACAGCAATACCACCAATTCTGACAACACCAACTACTGCAACTACCACACCACTACAACATAAGTATTCAATTTGACCAAAGCAGTTACCATGTTACAACAATATACCTCACATCACCACATACACAGCATTCATATCAGCACTAGCAGGTAATCCTAAACCAACCATCACAAGTCAATTTTTTCCAAGTCTTACTCTTACCCTCTCTCTAAACCCAAACCATCACCCATCCATTACTGCCATATGTTATTCCTTGGGTATCACTATTAGTTACGACAATTTTAACTGCAGAAAAGACAATGTTTTAAAAACATACAACTTTAACATGTTAAAGATCCTGTAAACTATGTCAATGTTCAGCTCATGAAGGCACAAAAGTACCCAACATCCACACCCAACAGTGTCTGATAATTATGCAGCAACATGAAGGCTGCATAGTATGTGTATAACAACAACCATAATGGCTTAAAACACACACACACACACACTCACTCACACTCTGCTTAGAATGCTTTCAAACCAACAACAATAAAAACAGACACTGAACCTGAGGAGTGTTCTGAGCTTACGGTTTTTGTGCTTTGTATCTGCTTCTATACTAGCTGAATGGGTAGCACAAACTGTGTTAGATTTGAGAAGTTCTACAACATGGGAGATAATTCCTACGTGACTCTCAAGAGTTATGAACCTGAGGGTCAAAAATTAGAAAACTACCCCACCCCACAGGAATGGACAATAACCATGAAGACCTATCTTGGTCACAGAGGGCATAAAATGTGACACGTAACTTATGATCAAGACAAACCAAAATGGTTACCATTGATTCCTATGTGTCCACTTTCCTTCGGTGTTGTTTTTTCTGTTTCGTTTGTTCTCAGGTGAAATGGGGCGTTATCATTTAATGCTTTAGAGTAAACAAAACCAATCATATCATCATAGCACCTGGCTTGAAGGCTCTTATGCCACTTCAGTACAACATTTCAACCAACACAACAAGTAATGTAAATCCCAGCAACGACCATTAAATGCCAAAATGCTGTGAAGTAGGCAAGTACACTGAGATAACTGGTTATATGGATATATCTTAGTTTTCCTCTTGAAGCATTGTTCTAAGGTAAAACTAGAAAATGTCCAGATCGAAACGAAAAAGATTAAACATCAATATATTAGGACTAGAACAGGTGAAACGAAAGGCAAAACGGAAAGACTGAACATCAGTATTTTAGGACTAGAAGAGGTGAAATGAAAGGTGGCAGGCATAACATGGGGCATGCATAAAAATTATGTATTCTGGAGGAGACACAGATGAAAGAGGGGTAGGCATCATAATGGACAAAGACAAGTCACAGTCTATCAAAGGATAATGGGCATTTTTAGTTAGAAATGGAGGGCAAGCCATTTGATACCAACATTGTCAAAGTATATGTGCCAACATCAGCAGGTACTCCGGAATAAACAGACTATTTTAATGTAAAATCAGAACAACCAAAGTTCAATGTGTATCACAGAACGTTACAATCATACTGGGAGATTTTAAGGCAAAAGTGGGACAGGAAAAAGTAGATGACACAATTAGACCCTATGATGATGATGATGATGATGATGATGATGATGATGGATGATGAGCAAGGATTGTCAAAATGTGTGACAAATTCATTTTCCACCAGGTAAGGAAAATCTTTTTTTCCCCCAATACTTCCCATACAATAACATCATTTCTTGCATATATGAGGGGGGAATCACACACAGAGAGAAACACAACTGAACAGAGGTAAAATGATTTGGCAAGATGTACTGAATAATGCATACTCTTTTGTTCACTAATAGTAATACTGAATACAAACCTTCAAACAAAGACATAAATTCAAATTAAATGATCAAGCTTGCTGTTAACAATTTCATTCTTTCATCTTAATGAAAACCACTGTTGTTAAATTCTTCAAGAAATCTTAAACAAAATTGGGCTTAAAAAATATCAGCATTAGTACTTGAATTAGATTCTATGCAACTGGTAGTGCAAGCAAAGTGGAAACGCTGTTAGTGGTGATCTGATACAAGTTCTTTTAGATGGCAGAAAAGAACCAGCCAATGATATATATATACATGCACCTTGCCACACTGCACCTCTCCAGTTATGCCACACTGCCAATTTGTGAGCTTTGGAAACTTGACAAATATTTCTTTACATCAAATGGATTAAATCAAAACTGAAAAAAACTTTATAGGTCTGACAGGATAACTAGTTCAGGAGAAATAAAAGACAATGTTTGTCTCCAGTCTGACATTCAGACAATGTTTTAGCCAAAGTACAGGTGAAATTGACACACAGTACAAGGCATGGAGGTTTTCCCCCACTTTTCCATTCAAAATAATTTATTTTAATAAAAGAAATAAAACTGCCTGCCAAGCATGATGTAAATCCAGTTTTCTTTAATAACATTACCTTGCAATCGAAAGCACCATACAGGACTTGCACTATGTAATTGGTCATAAGTCCTATCATTGGGTGCGACAAAGAATTAGACTCCTTCAACATAAAAAGAAGTTTTGAGAACAGACCTAAGCAAGCAGTTCTCCATTTACTGAACTAATATCAGATTCTGAACACAGAGGTTTTCTTTAAAAACATCACTCCAAAATGCTTTTACAAAACTGTGTCTTTCACGCACACTGATGCAATCTAACAGCGCAAGAAACACATTTAAACACCATGAATTAAACTACATAAGCTGACATTACTGACAAGATATGTCTCCATGTGCATGATGTTTTCAAGACACTTTTCATCTCAGTAAGGGGCTGTGACAGATGTTATCTGAGCAGAATACCACATGTCAGTGTTCAACAGCTACAAACTGACAGACAGATGCTGAAGAGGAACGCCGACTCCCCCTCCTTTTACAAAATCAGCTCTGTCTTCACATTCACATAAAAAATTGAAGTGCTGGTCTTCTAAAACGTTTACAGACATTCAAGGTTCACACTTACCCCAGTGCGAAACTGTCCTAGAAGATACGGACCCAGCTAAATCCATAGCGACCCCCACCACCCAGCCCAAGTGACAAGCAGGTACCTACCCCACACGTGGTGCACGGTATACTGGGTTCCTAACTGACTGAAGAAGCCGGCTACAGGTTCGTTGTTTGCCTGTCTAAACTTTATACCCCGCGCCCTACACACCACGAACAGAAAACACAAACACATGCACTCGCTAGCTTCAACACTTCAGTGCAGCTAAGAACACATGCACTTGCTATCTTCAGTGCCTGGGTACAATAAGAACACATGCGCTTGCTATCTTCAGCACCCGAGTGCAACTGTCAAAGAGTCTGATGAGTGTTTTACGTGAGCGCTCACACATACACCTGGAAGGTCATCTGCATGCAGTCAATCACTCTCTAAATATTAATGCACACCTGAAATAACCTGGAGCAGAAAAACAAGTATGTACAGGATGAAGTGCTGAAAAGGCAAGTGAATGAATAAGCAGAAACAGAAACAAAAGCTGATAACTAAGGTGATGGCTTGGTCATCCAAGGAAGCTCTAATCTACTGAACTGTGCAGTCTCTCTCCCCTAGTGCTATTCGATGACTGCAACATCATATTCCTAACTATCAACCCTCTCTTCTATGCATTTATACTGAGTCATGATCTGCACTCACACTCACACATCTACAACACAGTACCTGCAGAAGCCAGAGACAAGATAAAATATTAAGCAGACAGCAACATTTCATATAATTTGCACAGAAATCGCAGACAGCAACACTTCATATAATTTGCACAGAAATCTAGAGATCACTGATGGCACAGACATTTCAAAGAACAGCTGAAATGTCTATTATCAAGTGTAGTGAATGTCTACATCCAGTGTAGTAACAGTTAACATTTTTCAATCATCCATGGAATTTTGAAAAAGGTCCATTTCCTTCCATATATTAACCCCTAAAGGCAAACTTTTCTGGTGAACATACAGTTACTCAAAAGCAATTAATCCCTTTTGAATAAATTCTAGTCTCACATTCCATGCGACAAGTTAAACAGTAACATGTGCAGGGTTTTTTTTTTTTTAACACACCAGATTTCAAAGCTGCAAAGAGTATGCCTAATATTTTGTGCATTACAATACTGTTCATCATCATGCTGTATACTGTGGCATTCTTTCAAAAGACGTTTAAAAAAACACACAGCAAGGTATGCTATGAAACCACCACTTCTCCTTTTTATGAAACAGGACAATACACAACTCATGCTGTTGAAAGCCTACTTCAGATATATTCAGTGTATACAGAGAAAATGAAACCTCAACAATTTTAACAGTTTACATTGTTCATAACACTGTATTCTGTTGATTTTTTTTTTATTACTAAGCTCCTGCTTCAAATGATCAATGATATGAACATCTACATCAAGTATTTCATGTTCTTTATCTCATTTTTCAGTGTAGTGACCCTTCGTCAGCACAAAGTTTCCTGATCTACAGTACAACTGTATGATTCGCAAATACAAATGAATATTCGAATGTTTTCTTCTTTCTGTTTCACAATTTGGAAATGCAAAACTGAACAGCTCTCATTTCAGGTTACTAGACTCTTCTCATGTAACAAAAGTGCATTTCTTTTAAACAGTAAGTCATTGTTATTATGGCAAGAATTGTTGAAGTTTCATTCTCTTAACCTCCACACTGACAAATAAACAGAGAGTATGTATACATATACATATGTATATATGTACACCTCACACTGACAGTACATATATCATATATATATTTGTGTGTGTGTATATGTGTGCATGCATGTGTGTGTGTGTGTGTGTGTGTGTGTGTGTGTGTGTGTGTGTGTGTGTGTGTGTGTGTGTGTGTGTGTGTGTGTGTGTGTGTGTGTGTGTGTGTGTGTGTGTGTACATATGTGTACAGAATGCCAGCCTAAAATGGGCCCACCAAAAGACTGTTCAGACACTGAAAAAAATATTTTTAAAAAAAAGTCACCTCGCAGCAACACCTCTTGAGCACAACATAACTACAGCAGTCATCTGAAAGCAACACCTCTTGAGCACAATGTAACTACAGGAGTCACTTTGCAGCAACACCTCTCTAACACAATGTAACTACAGGAGTCACCTTGCAGCAACCTCTTGAGCACAATGTAACTACAGGAGTCACAGCACCTCTTGAGTACAATGTAACTACAGGAGTCACCTCGCAGCAACACCTCTCCAGCACAATGTAACTACAGGAGTCACCTCGCAGCAACGCCTCTCCAGCACAATGTAACTACATGAGTCATCTCGCAGCAACACCTCTTGAGCACAATGTAACTACAGGAGTCATCTCGCAGCAACACCTCTTAAGCACAATGTAACTACAAGAGTCATTTTGCAGCAATACCTCTTAAGCACAATGTAACTACAGGAGTCATCTCACAGCAACACCTCTTGAGCACACTGTGACTACAGGAGTCACCTTGCAGCAATACCACTTGAGTACAATGTAACTACAGGAGTCACCTTGCAGCAATACCACCTGAGCACAATGTAACTACAGGCTAAGTATAGAAAGCAAACACAGCATGAAAACCTCTAAGTAACAGCATGAAAACCTCTAAGTAAAACATCTAGCTTCAATTTTCAAGTAAACTACAAACACTGAAATACACCTCTGCAATAAATAACTATGAACACTTAAGGCTCTGTCTGTGTCAGCTTTCCCTGTATCAAAAATCAAGTCATTGTAAACCCTTTCTCAGAAAACTTGCCAAAGTTATTCAAGTTATTCATCTCCTTCTTCCTAATTTTCACATATACACTTTTTTTTATTTTATTTTTTTTTTAGAAGAGATAGGTAACTTATCTGCGAACTTTTTGCTGTCCCTTCTACTTCTTTCTTTAATCATTACAAAGAAAGGCTAGGTTCTCAAAGAAGTGTCCAGCAGTGTAAAAAGAATATTGTGCGTTACATTCAGGGTTTGAGTTTTGATGTCGCTTTTTCACATAGCATACACTGGATATACTCCTCTATAATTTACTTATATATACAATGAAAAAGGCAAGGTACCTTTCCATGTGACTGAACAGTCTGAGGCATGTGATGCAATGCAAATAATCTGCTGCTAAAATAATCTGAGAGCATTATGTCACTGATATGTCTCTTTATATACTGTCTGTACTAATATGTACATACTGTAATTATGTTTGTTTGTGTATTGTACACTGTAAACATGTTTGTTTGTGTATTGTCTGTGCTAGTATGTTTACGCTTTGCATTGTAAATACACTTAGTGCATTATTTGTGTTATCGTGCATTGTCTGTGTTAATGTGTATATGTTTTGCATTGTAAATATACGTTGTGTACTATTTGTGCTATTGTGCATTGTCTGTGCTAATGTGTACATGTTCTGCAGTGTAAATATACTCTGCGTATTATCTGTGTTACTATGTACACATTACACATTCTAAATACAATTTTCTTTGTGTACTGTCTGCACTGGTATGTACATGTTATGCACTATAGACAGACATTTTCTTTGTGTACTGTCTGTGCTAGTATATATATATAGCAATGCCGTGCAAACCGAAACGCGATGTCAAATTTTTGGTTTTCAAAAACTGGGGCCGGCCACAAAACTGGGGGGAGGGGGGTCAGCTGAACCAAGTATTACTGCCTCTTTAAGCGGTGTTTCATTCTTCTGTTTTGTCTCAAATTAGAAATGAATAATGATTTGAATGATTGCTTTTATATACTTAGAGCGAAAATGGAATTAGTTATCTGATGAGAAAGTCGAAAATCCGCGTTTTGGGTGTACTCATGGCGACGGAATGTGACCAGAATCGTAGATTGTTTGGGGTGCTTCACTATTTCCATCGGTACGGCTATATTTGTGAACCAATCACATTGTAATTTTGCAACCAATGAGAATTAATGTAACAGAATGATATATCCCGACGAGACTTATGTGTGCCTGTTTCAAACCGAGATCGACGCTTCCAAAGTTTTGCTTTTTTTTTTTCATCGGAAAAGTCTGAAGTCGCCATTTTTAGAACTTCTTGTTGGCAGGATTCCATTTTACATGCCTTTTTTTTTATATGCATGTGTAACATGAAATCAATCGGTTTTTCACGCGACATTGCTAATGTATATGTTATGCACTGTAAACAGACATTTTCTATGTGCATTGTCTGTGCTAGTATGTACACATTCTACACAACAGACATCAATTTCAGACTGTGCTAGTATATATATACAGTGTGCATTGTAAATATGTATTTTTTTGTGTATTATCTATGCTAGTGTGTACACATTGTGCACTGCAAATATACGTTTTTTCTGTGTATTATCTGTGCTGGTGTCTACACACTGTGCTCTGTAAATATTGTTTTCTCTGTGTATTATCTATGCTAATGTGTACACATAGTATGCTGTAAATATGTTTTCTCTGTGTATTATATGTGCTAGTGTGTATATACACTGTGCAGTGTAAATATGTTTTCTGTGTGTGTATCATCTAGGCCAGTGCCTACATTTTCTGCACTGTAAATATGTATGTTTTTTTCTGCACATTACCTACGCTGGTGTCTAAACATCATGCACTGTAAATATATATGTTTAGACACTGTGCTCTGTAAAAATGTGTTTTCTTTTTCTGTGCTACCTATTCTACATTGTAAATACACATTTCTTTGTGCACTACTTACACTAGTGTGCATTGTAAATACACAGTTTTCTTTCTTTTGGTGCATATTGTCTGTGCTAAGTGTGTGCACACTGTGCGCTGTAATTATTTATTCTACAAGCAGGTATGTGCAAAAAAACACACCACCCTTCAAGTAGAAACACACACTGAACATGCTGCATTGTCAGGACAATCAGCTGCTGGCAAACCATGGTTAGTTTTGTGAGAAAGGAGACAAGAGGCAAAATAATGACATAAAATGTACTTCTACAAGACATGCTCTCAAGCCACACAGTTCCAGTGATAAGCGGTGGAATAAATCTACATTAGTTTTTGAGATGCACAAGGAACATCAACCTAGTGCGCAGCTTGTTAATGAATGGCCAACTGAAAAAACTTGGCACAACATCACTGAAACAAGCAATCAAATGGATAAAAGAAAATATTGCAAGAAACTCCATAAAAACCAAATCAGTCACAATAACAAGCAGGCTTTGATCAGTTGTGACAGAATGAATTGCTTAGTTATAATCCATGCAAAAAAACAAAAAGCAAAAAAAACCCCACCAGTTTTATTGGCATCACACTGTATTTAATGTACATATATGCAGTTTAAACTACCTGACAACAACGATACACTTAAGACAAAGGCCAAAGAGCGCATAAAAGCAAAACAAAGAAATGAACAAAAACACTAAACAACAACAGAGACGATACACCAAAAACAAAGACAACAACAACAAAAAAAGTAAGCACACAAGGTGACAAAGAAACAAACAAAAATCAATATAGAGACAGCTGAAAAGAAACAAAACAAAATCCTTTAAAAATTAAAGTAAACAGAAAAAATTTAAAATACAGACAAACCAAATTAAATTAACTGACAACAACAGAGTTACATTATTTCCAGTCAACTCCAACCCAACCAAAAAAAAAACAAAACAAAAAAAAAACCGACCCCCTTAAAAAAAAGACGCGATATTATCTACAGTGGAGGCATAACCAAAATCCACACATAGGTTAACTCTATTTCTCTGCATTTGAATATCCAAATTTTACAAAGATCAGACACATACTGGCATGGAATATGTCTAATTCAGAAGAACAAAGCATTTATACAAAATGGAAAATTTTTACCCTGTAAAATATAGAATGACGCGTACGTCACAACTGATCAGAGCCAATGCAAAATTCTACACACGTAATATGCAAGCTATAAAACAACAGCCAAAAAAAAACAGCAAACACAAGATATGCAAACACCAAACCACGCTGACTGGCTGGCCTTCCTGGCTCTGGAAACCAACTGGTGCAGCGATGGTGCTGATTACACTTACCCCAAATATGGTGAACCATATACAGGTCACCCATCTGGGAGAAAAAGCCTGACACCGGCTCATTGTTTGTCCCCCGACTTTTTATGCCTCTCGCCCTTTAGGTGGAAAGGAAGGACAAAGCAATACTGTCCGGATTAGTTTTCTGAAGTTTTCACAAGTCAATGACAACAACAAAATGAACATCACACAGATTCATAAACGCCGACATCTGTAAGTACATAACATACCCGACTACTAGTTTAAATGTCTGAAACATTTTCTGTGAACATATTAACAACATATTAAAAACATAAACAGAATAAAATAATTTTCACTAAACTGCTCAATGGGGGAATACACTTTCTTACTCTAATTCCAAGCGATGTAATTTGTTTTTACCTGCATTTACACAGGTAAATCAATGCACAAGAGGAGATGGGCACTGCTGGCCCATAGAAATGTTGAGGTCTATGCCACCTCACTCCCTAGACATCAAGGTTACAGAATGAACTTCCTCTTTACCTGACCCCCGAGCAGCATCAAACATGTTGGTTCAAAGCCTTCAGTTTTAATATGCAGTGCCTAGGGACTGCCTCCAAATCTAATACTTATGGCTGTATATAATTACATAAATATATCAGGGAAGCCTGGCCAGCAAAGAGGTAGAACTCCTGTATTCCAGTATGACAAGACAGGTTCAACTCTGACATCTCTGCACTTGCAGCTTTCAGTTCACATAACTGTAAACAAATACCTGACCCTATCCAGGGTTGTTGAAGGTAAAGCAATAAGTTAGAGGAGATGAAATAACCCTCATAATGCTATCTTTTATTAAAAAAAAAAAAGCAGTTATCTTTACAACCTCACTCCTCAAAGACCTCAAGTCAAGGTCACAGGATAACCTTTACCTACACATCAGCCTTGTCACTGGGCACAACTATAATTTAGTCCTCAATACAACTGATAGATCACAGCACTAAATAGAAAGTAGAAGAAAAGGTCACTCACCAGTTGTTTCCCCACTCAATCATGGTACCTGGCTGAAACAACACACAATGGCAGTCACTCAGTCACTGGTTCTAACTACAAGTCCACAATAAATGTACACATTTCTCATTGATGATTACTACTGAATACACACAGCCACACATCTCTGACCCACTATGTTGAAGAATGACACTAATAATAACAACATTTATATGGAGCCAAATCTTGATACACAAATCAAGTTAAAGCACACACTCTTATCATTCCACCAACCATTCACTCGCAATGATAAAAACTCAAAAGGTACAAAACGCACACAGATCAGAAGGGAGAGGACAGCAGGGGAGTAGGACAAAAAAATACACACACAGACAGGGAAATCACTGCTGGTTAAAATGGTATGTTTTCAAGTTGAACTTGGAGGAAGACAGAATGTGTGAATGTTGAATGAACAGGGGAAACTCATTCAAGCTACATGGACCAGACACAGGAAAACAGCGGTGACTGACTCTACAACGTCTGTATCAATAATCATCATCATCAGGTGCCCTGCCGCTTGGCGTTGGCGATCATGGACTTTCATCTGTCTCTATCTCTTGTTGCCTCAAGCATCTCTTCCACCCTCCTTGTCTTCAGCCACTCTACAAGTCTGTCTAGTATTTTCTTCCTGGGTCTACCTGGTGCTCTCTTTCCATCCAGCTTTCCCGTTGTGACCAGGTACTCCTAATCCCCTTTCCTCATAAAATGGCCTATAAATGTTGCCTGTCTTTTCCTAATCTTCCTTATGAATGATCTACTTGTGTCTGCCTCCATCAAGACTGTCTCGTTTGTTTTCTTTGCTGTCCATGGAACTCTCAACATTCTTCTAAGAAACCACATCTCGGCTGCCTCAATCTTGTTCCGGCTTTGCTTGTTGACTGTCTACGCCTCACAACCGTACAACAGTATTGGTTCTATATAACATTCAAGAACTCTGTATCAAGGAATCGGTAAACAAGTAGTATCAGAAGCAGAATGAAGAGGTCAGACAGGGGTTTACAATCGGAGGTGGTCACAAAGATGAGAGGTCCAGTGCCAGTGACACATCTGTAGCATAACATATTGATCTGTATGAAATGCTTTGAGAAACAGGCAACAAGTGAAGAAAGTGAAGCAAGGGCATGATATGATCGTGCTTCTCTTTACGAATGGCAAGATATCTGCAGAATCCAAAATATGCTGAAGGCATGCAACAGAAGAAGCAGGCAAACCAGACAGCAGAGTCACAATAATCATTATGGAACAACATAAAGAGAAATCAAAAGTTTAGATGCTGCTGAAGTTGAAAATAACAAACAGAACTGACACATCGCAGTTAACAGTAACATAAGCCGAGGATCAACAACAATGCCAAGGTTCTTGACTGAATCAGAACGTACAATAATGTTGTCCCCCAGTTGGACTGAACAAACTTTTACAGCGGCAAGCTTGTGCTTGGTGCCATGTACCAACAGACCACTGCTCTAGCACAGCAGCAAGAGCTGTATCCAAAGAACACATATGGACACCATGAATGAACGCCAGTTCCTATGTACTACTGTTTGAGTCGTGGGTTCAACAAGAATGGCAGGTCCACTCACTAAGATTCAATTACTGCATGGATGTAATGTGAAAAAGCTGGCCACGCTAACTGAACTGCATAGGCACTTTTAACAATATCATGCTTGCATACCTGTCAAGTAACATTTCTACATTCTTCCTTCTTCTTCTCGATAGCCATTTTCTTCACACGCAGACTAGACCTCCTCTGAACACAAAGCATATAAATTGTCACAAACCTATTTACCTAGCAGGGGGAGTGGACTTTTTGTGTGCTCGTCATCACACTTGGAGTTCAGTCTTAAGGATGAAAATCTAACATCAAATAAGTGATGATAGGATGAAAGCTATTACAACAGTATGTTTCACAGGCTTTGGAATTTGTTCAAGAGATATTACTCACACTTCAAACAATTCCAAATGTGCTCCACCAAATTTCACAGAATGGAATCACTCTGGTACAAAACTTACACACCATTCATCCTTCAAGACTATGGAATACGTATTAATTCTGGATGACAGCTTAAAATCTGTTTGTGCAAACATATGTACGTGATTTCCACTCAAGAAAACAGTGTCAAATATACATAAAAAGAAAACATATCAATATATGTAAAAAGAAAACGCCTATGACATGTAAAAGCCCCTTTTTAGTGGATATCTGGACATACCTTCAACGTGTAACTGCGGAGCTCATAGATATTGCTGGGAGGCCGGGGCGTAATTTCAGGCCAGAAGCTAAAAGCCAGCAGAATCTGATTTTTACGTGACCTCAGCATCTTGTTACGGTTCTTGCGGAACTCTATGAAATCCTGAAAATTTAGGAGCATTTTTGACATGCATCACAGTGTGTTCAGATTTATGCAAGAACAGGGTGACGGCAACAAACATTGCTTCATCAACAATGGAACACACAAACAGATGCAAATCCCCCACACCACAGAACACAGCATTTCAAAAACACTAACACCAAACAGAACAAAACCACTTAAGGTATGAAACACAAATGTACAGATGAAACACAAAGCAGAACTAAAATCCAAATTAAGTTATAATAGTAAACATCAGTCTCATGGCGCGTTTTCAGATAACTGGGTTTGTTTACAAAAACATATCAAAATGATTTTGTCAGCTATTTTCAACACTGTAAAATGCTAAAAGGAAAATACTGTTTCAAGACTGCAAAAGCTCTGGCTGGGAGATGTTACTTTCCACAGCCATAATGCAGCATTTTATGTTTATTCAATGCAGCATGAATACATTTACCTGCACTTGTATGTGAAAATAGTTTCAAACAAAAAAAAAAAAAAAGGACTCCTGGTCAATGTAGATTCATTACTTACAGATAAAACAATGATACTGTTGATCATTCTTAGTATCAAAAAACACCGAACTGACTCTTAACTCTTCGAAACCAAAGAATGAATTTGCTTCATATTCTCTGCAACTGTAGTCTATAAATGAACTGCCTTCCCAAGTACACAGCTTTCTGGTGTTTTAAAAAAAAAAAAGATATTACATTATTTCAAGAGGACAAAAGCTAATCATTCTAATTGCTTGTAAAGAAGAAACTCTTGTCTGTCCAACTACATATAAATACAAAGGAATGGGAAAATACAGATTTAATACATAGCATGGAAACAAAGGCACTGGTGAACCAGCAATGGCAGCATTTACATCGCTAACATTCTTACTGTCTGTATCGTTGCACATGCTACCATCACTCTCAACTGACACTTTGTCTGATTTGCTATCAACAGCAATGTCTTCAAAAAGTCCAAGAAGTCAATCTACCTCTGAATCTTATTTATGATGATCAGTTTCACAATCACCCTCCAAACCTTCCTCAACGATCATTTTCAGTGCTTGCAAAACAGAAAAGGAAGTACGTGTTTGACTAGACACCATTTTTACCGCATCAAAAATATGTATGCTTCGTCAAATTTCTAAGCACAAACCACTGACATTTTTTATGGTTAATCAGCAAGAGAAACAAGGGAAATAACAGCGAAAGATTGCAGACTGTTTTAAAAGTGGTTTCTATCCTCTGACTATACTACAAGTTGAACTATGGATTTTTAAACAGTGTCATAACCAGAGATGTGACGTGGGGGTTGAGGGCTGATGGCAGCATTATATCTGTATTCACACCACAAGCTCCAATAGTTAAAAGATACTCATTATGCATTGCGTCATAACAGTGGTATCAATTTCTTTTTTCCTCCTCCAGGGAACTGGATTTAAACTATATTCAAGCGTGCTGGTGAGTACGTTTCATTTTATTACAGTTTTAATCTATTAACTTTCATAAAAAGCATACATGAACTTTTATAACACCACACAGTTTTAATTGGCAGGTTCTATGGATTGCTTTAAAAATTCCCCCAAAGAGGCTGTCACATAGCTGAGCTGGGAGTATCAGTCAAACACTTCCTGCACCAAGTTAACTAACGTTTCCCATACACAGAACTGCTGAGACAAGTGGAACCTGGTGTCTAATACTTACCTTATCTGTTCTATAAATGCGATTGGCTTCGTTCAACACCGGGTAGCCACCTTTGTATGACCAGATATGGACTGTCAAAACAAACACAAAATATGCATATTAACTGGAACAGACTCCCTACATACAAGCTAAACAAAATATGTGCTAACATGTGCTGTTACTGACTTCAGAAAAATACTGAACTTGCTCATGTACATGCAGGCACATACACACAAATCCATCAAATTACGTTTTTTTAATACTTCTATTATTTCTGTTTGTGTATACCCATGTGCATACACAAATCCATGTCAAAATAGCTTTTCATACTTATAGAATTTTGTAAACCAACCAAATATGTGTGAGTAAGATGTTATGGTTTTAGAACCTCTGTAATACGGCATCTGTGCACTACTATTCTAGGTAATTTGTGGTACATTTCACACGAACAGTAACTGAGTGAGTCAACACTGACCATCCTACACTGACAAATAAAACCACATCTTTAACACCCTAACCTTCCTATGCTCACCATAGTCACAATGAAAACCACATCCATGACTTACTGGCTTCATCCTGGTCCCCAACCTCCACTGTCCAGCTTCCAATTAACTCAGATCCTGCCTTCTTTTCGTCCATTAACTGCTTGAACACTTTGCTGAAACAACAGCATCAACTCAATGTGAACATTTGTTCCATTTATCATCTGCCATCACCTTCTTTTCCATATAATATTTACATTCATTTCTTTTTGTCACAATAGATTTATCATGTAAAACTCAGGCTGCTCTCCATTTTGAAAGTGCATCGCCACAATGCAGCACCACCCTTTTTATTACTTTTTTTTTTTTACCAAGACTTCAGGAATGCAAGAAGGCTAACAAAATTACTTCAAATTTTCAATGACAGTTGATAAGTCTCTCTTGTGATACTTCATTCTTTTCTTTCTTGGTCCACGGAAACAAAATTGATAAACATTGTTTTTTTTCCTTGGTCTATGGGAACAAAATTGATAACCATGAACAAAACATCACATAATACCAGGGGTTTCAGATGACAGGTCTTGAAATCAAGTTAGTCAAACAGCAATACACACACACACACACATACACATGCCTACATATACCCTGTCTCTCTCTCTCTCTCTCTCTCTACACACACACCTACATATACCCTGTCTCTCTCTCTCTCTCACAGTCACACACACACACACATTCACACACACACAATATCAATCAATCAATCTGGCCAATACTTTGCAACAAACTGGTTAACACATTGGTACATTTGTCAATAGTTTCAAGACTACAGAGTGGGTCATAGCTGAAATTCATGCCTACTCTGATCTGATCTTCATAGAAATCATTGAACAATTAAAATCATGACTGTTCACAAATATTCAAATTCTGTTTGGTATAGCTTTTTTTTTCTTATCCACCATCTCATACCATAAACATTTTTCAAATTATCAAAACTACTTACAATTGATTCAAGTAATCTTCCATGAATTCTGGTTTGACAGCATGGACTGAAAAAAAAAATCCATCAGGTCAGCATGATATTCACAGTCTGTATTAATCAAGATATCACTTATATCACACAAGCACAAACATACACTTTCCTTTTAAATTATGTAGCACAAATACATCACACTTTCCTCAAATGCTTAATTTTCTTTCCTTTTTCTTTTTTTTTTTCCCCTGTTGAAGCATTGTGTATATTTTGAAGTGGTTATACCCCTGATATGGCTCTATGCAGTCGGCTGGGCTTTAAACAATAACAACAATAACAACTTTCCTTCTAAACTGTGTAAACTAAACACAAGTCCAGCTGGACATGATGTGACAAAAATACAGGATTGCATTACCTTAACTATGTGATACTTGAGCTGTTCTCCAGTACTGCTTAGCACTGGGTTGGGGGTGTTGGACACTGCACTAACATTGCACTGATATCACAACCAAGTATAAAACCATGAAATATCAGCTTTTGTGATGCACTATCTCAAAGAATCAAGGAAAAAATGGACAAATGTCCAAAAATTGTTGACTGACGACAGAAACGAGACATCAACCAACTCTGGAAGGATATTATGATGTCACTAACTGAAATTGTACTGCTGATTTATATTACACTTAATGACTTATGCTATATGTACTGACTGGAATTGTATTACAGCTTCACATTGTGGTTATGCTATCAATACATTTTACTACTAATTTTAATTACAAAACAGGGCATGTACTGTTTCTTTAAATAATTTTTAATGAAATTTGCACTGTGGTATTACATGCATTGTCCCATGCAGTGTCACAATTCAGCTCGCCCTTGTGAGATCATCTGACATCAGACAGACTGGGCAATGCATGCAGTTTTGTTAACACCAATTTTTAACACAAAAAGACATTCCATAAACGTTAAGTGTGGCAGAAAAAAATGTACGAAACCAAAAATAATTAAAGTCTGACCTTGACGTGTCCAAAATATCGCATTCCCAAAGCCAATGTTTCAAACAGAGAGAGAAATTGAAACTTTGAGTCAACTAACACAAAAACTAGGTCAAAGTATATTATGACATTTATAATGCCAATTCTTTGTCTGCAAAATACAATAATATTAACAATATAACAACAACAACAAAAAGAAGATTCCCATCTGTTTCTCCTGTGTAAGCATGCAACACTGTGCTCGGGGTCTGACACGTGACTGGATTGGAATCATTATGCATAAGGTGTTTTGAATAATAATATCTAAGCATTTATATAGTGCTTTTAATCAAGCACGAAGTGCTTTAGATTTTACAACTTTTCACAATTATAATTTATATACATACATACACACACACACACACACACACACACATGCATGCACGCATGCACACACACACACACACACATACACTCACACACACACACGCGTACGCACTCACACATACACAATACATTCTGAAAGAATATGCCAGCAAACAACAAGGATTGAGGAGATGAGCACTAATAAAAGAATGGCTGGAAAATAATCATTTTGAGATTAGATTTGAATGAAAATAGGGACAAACAGCGAAAGGCATTAATTTTAAGATTTTAACAGCAGAGGAAGTAAAAACTCTTCCACTATAAACCAGAAGAACAAGAAAACCAATGTAAGCGCGTCTTCAACAAGACAAAACAAAACAAGCGCAAATTTTCGGCCAACTAGCCTTTGTCAAGCGCGAACGCACGGTCACAGACAAATCACATCTCTTACCCACTGGATGAGGCGGCAGGGAAGTTTTTAGTCCCGTTTTTATTATCCATTGTTTGGTGTCTGTGATTTGTCTGTGACCGTGCGTTCGCGCCTGACAAAGGCTAGTTGGCCGAAAATTTGCGCTTGTTTTGTTTTGTCTTGTTGGAGACGCGCTTACATTGGTTTTCTTGTTCTTCTGGTTTGTGTTTGCTTGGGCGCGGGCAGTCAATCTTGTTTTGGATCTTCCACTATGTTTTTCTCTTTTAAGCAAGGCTCTGTCATCAGAGGTGGAATATAGAGACTGAGATGGAACACAGATAATGAGATATGCAAAAGTTCTGAGAAATGATTTGACAGCAAAGATAAAATCAAGATTAGCTCTTACCTAAACTGTTTCAGTTTCTGTTTAATCTATCAGTCTGTATCATATTCTGTACAGATGAGTTGAATGTAGCTTTTCATACTTATTTTAAACCTTCAACTGAGGAGTCAGGAAGTAAATGCGCATGTCCCATCACAGGCCCATGAAACGCTCAAATCGCATACCCTCTCTCTCTTTCTAACTTTCATTTTAACCCTTTCGCTGCTATGCCCTTTTTTTTTAGCTCCGAGAACACTATTTGCCAGGCCATTTTACATCACGGAGGGTAATAATTAAAAAAAAATTCTGACACAAAAACTACTCAATAAAACTCCATAAAACCTATACTTTTCTGAAAGGTAATTGAATCCTCTATACACTGATCATAATTACACATCCATTCAACAGGACAGCTGAAAGTTTATGTCCAATGAAACAGGATTTATTCTTTTTTACACTATTCTAGACATGATATCATATAAATATAAAAAAAGGGAAAAACAGTGAATAATAAAACTGAATTATTGTCAGAAAGCAAAAGAATGATAATGAAAAATGGAAATCGCACTGAAAGAGTTTTGAACATTATACAGGCCGAGCCTCTCTGTGTCTCATTTTTCTGTTCTTAATTGTGTGTGTATATATAGATCTGTATATCCTGTATAGATCTGTGTATCCATTTTGTTAAAATTTTAATGTCCAGATTTGAAGTTAGCAGATCTGCATATAATGATGTGTTCCTGGGAGATCAGTGTGATAAACTCATAAAGTGAGTCCTCCTGACTGGAGATCTTATGTCCTAATTACTTGACCACCAAGCCCATCATTATGTTATATGATAAGACTGTGTCTAATCTGACATTTTAACAAAACTGGAATCTAAACTCTGCAACCTATACTTACACTGAATCTCGAAGACTGTTTCTTTAGTGGACAGCTGACTGGAATGAGATTCTTTGCTAGGTTCCAGAGTTCGAACCCTCAGTAGGTTCTTCAACCAACCAGGCTTCTTTTCTTCAGGTTCATTCTCTGTCTGACTTTCAGTCTTAGTGCTCATACATCTGAAACAAAGGTGACCATATGTTCATTAATATGATTTATTTTCTTCATCATTCATGCACAATGAACAATACGGGTGCCAGGTGACTCAAAACTAGTCTATGAATTTCAGTTCAATTTCTGTAATTGTTACTCTTAACCTCTTCACTGCGCTGTTGACGAGTGACGCTCATCATAGAAACCGTCGTCTGCAATGCTCTGTTGACGATCGCGGATCGTCCCGTATCAAACACTCTTTCTCTTTTCGTCTAGCATATCACAGAATCGTTCTATTTATGATTTGATTAGGTCCCTTGACAATCTTCGCTCTTTGAGTGCCGTTTGTTCAAGTTATTTAGATCATTTGCATAATTTATCACGATCGATTGGCAAGGTGCTACGAAGTTGAGCTTTCAGTTTTTGAAGCGCTATGGCTGCCCCACAACGAACCTACACAGTTGCAGAAGTTATTGAAGTGATTTTTTGAGATCAAGACAGTGGAGATGAAGACTTCAAGCCAGCTGGCTTCGAACTTCGTGAAGTTGATGCCAACCACCCAGATTTTGATGTGGAAGAATTTTTGGGTGACTGATCGTCTGAATCAGAGTAGGCCTATAGAGATCCGAATGTTCCAGATGCAGGTAGGTGTATTTGAGAGCTTTATTCATTTTATAACATGATTGTATTGCTTTCTTCTCAGTATATTTATAAATAGAACAGCTAAGTGTGTGTATTGTATGGCTGAGCCCTTTGTTTGGGCCTGGTCAGCGAGCGAGCCAGTGACCGAGTGGGCAGTGTGTTCGACCTGTGGGCGTGTCACTCGTCGCTCGCTCGTTGTCAGCCACGCTGTGTGTGTCTTGTTGATGATTTGTTTTTCTGCCCTGTGCTATCTCCCTGGCCTTTGTGTGTTTGTATGAGGAGTAGGCTACTATCTCCATGGCCTGTGTGTGTTTATGTGAGGAGTAGGGTGGGAGCAGAGGGGTGTGCGTGTGTGTGTGTGTGTGTGTGAGAGAGAGAAAGAGAGACAGAGAGAGAGAGAGAGACTGTTGGTGTGACTTTTTATAGGAAATTGAAAGCATTCAGTGATAATACTGACAGAAACAATGTTGTAATGAAGTCACTTTGGTAGAAGCAGTACTCACTGGGTTTCTTTGCAGTGTTTGCTTGAGGAAAATGAAAGGGGGCATGGCATGGGGAGTAGCATGCTACCTATGTCAGTGTGTGTGTGTGTGTGTGTGTGTGTGTGTGTGTGTGTGTGTGTGTGTGTGTGTGTGTGTGACTTTTTTTTATTTCATAAAATATGTGGAAATTTGAATCCTTGCTTTCACTGTGCTACAGGTATGGTAATGCAGCATGGTGATGATGTTCGGCCTGGACCTGCTGTTGCTGGACCTGCTGTTGCTGGGCCTGCTAGAAGGGGAAGGGGAGCAAGAGGGGGAAGGAGAGGACTGTGTTTAGAAGACTGCTTCCAGAACTACCACACTCAGAAGCGTTTTTACTGGGGATAGACACTGGGAGATAAAACCCTTTCATTTTATGTGTGGCTAGACTGTGCTTATATTGTGGCTGGACACTGCTTTCTGACCTTTGTACAGTCTATATCTTCAAATCAAAGTGTGCTATAAACTGCTTGTGAGCTCCTGCATCACTTGATTACATCATCATTGACTTTAACATTTTTTTTTATTGCATTTCAAAGAGTACATGTGACACTCTGGTACATTATTTCATTTTGAAATTGTCATAAACACAATCTTCATTCAATTTCCTTTCATTTGATATATACTTTTATGTATCTATCTTCAATGCCTTCTGAATTATAAGCAATTGAAAATAATAAGCGTGATTTTTGTCTGTTTCTGAAAAAAATCTTAGCATGTGTCTTAGCAAAACATGATAGCAGCGAAAGGGTTAAATTTACATCATTCTGGTGTTTGGCTCTAAGAAGTGCAGCCGATTTTTTCCCCCTGAGGCAGCCACCTCCACATACACATATATATCCCCTTTCAGCCAAACTGACATAAAAATACTTTAAAAAAAAAAAAAGAAGAAGAAAAAAAATAGCATATGGTAAGCTGTAAAGTGTGGAAATACATGAAACTCAACAGCTGGGTGATTAATCAGTGCCCTTGACTATCACATGTGATCAAGATGGTCAACCATGATAACATATAACATGAAACTATGCATGATAAACTAAGAACAACAAAGCTGGCCAATGAAAATTCAAATCAAACTCTTGAAACTATCACTATGCAAGAGGATCGATGCTAAAATTCAAACATGTACTGATTCAGTGATTGTGTAGGCCTCTGTCATGATCATACCTAACTCTACATATGTAACAAATCTTTAAGATAGAAGCATGAGATCCCATTCAACCTGACTCATAGCTAATCCTTGCTACTTTACTCACAGGGCTAAAGCCGAACAGTAATTATAGACCTAACAAAGCATAGAAAACACGTAACATATTCATCATGGTTCACATTTGTAGCCTGTTGCTGGGCTAGCCTGATTTCTAGTTCCAACTAAGTTTTTAATTCGGTTTAAAGAGCACACCGCACAAAGTTATCGCACTGCCAGCCATGCAACTATGACTTGACCCGCCGGAATGAGGTCAGTGGACTATGCACTCAAACAAGAGCTCGGAAACGGTAAACAAAATTGAAGGTCAGGTTCAGGACCAGGCAATCCGTCTGCTCTTCGCGGTCTGTTATTTTCTATAAGTGCGTGCACATTACTCCATCAATCAAGCGATAAACAAACGACAAAAAGGTATTCACTGAAAGTTCAAAAAACAAACCTAACAGTAATCATTCCCTGCCGTCCTCCTGAAGAAGACAGAAACTTCGCGAAATGACAGAGCCTTCTTCCAACTCCAGCCAAAGCCGCCATTTTGACAAGTATAATCTCTACCCAAATGAAATAAAACACAGCCTAATAATTGTGTGGTAACAGCGGTCTCCGTTTATTTAAAGGAAATATACTTATCAACGCCCATAATTACTTATTTTATAAATTTATTCTGCAAATTCTAAAAATTATTGGCACAATGCAAAGCATGGAGGATGCATTAAAAATTATTTTAGTTAGTAGTTTAATAATACAAAGTTAGGAATAATTTGAGCTTACTTTTTATTTTTCCTAAGAAAAACGTTCAAACCTTCAGAGAAGTAAAGCAGTAATCAGAATACCACTGATCATTCAGAAGACACTAAACGGTATATCATATATTTCAGAAAAAAAATTGCATTCCATTACATCGAACTTCGTTTCACTTTTATATTTACCAAATCTGACGTCAAACAGAAAACCGTGGTCTGCTGTGCTAGTGGCAATAATCAGTTTTGATCTTTGATTCAGTCTAGTTTCCAGCATTCTGTAAACATGGAATTCAGACACAGCGATGAAACGGCACTGGGGGACTATTTCAAGCATACTTTTCAAAAGAAACTTCTTCTGTAAGTGAATCATGTCACAAGATTATAATCAGTTTGACAAATCTGTATGAGGTCTGAAGTCTGGATCTAGAGCAGAGGCTAGATCTACACTAAATACCAAGCGTATGATTTCTCAGCTTAGGAGGGGAGTGATGGGGGGGACCGTGATTATTGTGAATTTGCAATTTTGGCAAAGGGGAGTTTATTACACCAGCCTGTGGGCTTGATGTTTTCAAAATATGCTTTGATCTTGATCTTGATCTTGATGTGTAGACGTCGGCAGAATCCAATTCTGGATATACGCGCCAACGGGGGAAAAACTGGGATTCCTTCCTTTTTTTTTTTTTTTTTTTTTTTTTTTTTGGGGGGGGGGGGGGGACTGACCGTCGGCAGGCTTCACTTCAGCTTAAAGTTGGTATAATCAGCTGGCCTAGCCGATCCCCAGCACCATCTAGTATGGTCCTGGGGCCCCCTCCTCGTTCAGCAGGCTGGCTTTGGGCTGCATCTGAGGCCAGATACAGCCATCCTGAACTGGTGTGCCGACGATAAGGTGATGATATCGTCTGGCAGACCATTCCACTCTGTTGTCGTTCGAGGGAAGAAAGAATTCCAAAAGGTGGTGGTGTTTGAGCGTTCAACCACGAAGCACCTGTTGTTGTTTCTGGCCATGGTTGATACTATATTAGTTGTTTCGTGGTCCTTCTCTAAGCGTGGTATGATTTTCCTTTTTGATTTGGCCACAGGTCTGAGAAACTGCTCTGCTGGTATGGCTGGGATTTCCCCCCTGACGATCTTGAAGAACAGGGTAAGGCGTTGCTCCTTCCTCCTGGTCTGCAGTAGTGGTAAATTCTGCTGCTTCAGAATGGTTGTGATGCATCCAGGGGTGCGGTCTTTGTAATTCTGGGTGATGAAGCGAGCCGCACGCCTCTGGATGCTCTCCAGCCTATCAACATCCCTCTGGAGGAACGGGTCCCACACTGACGAACTGTACTCAAGGGTTGATCTCACCAGGGTTGATTTCACTTTAATAAAACGAATTGGAAGGCCCTAAAGCACGAAGCGGAGGAAATATCTACCAACATCTTATCGGCAGATAACACCAGTGATATAGAAAGCCTTGGATCTGGCATCGCCGTAGAGTGTGCCTCTGGATTTCAGTGGAGCTATGCCGATGTTGTCCCTCTTCTTTGATTTTATATAGCTCCAGAAAGGCTTTGAATTGTTTTGTGACAGTCCTTCCTCAATGCTGTTTCTGAGAAAGGTCCACTCAGCCTGCCTGAATTGCTTTCGGCATTCTTTCTGAATGAAGCGGTAGTTTGTCCAGTTCTTTGTTCTTCTGGCTTGTCTGTATAGTCGCTTCTTTTTCTTCACCAGTTTTTGTAGACGTCGGTTAAGCCAGGGAAGTCGGTGTCGAGTTCCTGTGGTTGAAGAGGGAACATGGGCTTCTATGGCCGTGATCAGTTCTTTCTTGAAGGTGCTCCACAGGCTTTCTATATCACTGGTGTTATCTGCCGATAAGATGTTGGTAGATATTTCCTCCGCTTCGTGCTTTAGGGCCTTCCAATTCGTTTTATTAAAGTGAAAGCGTTTCCTAGGCTTCTGTCTTGTTCGAAAAGGCTCTAGGCAGATGTCTGTTATTACAGCTGAGTGATCTGACAGTCCGGGGATGTTACTGGATGCCTTTACCAATGATGGATTTGTGGTAAAAACTAAGTCGAGACGACTCTCCATGCGGGTTGGTTGGTCGTGGATTTGGGTCAAGTGGAACTTATTGGCTATGTCCACAAGCCTTTCCTGCACTGTTCTGTCGCTGGCGCCTGGGTGGACTGATCCAGATTCCCAGTCAATGTCTGGACAGTTAAAGTCCCCACACACAATTATTTCTTTGTCTTTGTCGTTTACTTTCTGCAGCGATGCGTCAAGTCCATCTAGGTGACGTTTTTCTCTGTGGGGTATGTAGTAGGAGGCGATGTGTGTGTCACGTTTACCTTTAATTTTGATTTTTGCCCAGTTGATTTCACATTCCGTGACAAATTCGGGGTGCTCCGTGCAACAATGTCTTCATGTACAAGTACGAAGACGCCCCCGCCCAGTGTGCCTCGGTCATTCCTATAGGGCCTGTAGTTGGGTGGGAAAACCTCAGAGTCCAGGATCGCATCCTTTGACGGGGGTCTGCCGGGTTTTACTCCTTTCAGCCACGTCTCAGTGGCACATACCACGTCTGGTTTTACATAGTCCAGGATTGCGCTAAACTCAGAGGTTTTGTTATTTATGCTGTCTAGGTTGATTGTTAGGATTCGCAAGTTGTTGCTATCCTTCTTGGGAGGTGTGTCACTGGAGCTGGAAGTGGAACCTAGTGTTTTGCTTCGCTGTGTAGAGTTTGTTGCTTTCTGCACGGGACTTGGGTAGTTTGTTTCAGTTTGATTTAAGGTGTTTGGTGTCTTTGGGTTAGAGATTGGGCTACTAGCTTGGAGAGGATTGAAAGGTCCGTGATATGAGTCTTGTTGGATTATGTCCCTTTAGTTGCTTTATATGAACAACTCTCGTGAGAAGGAGATCCACTCAGACGATTAAATGGGCCAACACAACTGACATTGTCTCAAGACTGTTATGTGCAAGAATATCACATATTGGCGACGAGGATGGGATTTGGAGCTCACGCAGGGAAGTAATAAAAAAAAAATTTTCGTTTGCAAACATATTTTCTCACACAAGATAACTAGTTCTTGGTGAAAACCGAGTGAATTTGTCTTCAGTCGTTCGACATCGTCAGGCCGTTTAATCGTTAGCCAGTGCATAGACAGGTTACACTTTGATTTCGAAAGTAAAAAAAAAAAAAAAAAAAAAAAAAAAAAAAAGAGAACAAATGGTTGTTTTCTTTTAACGATATTGTAAAGATGGCAAATAAGAATAGATTTGATGAATTCAATCCTGCTGTGGAAGATTTTGACTGTTATATTGAGCGCCTCGACGTGTATTTTGAAGCAAATGATGTTGTTGATGCAAAGAAAAAATGCGTTTTCTTGTCTGTCATTGGTGCCAAGTACTATTCTTTGCTACGATCACTGTGTTCCCCCGATGCTCCTTCAACAAAAACGTATGAAGAACTTGTGGCTACCCTCAAAGGACATGTTTCACCCAAACCATTAGTCATTGGTGAAAGATTTAAGTTTCACAATAGACGTCAGTCTGAGCTAGAAACGGTGAATGATTTTGCTGCAGAACTGAGACGTTTAGCATCAACATGTGACTTTGGACAGTTTCTTCAAGAAGCGTTGAGAGACAAATTTGTTTGTGGTCTTTCTGACGCCATGATTCAAAAAAGACTTTTGTCTGAAAAGGAACTTACCTTCAAGAATGCAGTTGAAATTGCACATGCCATGGAAGTAGCAGCAAGTCATTCTGCTGTCCTTCAACTATCTGATACACCAGAGGTGAACGCAGTTCAGCAGGATTCAGCAAAATCAAAAGCACCTGACGGCACCAGAAGCCAGCAAATCCAGAATACCCGGTGTTATCGCTGTGGCAAACCACATCTTGCTATCAGCTGTCCATTCAAGAACTACACTTGTAACAATTGCAAGAAAGTCGGGCATTTAGCTGCAGTTTGCCGTTCAAAAAAGAAATCATATGCACAAAAGTTTGTTTCAGGTAGTGAGGAAGAAATAGGGGCTATACTTCACAACAAACCGTCAAAGAAAGGGATTGACCCATATACAGTTACTCTCAGTGTTGCAGGCAAGCCGCTGTTATTTGAAATCGATACTGGAGCTTCAGTGACCCTGATCACTGCAGGTGTTTTCACTAAAATTTTTAAGAAAAACATATCCCTAGTACCCTGTGACATGGCGCTGAAAACCTACACCGGACAGCACATTCCTGTCCATGGGCAAGTTGAGGTTCATGTTTCACACAGAGAGAACTCCGCCATGCTACCTCTCATTGTAGTTGGTGGAAGAGGTCCAAATCTGCTAGGCAGAAACTGGATCCGGGAATTGAACATGGACACTGCTTTTATGGTAAATCAAGTAAGCGAGAAACCATCATGTGAAGCAGTATTTGACCAGTTCCCCAACCTGTTCAAGGAAGAGTTGGGTCTTGCAAAGTCATTCCCTGTCACACTCAGGCTGGGGAATTCTCAGCAGATTCGTTATTTTCAGCGGAAAACGACAGGATTTCCGCGGCAGAAAAAAAAAAAATTCAGCGGTGAAAAAAAATCGGCAACGAAAAAAAAAAAAAAAAACCTCGACGAGTTTTGCGCATTTTAGGTTAGTTTCGGTCAACTTCCGGGTTGATATGTACCGGTAGTATTTTTAATGGCCCTTACACCAACGTAGTTTTGTATTTTCAGGCTTCTTGGTTAACTTTTATCATGATACTTACAAGGAAAGGAAATATACACTTGTTTCTAACACAGTGTTGTTGCACAATGTATGACTATAAACGTGCACAGAATACAGTTACAAAATCATTGAAAAGAACTGAAATTGTAGGAGTTGAAAAAAAGAAAGAAAACAACATTTAACTTCAAGGAGAGGCCTTGAAAACATCTGAAAATTGTAAAAATGCTTCAGCTTCAGGGGGGCTTTGCCCCCCTGACCCCCCCCCGGGCGTTGCCCCTGCACCCCACCAGGGGCCTGGCGGCCCCTGGACCCCACACCATTTTCAGAGGAAACTCTTGCCAAGTGTTCCCCACCATGCACACTCCACGTTGAAGAAAATTGCAAACCAAAATTCTACAAAGCTAGAACAGTTCCCTATGCACTAAGAACCAAAGTTGATGCCGAACTTCAAAGGCTTGAAGATGAAGGCATAATTGAACGAGTGAAACATTCGGCCTGGGCGACACCAGTGGTACCTGTACTTAAACCAGATGGAACAGTGAGGCTGTGTGGTGATTACAAAGTCACTGTGAATATGGCCGCCAAGGCTGATGTATACCCCTTGCCCCGTGTTGAAGATCTTTTCAACAAAGCTGCTGGTGGAAAATCTTTCACAAAATTGGACTTGAAACATGCATATCAGCAGTTGCCTCTTGCCGAAGAGTCCAAAGATCTCACTACGATCAACACACAAAAAGGGCTGTTCAGATACAACCGTATGCCTTTTGGGGTTTCAGCAGCACCTGCCATTTTCCAACGCACAATGGACTGCCTGTTACAGGATATTCCGGAAGTGGCTGTGTTTCAAGATGACATACTAGTCACAGGTGAGACAGATGAAAGCCATATTCAGCATCTGAGAGAAGTTCTTCGCAGACTTGATGCAGAAGGTTTCCGTTTAAAGAGAAAAAAGTGTGAGTTCATGTTACCTGAGGTCACATACTTAGGTCATCGCATCACTGCAGAAGGAATCCATCCCACTGCTGACAAAGTGAAAGCTGTTCAGGATGCTCCCACGCCAAAAATGCATCAGAGCTAAAATCATTTCTGGGGCTTGTCAACTTCTATGGGAAGTTCTTACCTCGTTTGTCCACAGTTTTGTCTCCACTGAACAGTCTCTTTCGCAAAAACACTGTTTTCAGATGGGGAGAGCAACAGAGCCAGTCCTTCAAGAAAGTGAAGGAAATGCTTCTTTCAGCTGATCTGCTGGTTCACTTCAACCAAGAATTGGAGGTGACGTTATCATGTGATGCTTCCGCTGTGGGACTAGGAGCAGTTCTGGCCCACAAACTGTCAGATGGATCAGAGCGTCCCATTGCCTATGCATCTAGATCTCTTAACAAGGCTGAGCGGAATTACTCCAATATTGAAAGAGAAGCTCTGGCTGTCATCTTTGGAGTAAAAAAATTTCGTGACTACCTGTTTGGGCGCCATTTTTGGGTATACACAGATCACAAGCCTTTGATGTCCTTGTTCAATGAACACAAACTCATTCCAACAGAAGTTTCACCAAGAATTCAGCGTTGGGCAATGCAGCTGTCATCATATACGTACACCATCAGTTACAAGTCAGGGTCTACCATGACTCATGCAGATACCCTCAGCAGGTCACCGTTACCAGCCACCAGCTCAAAATCAGAGATTCCAGAGGAGTTTGTCTTCTTGATGGACCATCTGTCAACAACTCCAATCACTTCAACTCATATTGAAGAGAAAACAAATTATGACCCTGTACTGTCACATGTCAAGAAATACACTTTGTCTGGGTGGCCATCAGATCTTCCAGGAAAGTGGCAGACAGAGCTCAAAATGTACAAGAGCCACGAAACCGAACTATGTGTTCAGAGTGGTTGCATTCTCATGCGAAACCGAGTTGTTGTACCTCCAAGTTGTAGAAGAGCAATGTTGGAGGAACTTCATTCGTGTCATCCAGGTGTCTGCAAAATGAAATGCCTGGCACGTTCGTACGTATGGTGGCCAGGCATTGATCATGACATTGAAATCACAGTTCAAGAGTGTGAAGCTTGTCAACAAGTCCGTCACATGCCAGAGAAAGCTCCACTTCATCCTTGGGAATGGCCTGAAAAACCTTGGTCAAGACTTCATGTGGATTTTGCAGGACCATTCATGGGCCACATGTTCCTTGTGTTTGTGGACTCGCATTCAAAATGGACGGAAGTGAAAATGATGACCAAAATTACTGCAGAAAAGACTATTTGCTGCATGAGAGATCTCTTTGCAACACATGGGTTGCCAGACACAGTTGTTACAGACAATGGTCCCACTTTCACATGCAGTGATTTCAAAACCTTCATGAAAATCCTTGGCATTCGTCATATTCTGGTCTCTCCGTACCACCCAGCCTCAAATGGTCTTGCTGAGAGAGCAGTTCAGACATTCAAAGAGGCTATGAAAAAGATGTCACCCAAGTTCACCTTGCAGCACAGACTGGCAATGTTTCTACTTGAGCAACATATCACGCCTCACTCGACTACTGGCATTCCACCAGCAGAACTTTTGATGAAAAGAAGGCTCAAGACTCGCCTAGACTTGATTCAACCTTCTCTTTCCAGCAAGGTTGAAAATGCTCAGTCAAAGCAAAAGATGTACCATGATCGCAGTGCAAAAGACAGGAACTTTGTTGTAGGTGACAAAGTGTATGTACGCAATTTTGGGTCAGGCAAGGCTTGGTTTCATGGAACTGTTGTTGAAGTTACTGGACCACTGTCTTTCAAAGTCCAGTTGGTGGATGGCCGCATTGTAAGACGTCACATAGATCAAGTCCGGAAGCGATGGATTGAAGAGAAGACAACTGAGGACAATACTCTTCCAATGATGGTTGACCCAACACTTCCAAGTGAAAAGCCACCTACTGCCATTGCTATCCCAGAACCAGAACCATTTCTCCAAAGTGATTCTGCTTCCTTGGAAATTTCCCCACCAGTGACTATTCAGGACTCGATCACACCACCACCACTTGGTTCCAGTTCATTGCAGACAGGCAGAGGGTCCCCAGCTTATGCTACGCCTATCCCTAGAGCTCAAAATCAAGAACAGATTTTGGGACAGCTTCCAAGGCTTGGTGCTTCTTCATTGGATACACCAGTACTCCACAGGCCCACCCCTGACCCAGCTCAACGCCCGAGAAGAGCCCGGAAACCTCCAGATCGACTGGATCTGTGAACTTTTTATCAGTTTCCTTTCCAGATATTGTTTTGCAACGCAAAATTAACATTTTAATTTGTGGTCAACAAGTTGAACTGTTTGGAAAATGTTTATTTCAAAAGACAGTTAATAAGTTTTGTTTAAATTGTGTGTTAAAAGTTGAAAACCATGTTAAAACTTAAAAGGGAGGGTGTTGGATTATGTCCCTTTAGTTGCTTTATATGAACAACTCTCGTGAGAAGGAGATCCACTCAGACGATTAAATGGGCCAACACAACTGACATTGTCTCAAGACTGTTATGTGCAAGAATATCACAAGTCTGCTGAGAGATTTTCTTCAGATATGGGGTCATAATAGCTCGGGCAGATTTCGTAACTTCTATTTGAGAAAGAGGAGATATTTAGAGTCTCACACTTGCAGCAGTACCATTGTATGTTGGAGCGGTTTAGGACGCTGAAGTCTTTGCTGCACATTTCGGTGCATGATCGGTGGTGCCAGATATCGCACTCATCGCAACAAACCCCATCTTTTGACCAGGTCACTGGGCGTTCGCACATGCCGCAGGGGTACACAGAAGGGCCTGGGTTTGGGTGAATATCTCCCGATGCCAGGAGCATTGTCAGAATCACACATGTCGTTAGTGGGAGTGTTTTGTCAGATTGTACAGGTGGGGCATAACGTACGGTTCTTGTGGAGCGAAGTAACAAGAAGGCACTGGAGGTTTGAAGCTCGTTCTTGTACGTCAGGTAGTTTGAACTCAGTTTATGGACGAACACAAAAAAGAAAAAGAAAAAGATTGCCTGACCTTTCATGTTTTGATCTAGTTATCCACTATACACCATCTAATGAAGGTATTGTTCGAAACACATGAGGGTCGTTCACAGGGCACGAGTCTCCTTCAAAACCGTAAGATCGACCCAGGCTTCTTGAGTTGACACCCTTCAACACAGAGTCGTGGACAGTGAGAACGTACGGAAGATCGTGGGTCTTTTTAAGTTGTTTTGGAATATTTTCAGAACGGGATGGTGCAGGCCTATGTTTGAACATAAGCCATAAACTTAAGAACACTTTATTAGTCAAGGGTATTAGGCTACTATTAGCATTAGGTCCCGTTGGACCCGTCTTACAGCTAGTGCTTGCTACTCTACACACAAAATATGAGCATACAAAGGAACTAAAACACATGAAATGTGAAACAAGTAAAAAATGAGCTGCGATAAAATATTGACTTTTGTATGTGCACTCGTGGCTCACACACTTCACAAAAGTATGAGAGACAAACTCAGTAAATAATAGGCTACATACCAACCCTTAACAATAACGGCAAGAACAACAACAATATAACAGTATTGCTAGTAGTTGTATTATATTCTATTTTCAAAAGTAAATTACAGGCATAGACATGAAAGCAACTAAAAAAGAAAGAAAGAAAAGAAGGAAGTTTGAACAAACAAGGGAAGAAAGGAGATGGACTCCATCCCTTTCCCTTCTCCCCTTAGGAATAAATATAAAAAGAAAAGAAAAGAAATCAGGCTCCTTTTCCTAGTATTTTGTGATGCAGATGAACTAGATAAGGTTTTCATAACGAAAATGTATCCTTAGAGAAATGTAAGAATATTTGTCTTTAACAGTTTGTTTCTTCTTCTGTATCAGTGTTCACGTATAGTATGGTGCTTGTATTATGAATGGACACGTTTACCTATTTAGCGTATGTATACATACGTGAAGTGTGTGTGTGTGTGTGTGTGTGTGTGTGTGTGTGTGTGTGTGTGTGTGTGTTTGTGTGTGTGTGTGTGTGTGTGTGTTTGTGTGTGTGTGTGTGTGTGTGTGTGTGTGTGTGTGTGTGTGTGTGTGAGAACATAACAGCTACATGCCACAGCGAGAGAAGGAGCACCTTACACCAGCGACACAGATTCTGGAAAAACGGAGAGAATTGGAAGAGGTTGAGAAAGCTCGCAAGGCTGAGAAAGAGGTTTGTAGCCCTGTCCTGCAACAAAATGTTACTGTTGCTACTACAATTACAGCTGCCAGTACTGCTTCTTCTACTATTACTACTACTAGTACTAGTGCTGCTACTGCTACTGCTACTACTGCCGCTGCTGCTACTAATATTACTACTGCCACTACTACTGTTACTACCAATGCTACTGTTGCTGTACTGCTGTCATTGCTCATATATGAGTGTGTTTGTAGGTAAAACAGAGAGGGACAATAACCATTTAGATCAAGAGTTACATGCTACATCGCTGACTATTCCTCAGCTTTTTATCTCCTCTGTGTGTGTGTGTGTGTGCGTGCGTGCGTGCGTGCGTGTGTGTGTGTGTGTGTGTGTGTGTGTGTGTGTGTGTGTATGTTCTCCAGCTTTTTAAATTAACCTCTATGTGTGTGTGTATGTGTTGAAGACTGCGTTGTTCTGCATTACTCTTTATGACCAAAGGTAGCCGTTACTTTTGAGAAAGAACGAGTGGTATTGGTAAACTTATGTATGATGTTTTTGTTTCTCGTAGGAATTCAGAATGAAGATGGAAAGTTTGACAGCGCGCAGAGACGAGATTGAAATTCGAGAGAACCAGTTGAAAGAATCTCTGCTGAAGTTTGACACTTTCATACGTGTGAGTCTCTGCTGTATTGATCTTTTTTGCACTGGTTTGGACTCAGCCATCCATGAATTAACCAACCAACCAACAAACCAACCAACCAACCAACCAACCAATATAACAGGCAAGCAAACATATAAGCAACCAATCAACCAACGGTCGAAGACCGACAACTAACTAACCAGTTTAGACCAGTCAACCACATGAAGCATCAGTTTTACATCAGACATACGTATCCTTGATTTGCATATAATACGTGCTTTTTGGTATCCCATGAACATTCCGTTCAGTTCCATTTGTTTTTTGGTTGTTTCTTTTTTTGTTTTTGTATGTTTTTTGTTTCTTTGGTTTGTCTTTTTTGTGTGTGTGTAATATCAAAAATTCATAAAACTAAAAGTATTGACATATCTTTGGATCTTGATGTTCAAATTTAAAACTCCAATGAATAAAGTATCATCAATTATATTTTGTGTGCTATATAGACTTCATATGTCAACAATATCTTTTCATATATATATAGTTTTTTTTTTCAAGCAGAAAGTGAAATTAAACAGCTTATTTAACATGTTTACATGTACGTATTATTATCATTGATTTGAAAAAACAAATTCCTTGTATCAATTGCTTCTATTTTGAATCGCACAAAATTTACGATTAAGTAGGCCTATGGTCAGCTATTGTTTTGATTCCCAGAAAACATGAATCCATTCATTTCCATTTGACTTGCATTAAAAGATTTACACTGTCAATACCCGCAGGTGACTGAGTTTGGTCTCAAGGAAGATATTACATTCATCCTCAAGATTAGGTTCTGACCTGAAGCTTCTTGTTCGGTTTCGTTTTTGTAAAATTGTGTTCTGATTAAAGTCCATATAGACTGGCGACACAGATGCCATGTGGTGGATGAGATCCAAAATGATCATGGATAAAGTTGTCCTTTTGTTGTAAAGCAGAAAGTGAAATTAAACAGCTTATTAACAATGTTTACATGTCCTATTATTATCATTGATTTGAAAAAACAAAACAAAACAAAAAAACAGCGCATAAGCCCTCCACGCTGGCAGGCTCTGGGAGATCCTACTTTGCACATGTTGTTTATCTCTGTATCGATCTGTCATTGAAACAACGTATATCATATTGTACTTATATTTGTAATGAAATGTTTCTACTCATCTGCTATGTCCGTAGTCTCACCTGTCTCACCTGTCAGCGTCGCCGGGTTCGGTGTTGGCCACTGCACACTTAGACACCACCATCTTCCTCCAGGCCGCTCTGTCTTGACTTTTGTGGACTATTTTTTGAATATTTAGGCCACTGATGTTGGTTATGTTCTCGATGTATGAGATTGGAGGTCTGCCTTTCTTCCTTTTTGTCACAGTTTTCCCTTGAAAGATGGTTGCCACGAGATCTGTGTTCCTGCTGCGTGACATTGTGTTTTAGTCTTCTCTTGATGATGTCTGCTTGTAGTTTTCTGGTGGTATCAAGTTCTTCCACTACGCTCTCATTAGTTCTTCTATATGATATCATATGTCCATTTGACACATAGTACATGTCCTTAGTATGATTGCATTGTACTAATTCCCCATAAATTCGTGCTTTAGATTCACGTCACAGAAACTTATCTTTGACTTTGAGCAACCCAAGACATAGCCGCTTCTGGATTTCTAACGCAATTTACCATCCCCCGTTACATTAATTCTCTTAGCCTGTTCTCTACTTTACTAAAACTTATGTGTTTTTTTTAACGCGGTGTTAGCCCTGATATGGCTCCAGTAGTCGGCTGGACTGTTAGCAAATGTGAATATGAAACTGAACCCCTGAATCCTTTAAAACACGCACGCATACACACACACACACGCACACACACACACACACACACACACACACACACACACACACACTCACACAAACACACACACACACACACTCACACAAACACACACACACACACACACACCACACACACACACACACACACACACACACACACA
>JAPXFY010000022.1:54042483-54057483 GCA_030674185.1 Monoplex corrugatus
ACATACACACACACAAACAAACACACACAAACACACACACACACAAACACACACAAACACACACACACACACACACCGATCATACTGTGTGAAATTCAGACTGCTTTCATCGTGGAGTGAGCGAAGTCACGGTGCAACGCCACCCACCACCCATTAAAAAAAAATTGTTTTTGCGTTTACCTGTGAAAATGAATTTTCTTTTCAACACAACTTTGAAGGGACAACACCTTCGTTGTCGTGGGTTCTTTAATGTGTGTGAAGTGCATGCTTAACTCGGGGCCACTTTTAATCGTCTCATCGAAAGACAGCACGCATCTGGTGGATGATGGGAGAAATTCTTCACCCGACTGGGAATCGAACGCCAGTTCCATGGTAAAATTCATAGGCTAGCTAGGACCTCCGGACCTGATCAGCTCATGAGTTTTATTTGCAGGGTTCAGGCTTGTGCCATGATCATTCTTGATCTTCTCCATTTGTGACGTTAGTGTATATGGATTTCATTCCGAGCGCGGAGACGTCATCTTGAGAAACTGAAACAAAATCTAAACTCTGAATCCAGCGATCCGAGCTCCCATATCGGTGGAACCTAGGTTGTCATTATAGTGGCCCATGAGTTCAGTTATCAGAGCACCATTCTTATAATGCAGGGGTTGTTATAACGCAGGGGTTGTTATAAGGCATGGGTTGTTACAATACAGGGGTTGTAAGCTCAGCCCCCGTTTGGGGTGCGGGTTTAATTGTGGGTTGGTTGATTGCTTTGGTAGCACCGTGGACTCAAGATCCGATCTTTTTAGATCAGTTCCAGCCTACAACATGAAAAACTGGCGGGGTACGCTGCCCATTGTACATGTAAATTAATGTTTCCATCATCCTGGTAGTGTCAGTGTAGTGTTTCATAGGTCTCTCTACCCTCTTCACCTATTTCAAGACCATTTTGCCAGCGCACAACGTTTTGTGCAGGCTCAGGCAGTTTGCCAGATAATTTTGCTGGCAGATTTGAATGGAGTGTGTAGGAAGTTGTCCGAGTGTAATGAATCCTTGAACAAACCCCCGAACTACTCGGTGGGTGAGAGGGGAATATGCTGTCTGTGATTGTCTGGCTGTTTGTCTGTGACAAAGATGTGTCACGAGGTAATAAAATCTCTTCAGAACTCAATGGAGACGCGGGTTTCTGCCACAGCTGCGACATGCTCAGACGCACTAATTTTGGGCATTTTACAAAAAAATCCACAGATGGAACCAAACCGAGTACAGTAACAAACTATATGTTTTTGAAAACTTCAATCCATGCTAGTTTAGAAAAAAACAACCTATAATCTTGTGCTAAGTACTCAATTTACTTATAATGGGTTTCAAAAATGTAAGAAAATAACTTTCCAGAATTTTTTTTTACTGGGGTGATCTCGATAAACACCAGTTCTAACTGTACAAAACTAAAATAGTGTTTTTTCACATCTGCAGCACCTCATCTGATCCTTCTTCCATCACTCTTTCAATAACTTGTAAAGGTATATTTCTTGCCAAAACACAACGCTTTGGAGCAGACGCCATGGTGTAAACATCGGCATTGACCGAGTTTCACACCATCCCATAATATGTGCAAAAAGTAGAATTACACGTGAGTGAAAAAGGGGGATCGAAGAAGGGAAACAATCGGAGGAATGACTCAGCTTTATAAGCATACCAGAGTTGTTTCCCTTCCACCAACTGCTTTAGTACCAAAATTCGCCAAAACCGTCGGTCACCTGGCGGCCGCAACGTCCATCTGACCCCGACACAGCGTCGGCCGCCAGGCGTCTGACAAGACGCCATTGAGTTCAGCTGTTTCTGGATGGAGCTTCACAAAAATTGTGTCAGTGTAGACTGTTGAGAAGTGAGGAATAGGTAGTTTAGAAGTCGTGGAGCCAAGATCACAGGGACCAAACAAAATGAAAAAAAAAAAAAAATACAATCGGCATTTTTATGTGTGCGTGTGGAAAAAAAAAAAAAAAGGACTAGCACTTCCTTGGGAATTTCAAAAACAGTTACATTTTGTTTTCACTATTGCGACAGTCTACCATTGTCCTCCCTTCACTTCAGATGTTGGTTAGTTCGGCACTTCTTCGAGGTCATTATTATGCCTTTAAACACTGTGGATTTTCTGTTGAGAAACAGAAACTTCACATGGTTTTGGTCTTTACCTTTTCTTCCTCTTCTTCTTTTAACCCTTTGGCCCCCGCACCCAGTCTGCCAACCGCACAAACTACAGGAAGCTGGTGGATAGGGTGAGGGAATGAAAGGGTTAAGTTTTTGCTTTGCTAGCATAGTTAGCAATGCAGGGTGCTGGTGTGGACAGGATGCGAGAGTCAAAGGGTTAACAATTTGAAAGTGAAAAAAATTCGATCTTTTGCGGAGTCATTGTGCATACATGAACAGTAGAAGTCGTTATATCGAAAACGGTCAAATCATATTGATGAAGTTTTTATTCTGTAGATTATGTTAACAGTTCTTTGAACAACAATATCATCATTAAAGGACGAAGTAAACACAATTGTTTTTTTGTCATTTCAATGGTACTTTGAGTCAGACTTACGAATGTCAAAGTTTGTTGAAATATGTGTTCTTAGTAATAGCTCTTACACTTTCTGACTGGCAGTAATCTTGTTCAGGGTTGACCTTCTTTGATTTTCAAGGTTAATTATATCTTTGTAAATTACATTATATGAAACAAAAATCGTTATAAGGGTAAACAGCCAAAACCGCTTTGCCATCTGTATTTTTTAGGATGTTTTGATACTTGTTTTGTTCTAACTCACACTAGTCACTGAACTCATATCCTTCTCGTTTTGTTCATGATTACATCATTATTATCATCATCATCATCATCAGGTGCCCTGCCGCATGGCGTTGGCGATCATGGACTTCCAACCATCTCTATCTCTTGTTGCCACCGGCATCTCCCCCACCCTCCTCGTCCCCAGCCACTCTGCAAGTCCATCCAGCATTTTCTCCCTGGGTCTGCCCGATGCTCTCTTTCCCTCCAGCTTTCCCGTTGTGACCAGGTGCTCCAAATCCCCCTTCCTCATAAAATGGCCTATAATCATTATCATCGCCTTTAGATCGCAATCTCTCCATATCCTAAACCACATCATCTTATTACCACCGTCATCACCACCACCACCACCATCGCATAGCCCTGAACCCTTTTTTTTTGTCTTCTTCTTAATCAACACCAACTACCAACAACCAAACCAGCAACTGCGCTGCAAGGAAAGGCTGCGTGGTGCGGTGCTGGAAGCCTTCCGGCGCAACATATTGTCCTTCCGCGAGGAGCTGGAGGACGTGATCATGCTGCAGCACAACACCATCTCTAAGCTGCAGAAAGACCTGGAAGCCGCCCAGGCCAAGGCCCTGCATTGGGAAAACGAGTACAACCAGGCCGTCACCAACGCCTCAGAGAAGACCATGCTGGAGGGCAAGCTTAGAATGTAAGCAGTGTGTGTGTGTGTGTTTGTATGTGTGTGTGTGTGTGTGTGTGTGTGTGAATAGGATGAAGGATAAGCTCACCAAACTAGCTGTTGCGTCACAACTTTTGTATTACTGGAGGTGATGTCCCACTCATTCCTTTTTATTTATTGAATCCCCCAATAAACACAGGACATTTTAGTGTGTATATATAGATATATATATATACATATGTATATATGTGTGTATGTGTATACATATATATATATATATATATATATATTTATATATATATATATGTGATGGAGCGAGTGGTTAAGGGGGGTTGTAGGTGAGTTTGATTTGTCGCAGCGCCAGGTGAGATGGTGCGAGGTGGTTAAGGGGTAGGGTGATGATGATATTTGCTGTGGTGGTCGTTTGAATCCAGAGCAGAAAGGGAAGTCTCTCAATCAAAAGACAAGTCCTCGTTTTGCTACTTGACTCTTTATTATTGAGAAAAGAAGACGAGGAAGGAGACAGGTAAGAAGGAAGACATCAAAGAAGACGCCAAAGAAGACAGGTAAGAAGATAGTGCCTGTAAGACACAAAATAGGTTTCATAAATACAATGACAAAGTACACATTTTGTGAAATACCAATGTCAATGTACAAAAGTGAACTACTAGATCTACATTCTAACAGAAGATGTCTACATTTACAAACAAAAGCACTAGCATTTGTAAACATGCAACAAATAATTGATAACAAAATGTTGTGTAAAGAACTACTACATTATACCAAAATATGTGGTGTCGATATTTACACTCTAAAGCACTAGCACTTGTAAACATGGAACAAATAATTGGTGACAAAACATTGAGTAACCCTTTGATAGGTTGAGGATAAACTACCATACCTCTGGTTCGATAGCCTTAGCATAGAGTAGACATTCAATAATGTACTGGCAAAATAATGCAGTCATATTAAGCTGTTCGGCCGCCATGGGCTGAGTTAGTTGTAACATAACATCTGAGTGGGCAGCTATTGGACAGTTAATATTCAGTGGTGATGACAAACATAGCATTTGACTATGGGAGCTGTCGTCACAAACAGTAGGTCTACCTTATCGAATAGCAGTCAACACACTTGAGTCATCCATTAAATATTTGCTCCATGTAGTTATGTGTAATTCTATATCTAGTGCTAGAGATAGTGATGACAAAATAGCATAGCATATTACTAATTAAGCTATGTCATCAAAGCAACATTCAATAATGATTAGTGGTGGTGCTGAGCAGACAAGGGATACAACAATTGGATCAATTCGCTGAGCACATGTTTCATCAACTACCATTATGTACACACATACAACATTATCAAGTATAAAAATAGTGCACAATAATGCATTGCATCTTGGTAGCTTTCAGACAGTTAATATTCAGTGGTGATGACATAGTAGGCCTATTTGACAATGAGAACTATGTCATCACAAACAGCACCTAATCAAATAGCAGTCGGCAGTGTTGAGAGAACAACACACTTGAGTAATCTATTACCCATTATCTCTATGTGATTAAGTATAATTCTAGATCAAATGCTAGAGACAATGATAACAAAATAGTATAGCATATTACTATTAAACCATGTCATCAAAACAACACTCTATACATGATTATCAGTGGTGCTGATCAGCTAAGGGATACACTAAACAGATCAATTAGCTGAGCACGTGTTTCATCAGTCATCATGTCAGTATGTAAAAATACAACCTTGTCAAGTATAAAATACTCTTCCTCTGCACAACAATGCCTTGTATCTTGGCTTTTGGCAGAATATGGTTGTCAATAGTCCTACAATACTCAATAGCCACATGAAAATAGGGGCTAAATCTATAGTGGTTATTACATTTAAACTTCAGTCCCATCTTTACAATGGTGGCCGCCACGCTAAGTGCTACAGATCTTGTTAGATAGCACATCGTTTAGATCAAAACATACTTTCTCGCTGTGCGAATTCTGCAAATCTAGCGCGGTACTCAAAAGACTCGAGCTAGAATCTAAAGAAATAAGAGGCACTAAAGTCTAAGCTTACTGCAAATGACAATGAATAATAAAGTGATAAAATTCCAGAACTTACTACAGTAATGCCGTGAAGTTGATCACCTGCTGTGAGACTAAGAGTGGTGGCAGGAAAGGGCACCCCTGGTGAGACTGAGAGTGGCGGTGGAAAAGCACACGCTATGACGCGCCTTGTTATTTTATACTTTGGGAACCAAGCATGGTCATACTTTCAAACCTTTCAGATAATAAGGTCTGATTGGTTGTTCTCACCTACCCAATCAATCAACACTTGGGGCGTGGCGAAAAGTCAACTCTGTTTGAAATTAATGGAGGTCTAATTAATGGAGGTCTTACATAAGTTCAGTGCCTCGATATACACAATCGGCATACTCGTCTGGTGGTTTTGTTGGTGGCTATTGGCTATTACGCCACAAACACCGAAGGGCGGCATGAAACAGAGACAGTCCGCCCCGGGCTCCATACAACCGCAACATAACCTGCGGTCATTGTATGTGGGTTTCCGCGGGTCACACAATGGCTATTAGGACGGTGGTTGTACTACAAATTGGCTGGAGGCGGCATAGATTAAAGACTGTCTCCTCTACGTTCTTTAGGACGACAACGTAATACTGACTGGAGATGACGACAAAATCTTGTCGTAGGCCCACTTCAGAATATATGTACACATTGTAGATCTGCTCATTGTTTAGCAGTGTGTTATCTATATGCGTCATGTATTGGTTAGATCTTTGGAATGTTCAATGCATAGCTATGGGTAGGCAGAGGCTGTGAGACAACAGTATAATTTGACCAAGAGAATCTAGGCAAGCACGCTACACAGTGTTGCCTTTGAGCGTTATCGGTAAATGGGAAAGATCGTAACAGAGCAAGGCACTCTGTTACATATATAATATATATATATATTAATATATATATATATATATATATATACATGTATATATATATATAGATATGTATGTATCTATATTTATACGTATCATAGTTGGTAATGTAAACGAGTTCGTTTATTCATATATATTTTTAAAACTTTTTGATTGATCGATCGATTGATTGATTGATTGATTGATTGACTGACTGGTTGGTTGGTTGGTTGATTGATTGCTTGGTTGGTTTATTGGTTGATCGATCTATTGATTTGTTTATTTGTTTATGTATTTTTCTTTCATTTTGTGAATGATGGCCACTGTGTAATTTTTCATTGAGAGATGATACAGTTGACTTGATTTTGACTTGATTTGAACTGTATTATTACTTGCTTTATCGCGTTTATATGGCTGTGTACAAAAAGTGTTCCGTAACCGTGCAGGGCGGCCCGTAATCTGTACGTGATTGTGAGAACCCATATGAAGCGGCCTTCCCCTTCTGAGGACTTTGCGGAACAGATGAAACACGTAACGTGACAGTGCTGTGATATTTCTTTAATGACATTTAACGTGAAGCCACTTATTCCTGATTTTTTTTCTTTTTATCTTTTTGTGTTCTTCCTCTTTTCACTTTACCTTCCTGCGTTCATCTATCGAGCCTAACATTTCTTTTGTCATTCAGTTCTTTTTTGCTTTTCTGTCAACTTTAGGGATTTCTATACAAGCTTCATTTATCAAGTTTTTCAAATGTGTCCATCGTTCCCCATTGTCCCGCACGTCTTCCAGAGCACTGAATTTGTGTTATATATATATACGCTAAAATTCTAAAATTTGCACGAGTTGATTCATCTTTCTCTCTCTCTCTCTCTGTCTCTCTCTCTGTCTCTGTCTCTCTCTGTGTCTCTGTCTCTCTCTCTGTCTCTGTCTCTCTCTGTGTGTGTCTCTCTCTCAGGTCAGACAAATAGGTCTGCTACTGGCAAGCTGTAGCCCAGTACTACCTGTCACAGCAGGAGACTTGGAGAGGGGATTGGCGCCACCAAGGATTAACCTAAGCCCACAGAAAAGATATGAGAGACACTATAGCCAACAACATACCGGATCGGTCGGGGCCCGGGTTACAAACGACCGCGCTTACCACTGACAAGCACCAGGGTGGAAGTGAAAAGTCAGCTACTGGGGCAAAGACATCATTCAAACTGCCAACGGAAAAAGCTACCATTGAAACCTGGAATGTCCGTACACTCCATCAGTGCGGCAAAGTAAAAGAACTAGAACACGAGCTGAGACGCTACCAATGGGACATTGTGGGTATATCGGAAGTAAGATGGACAGGCTTTGGAGAAGCAATCACAGAGGAAGGACACAAGATGTGGTACAGTGGCGAAGAGTCACTACATGAAAATGGCGTAGCTTTCATCGTACGCAAAGAAGTCATTGGATGCATCATGAGCTGCACGCCTGTCAACAGCAGAATCATCAGCATTCGGGTGTCAGCCAAACCAAAGAACATCACCATCATACAAGTGTATGCTCCAACTACCAGCCACGAAGACCAGGTGGTTGAAGAATTCTATGAGAAAATAGAAGACACCATCGGAAAGACATCATCATAGTTCAGGGGGACTTCAACGCCAAAGTCGGCCCAGATGCCTACAAAAACTGGGCTGGAACAGTGGGTCAATTTGGCACAGGGGAAACTAATGACAGGGGACTTCGCCTTCTGGAGTTTGCCTGCACCCAACGGCTCACCATTGCCAACACCCTCTACCCCCACAAACTGTCAAGAAGAACAACCTGGCATGCGCCGAACGGAAAGACTCACAACCAGATAGACTTTGTCCTCACACCGCGGCGCTTCAAATCAAGCATTAATAAAGCAAAGACGAGGACATACCCTGGAGCTGATATAGGCAGCGACCACGACCTCGTGCTGCTCACAATGAAGATCAAATTGAAAAAGAAGTACCAAGCTGCGCAGCCACGCATCAAGTTTGACCTGGAAAAGCTAAAAGATCCAGAGATAGAAGAGGCATTCCAGGCACAGCTCGGGGGGCGGTTCGCGGCACTCAACTTCCTGGACAGCGACATCAACGACCTCACAAACAACTTTGGTGAGGCAGTCCGTGAAACAGCAGAGGAGGTACTGGGGCGACAGAGGAAGAAACACCAAGCATGGATCTCAAATGACATCCTTGACCTCTGCGACAACAGAAGATCACTGAAGAAGACGAAAAACTCCAGCCCTGAAGAAGCCGCACAGTATCGTAAAACCAACAACCTTGTAAAGAAGAAAATGATTGAAGCCAAAGAACAATGGATCAACAACCAGTGTGAGAACATCGAGAAAGGCATGAAAAAAGGAAACAGCAAACATGCCTTCACCACACTGAAAAACCTTACCAAGACGCAGCAAAACAGATCGTCAGTCATCGAGGATACCTCAGGCGAGCTGCTGACAGAAAGCTCCGCTGTTCTGAACAGATGGACGCAGTACTGCCAAGAACTATACAACTACCCAATACAGCCAGATGACAGTTTGTTTCAGGGGGACTCAACACCATTGAGGGAATCCTCACCGCTACCAGTGATGAGAGAAGAAGAGGAAGAAGCCATCCGCAGCCTACCAGCAGGGAAATCACCTGGAGCAGACAATATCCCAGCAGAGCTGCTCAAACATGGAGGGAATGATTTGGTCAGTCGTGTAACATCGATTTGTCAGAAGATCTGGGAGACAAAACAGTGGCCCACAGAATGGACTCAATCACTCATCATCCCCCTGCCCAAAAAGGGAAATATGCGCCAATGCCAGAACTACAGAACAATAAGTCTCATTAGCCACACCAGCAAGATCATGCTCAGAGTCATATTGAATCGACTGAAGAAAGAAGCGGAAGAACACCTTGCGGAAGAACAAGCTGGATTTAGGGCGGGCAGAAGCACAGTAGAACAGATCTTCACCTGCCGGATAATGATGGAGAAACATCTGCAGCATCAGAGAGACCTGTTCCACAACTTCATAGACTTTAAAAAAGCATTCGACAGGGTGTGGCATAAGGGTTTGTGGCAGGTGCTAAGAAAGTTTGGCATAGAGGAAGGTCTCGTCCAAACCATCCAGGCGCTGTATAACACTGCCAGCAGCGCAGTTCTCCTCAACAACCAGATAGGGGACTACTTCAAGACCACAGTTGGAGTCCGTCAAGGCTCCCGTGCTGTTCAATCTCTTCCTGGAGAACATCATGCGTGAAGCCCTCCATGACTTCCACTCCACTGTCTCCATCTGAGGAAGAACCATCAACAACCTGAGGTTCGCAGATGACATCGACCTGATGGGAGGCAGCAACGAAGAACTACAAGACCTGACCATGAGACTGGAAGAAAGTGCAGGTGCACACGGAATGGAAGTGAGCACAGAAAAAAGCAAAGTCCTGGTCAACAGCACAACCAACACCCATGCTGAAATCTACATGAACGGGCAACAGCTTGAAGAAGTGGACGCTTTCAAATACCTTGGCGCCACTCTCACCAAAGACGGTCGCTCTACAACAGAAATCAAGACCAGACTAGCGATCGCAACAGCAGCAATGGTAAAGCTAAACAAGATCTGGAAGAGCAGAGAGATCGGCTTTCCATCGAAGATGAAGCTGTACAAGTCCCTGGTGCTCCCCATCCTGCTGTATGGATGCGAGAGCTGGACCATGACAGCAGAGACCACCAAGAGAATCCAGACGTTTGAAACTAAATGCTTCAGGCGCTTGCTCGGGATCTCTTGGCAAGATCGGAAGACAAACGACTTTGTGTGGAGCCAAATAACAACACTCGCAGGCCCACAAGAACCCCTCCTGGCAACAGTCAAGAACAGGAAGCTGTCGTGGTTCGGGCATGTCACACGCCACAACTCACTGCCCAAAACGGTCCTCCAGGGTACACTGGGAGGCGGCAGACGAAGGGGACGACAAGCCAAATGCTGGATGGACAACATCAAAGAATGGACCAGGTTGGATGGCCCCACGCTGGTGCGACAGGCGGAGGACAGGACCGGTTGGCGACGGCTGGCTTCAAGAGTGTCTCTCATCTCTCCTCTACGCCCATCACGGGCAGGAGAATGATGATGATGATGATGATATATACATATATATATACACACATAATATATATATGTACACATATGTTTATACTTGTATGTGTGTGCGTGTGTGTAGGGGGGGGGGGGGGTTACCTACATGTTTTTTTGGCCATGAGGTTAAATGTTGACATTTATGAATTTGTTTTTGTTGTTGATTGCAAATGTAACAATTTCATGCTTTACGAGGAAGACAAGAGTCAAAATATCAAACGGGCTTAATTCTAAGGCAGTTTGTTCTAAGTTACACACACACACACACACACACACACACACACACACACACACACACACACACACACACACACGCGCGCACGCGCGCGCACACACGCACACACACACACGCACACACACACACACACACGCACACGCACACACACACACACACAACTCATGGACGTTAACTTAGTCACATGTATTCACATACGCACACATAGCGCAGTGCACGCACGCGCTCAGATTGGAAAATATTGGTATGCTGCACAACGAATATGTGTGTGTATGTGTGTGTGTGTGTGTGTGTGTGTGTGTGTGTGTGTGTGTGTGTGTGCGCGCGCGCGCGCGCGCGCGTATGTGCTCGCGTGCATGTGTGTGTGTGTGTGTGTGTGCATGTGTGTGTGTGTGTGGTGTGTGTGTGTGTGTTCTCTACAGGTTCATAATTATATGGCCGATCTCATCAGCATTATCCAGGAACTGCATAAAGGTAAGGTATGACATGTGAATTATGTTCAGTTAGCCGTCGTAAAGGCTTTTGGGCGTAGAAGTAGAACACTTGCCTTCTAATCCGCTGTCTGTATGGGTGTATAGGTATGCATGGCTGTCTGTATGGGTTTGCATGACTGCTTGCAGGGGTATATGGGTATGTATGACTGCTTGCATGGGTGTATGGGTATGTATGACTGCTTGCATGGGTGTATGGGTATGTATGACTGCTTGCAGGGGTGTATAGGTATGTATGACTGCTTGCATGGTGTATGGGTATGTATGACTGCTTGCATGGGTATATGGGTATGTATGACTGCTTGCATGGGTGTATGGGTATGTATGACTGCTTGCATGGGTGTATAGGTATGTATGGTGTCTGCATGGGTGTATAGGTATGTATGGTGTCTGCATGGGTGTATGGGTATGTATGGTGTCTGCATGGGTGTATGGGTATGTATGGCTGCTTGCATGGGTGTATGGGTATTATGGCTGTCTGCATAGGTGTATGGCTGTTTATATGGGTGTATGGGTATGTATGGTTGTGTGGGTGTTTGGGTTGTATGACTGTTTGTATGAGTATGTATTGCTGTCTGTATGGTGTATGGGTTATGTATGACTGCTTGCATGGGTGTATGGGTATGTATGACTGCTTGCATGGGTGTATGGGTATGTATGACTGCTTGCATGGGTGTATGGGTATGTGTGACTGCTTGCATGGGTGTATAGGTATGTATGGTGTCTGCATGGGTGTATGGTGTCTGCATGGGTGTATGGGTATGTATGGCTGCTTGCATGGGTGTATGGGTATGTATGGCTGTCTGTATGGGTATATTAGTATGTATGGCTGCTTGCATGGGTGTATGGGTATTATGGCTGTCTGCATAGGGTATGGGTATGTATGGCTGTTTATATGGGTGTATGGGTATGTATGGTGTCTGCATGGGTGTATGGGTATGTATGGCTATTTATATGGGTGTATGGGTATGTATGGCTGTTTGTGTGGGTGTTTGGGTATGTCTGACTGTATGGGTGTATGAGTATGTATGGCTGTCTGGGTGTATGGGTTTGTATGGCTGTTTGTGTGGGTGTATGTATGGCTGTTTGTATGTGCATGGTTGTTTATATGGGTGTATGTGTATGTATGGCTGTTTGTATGGGTGTATGGGTATGTATGGCTGTTTGGGTGTATGAGCATGTATGGTTGTTTGTATAGGCGTATGGGTATGTATGACAGTTTGTATGGGTGTATGGTTATGTATAATGTTTGTATCGGTGTATGGGTATGTATGGTTGTTTGTATGGGTGCATGGGTATGTATGGCTGTTTATGTGGGTGTATGGGTATGTATGGCTGTTTGCATTGGTGTATGGGTATGGGTGTTTGTATGGCTGTTTGTATGTGTATGTATGGCTGTTTGGGTGTATGGATATGAATTGCTGTTTGTATGGGTGTATCAGTATGTATGGCTGTATGGGTATGTATGATTGTATGGGTTTGTATGAGTGTATGGGTATGTATGGCTTTTTGTATGAGTGTATGGGTATGTATGGCTGTTTATATGGGTGTATGGATATGTATGCTGTTGTATGGGTGTATGGGCATGTATGACTGTTTGTATGGGTTTATGGGTGTGTATGGCTGTTTGTATAGGTGTATGGGTATGTATGGCTATTTTTATGGGTGTATGGGTATATATGGCTGTTTGTATGGGTGTATAGATATGTATGGCTGTAAGGGTGTATGGGTATGCATGGCTGTTTGTATCTGTGTATGGGTATGCATGGCTGTTTGTATGGGTGTGTGGGTTTGTATGGCTATTTGAATGGCTGTATGGGTATGTATGACTGTTCGTATGGGAGTATGGTTATGTATGACTGTATGGGTATGTATGGCTGTTTGTATGGGTGTATGTGTATGTATGGGTATGTATGGCTGTTTGTATGGGTGTGTGAGTATGGGTGTATGGGTATGTATGGCTGTTTCTATAGGTGCATGGGTATCTATGGCTGTTTGTATGGTGTGTTGTGATGTAGTGGGTACGGTATATGGCTGTTTGTACGGGTGTGTGTGTATGGCTGTTGTATGGGTGTTGGTATGGGTTTGTAGGGTAGTATCTATGGCTGTATGTACGGGTGTGTGGGTATGTATGACTGTATGGGTATTTATGGCTGATGTATGACTGTTTGTATGGGTATTTATGGCTCTTTGTATGGGTGTATGGTTTGTATGGATATGAGTTCGTATTGGTACCAATCACGCCGGAATAACACAGTTAAATGCGTGTGGCCTCCTCCTGTCTGCCCAGCTGTCAAAGAGTGCCTGACTTTATCAAGATTTTATGGAAGGAAAATTATCGAGGGAGAGAACAATGGGGAACCATGCTCATGATGCTGGTCCTGTGAACAATTGAGATCTTTATCACTTTTTTGTGGTTGTTCTCCTACGACCTCAGGGTTATAGGACTTACCTTTCTCTACTTTGCTTGTCATTTTATTTGTATAGCATATGTGTGTTTGTGTTGGTGTGTGTGTGTGTGTGTGTGTGTGTGTGTGTGTGTGTGTGTGTGTGTGTGTGTGTGTGAACGCACTTGTGCGTGTTTCCATGTTTCACACACACACACACACTCACACACACATACACACACACACACACACACACAACTACACACTCACACACACACACACACTCACACACACTCACACACACCACACACACACACACCACACACACACCACTCACACACACTCACTCACTCACACACATTCATTCACACTCACTCATGCATACACACACATACACACACACACGCACACACACACACACACACACACACACACACACCACACACACACACACTCACTCACTCACTCACACACACACACACACACACACACACAACACACACACTCACTCTCTCTATCTCGCTCTCTCTCTCTCACACACACTCACACACAAACAAACAAACAGAATACACGCACTCACTCTCTCTCTCTCTCTCTCTCACACACACACACACACACACACACACACACACACCACACACCCCACACACACACACACACACACACACACCACACACACACACACACACACACGTGTTGTACAAGAACTGTGGCAGGTAGGATAGGGAAAGGTTGTGCCATAACCCAGAAGATATTTTGTGAGGAAAGTATTATGTACATCTTTTCGAGACAAGTGTAATGAATATACCGAAGGAAGAAGTTTTGAATCGTGATGCGAGGTAAACTACAGCGCTTTAAATTCGATAGGAAAACCTAACAGTGGCCTATGTTACCATGATCATTAAAATCATCGTTTTTGTCATCACCATCATCATCACCACCACCACTACCACCACCATCATACCCCCGTGGGCATTGGAAGGGCTTTTTCAGTATAATTAGTATTCACACTTCATGGAAACCCTTTGCTAGAAATTTCCTGATTTCTGTCATTTTACATGCTCCATTGTTTTGTGTCATCTCTTCCTATCATTTTCTGCCTTGTTGGTTTATTCACCTGTATGTGTTTTATAAAGTCTTCTATCATTTCTATGATGGATAATTGGGTACATGTATTACCTGCATTTTTGGTTTTAAGGAAATGCAATTTAGGCAAGTTTTTTATGTACATTTTAGTGTCATTAGTTATGTTTATGTTTACATGTGTATTCAGTCTTTTCAAACCTTCTTGTGATGATAAATTGGTGATAAATTGGACGGAATGGTCAACTCTAGGGACAGATCCATAGATTACGTCCACGAATACATTGTTATGTGTACTTTATTTTCATTTTCAGTCTTATTATT
>JAPXFY010000022.1:54062483-54067483 GCA_030674185.1 Monoplex corrugatus
GTGAATTGTAGAACGTCCAAGGATCATTTCTCTGTGTGAACATTTGTTCGCTGAGCGTGAAAAGAAGCTTGTCTTTAACGGCATTATGGCTCAGGGAAATTGTGACCCACCCCCTTACCCTAACTTGATTGACTGGCGATTTGCACAGATACAACATGCACTACAATTGCATTCAGCAGCAGTACAGAGAACCATGGAAGAAAAGTTCAGCAACTTAGACGACAAACTTTCACAGTTCTTTACTGAAGTCAGGAAGCTGAAGGAATGTGTTTTTACAAATAGAGAATCAATTGACGATCTCCAAGAAAATAGCACAATAATGATGGACAGAATTGAAAAACTCGAAAGAAAACTGGAAGCAACTGAAAAAGAAGCAAAAGCATGTAACTTGATATTCATCAATGTAGCGGAGCAAGAATGGGAGGACGACTACGTCACAACCGAAATTATCGTAGAAGTCCTCAACGGTCACACAAGGAAACCAGACTGGTACAAAGAAGACATTGTACATGCATTTCGAATTGGAAAACCGCGCACCCACGGAAGCGGTCCTCGTCCTGTCCTGGTGCAGTTTTGTCGCTGGGCTGACAAAATGGCCATATTGAGAGATCCAGAATTAAGAGACAGCATGAGGTACAACGGAATCAGAGTGGCCTCCGACCTCACTACCTACCAAAGGGAAATGCTCGCATTTCATCGTGGGCTTGGCAAAACAGCGTACATTCACAGGGGAAAGCTCCATGTGAGGAACAGCCAGGACACATACCACCAGAAGTACAAAAATGGCCAATACTTCCCACCAGATACTACACAGTGCATGGAAGACTGGCCTCAGGCCCATGACATTGGACGTGAAGAATACAAAAACAGTAGAGATCCACGGCCCGTAAATACACACCCGGCAAGGCTCAACTATGGACATTATAACAGAGACCACCCCACCAACCATTACGACGATTTCGTTCAGGAAATGGTCACGAACCGAAGGAAGAAGAGACAAAACACCAGGATCTCCCTTACTGACAACGAACACCAATATCAACGTCCCAGGGACGTGTCAGAGAGGAGAGGACATTCCCATACAAACCCTACCTATAACAGAGACATCGAAAGTCACAGAAGTTGGAAGAGCCCGTTTTGTTACGGTTCCAACCAGGATACCGCCACACCTGTTGTTCCAGGAGACTTTTCTTATAGTGAAGTGACACAGAAGGGATGTCAGTGAGAACCGGTCATTACAGGACACAGGAGAGTGGTGTTCCTTAAAGACAGTGACAACAGACGACTCACTATTAATACAGGCAGACACCGACAAAATGATACCAACAGTTACCGCCAAGAAGGCACTGCCGTCACCCATGAAAATGTTTCACGACGAGCACGAGTCAATACCCAAATGACCCACGTTAAAGATGTTGGCAGAAAAATAACCAGAGAGGAGTGCGCACATGATCATACTGATAGAGACAGTGATGACAATAACGGTAGTGTTTCGTACACGGACGATAATCATGGCGAGAAAGACGATAATAAAATCGATGTGACTGATGATGACTTATCAGTTGTCACAGACGAGGTTCAGGGACAGAAGATAGTAGAAAAAGACAATACTGAAAATGAAGCACCAAATGGTATTACAGATGTAAGAGACGATGTTAATGTCTCACAAAGTGATGCGCAAAATGATAGTGACCTTGATGATGTTAGTCGTGAAGACACTGACAAAACAATGACACAAGTCAGAACAGCACTTAGGGCTGACACAGACAGAGAGTCAGATGGACACATTGACGAGTCCACTAGGCACACGCAAGCAGCACCTGTAGAATCCCAGCAGGATTCTGCAGAGAAAGAACAGGACAGTGATTCATGTTCACCGAAGCAGCAGCGGCCAAAACGTACTGCCCCTCCTAAAAAGAGAAGCAGACAGATGCGCAGTACAACAGACAGGTCAGGCAGTCAGACCAGTATTCTGGACTCTATGAAAAGAACAGCTGCTGATAGCTCAAAAGGCGATAAAAGTATGAAATGTAAGTCCAAAGCTAGCTCTAGTGGTGCCTCGGGCACTGATAAATAGGACATCGGCCGGGCCACTACAGCAAGTAGTAAAAACAAAAGAATAAGTTCTTTACCAGGAGCCCAAAATGTGGACGGATCCCAAATGAGATCGTGTCCATCAGTGGTGAATTTACATGTTCATAATGTTAATAATCCACAGATTAAATTTCTCACTTATAATGTGAATGGATTATTACCGAAACTGGATGATGAGGATTTCATTAATTTCATTTCGCAGCATGATTTCATTTGTCTCACTGAGACCTTTATAGCGAATGATTTTGATTCATCTTTGTTTCAAGAGTTTGTTGTATTTACACTAAAAGCAAAGAAACTATCTCATCAAGGAAGGTATTCCGGTGGAATAATAGTTATGGTAAGAAAGACTTTAAAATCGTTTGTTAAACGAATTGAGGTTGGAAACGAAAATGCTATTATTGTTGAAATCAACAAAGATTTGTTTTCAACAAATAAACATATAATGTTTGTATGTACATATATTCCCCCTCATGATTCCACATACTGGAATAATCAGCATGATGGGTTTGGTATGGAAGTGTTGGAACAATGTTTGTTAGATTTACAAGTTTCGCACGACGACTTTTATGTTTTGCTGACTGGTGATTTAAATGCAAGAACAGCTGATGGTAACTACTGTTCATTTGGATATGACAGTGGCAGTGTTTTAACTGACCTTTCGGTATACAGTGATTTTTTTAGACAGTCTCATGATTGCCGCACAAATGTTTTTGGAAACCAACTGCTCGAGCTATGCAGTATGTTTGACTGTATCATTTTAAATGGTCTGTGTAAACTGGACTTTGATGGTAGTTATACATACATTGGGGTTTCAGGGTCGAGTGTAGTTGACTATTTCATCGTATCATGTGATCTGTTTTCATCAATTAAAATTGCTGCATTAGATGTTGACAGTCTCACAGAATCAGATCATTTACCGGTTATAATGAAAGTGGAGCGAAAGCTTGAAACAGGAATAAAAGCGGAGGGAAAAGTATAAAAAAAATAACATCACACAAAAGTTCATATGGCAAGAAAATAGGAAAGACGATTATACAAACAAATTACAAAGTGAGCACATTCAGAGAAGACTTACATTGGCTTCGGATACTCTAGACACTAACGTAGATAAGGCTTTAACCATATTTGTTGAATGTCTCAAAGAAGCTGGTGCTTGTATGTACCGTAAGAAATGTACAGAGAAGAGAAAAAGATCTGATTGGTTTGATGGTGAATGTGAGGAAGCAAAAGCAGAAAGCAGAAAAACTCTCAAACACTACAGAAAAACAAAAGATGAGGATGATAGAGTTGTATATTGTGAAGCACGGAAGAAGTATAAAAAATTATTAAAGAATAAAAAACAGCAGTATAATAAACAAAAAGCAGAATGCTTAGCCAGAAATATTTCAAATTCATCGCAGTTTTGGACTGAGTTAAGAAATTTAGGGTATGGTACCAAAAACAAACTCACTAACAATATAAGTATTGATGAATGGTTCAGTCATTTTAAAAACGTATTTCAAGATAACAGATCAACAAATGATGAGCGCTGCATTGTCGAAGTAGATTTAAATGAATCAACAGAACACCCATTAAATTCTAAGATAACTATAGAAGAAGTCAGAGAATCCATCAGAAAATTGAGGATAGGTAAAGCCAGTGGAATGGACGGTGTTACAGCCGAGATGTTAAAAAATGGTAACACAAATATCCATAATTTTCTTTTGAAGCTGTTTAACACTTTATTCGACCGAGGAATTTATCCTCAAGACTGGTCAAAAGCTATTATCATACCAATATTTAAGAAAGGAGATCCTGATAAAGTGGACAATTACAGGGGTGTGTCGTTATTAAGCATTGTTTCAAAATGTTTCACATCAATACTGAATACTAGATTGTATGCTTGGTTAGAAAACAATAATTTAATATCAGAAAGTCAGGCAGGTTTTAGGAAAAAATATTCTACAGTGGATCAAATTTTCAGTCTGTACGCTATGGTTCAGAAAACTATGTGCAAGAAAGGTAGAAAACTATATGTTGCTTTTGTAGACTTTAAGAAAGCCTTTGATTCGGTTCAGCATGACAAACTCTTAAAGTGTATTCAAAATCAAGGAGTAAAAGGGAAGTTTTTGGTTTCGCTAAAAGCAATGTATGAATCATTATGCTCATGTATTCGGGCAAACCGGGAATTATCTGAAATATTCGATAACCCCATAGGCGTGAGACAAGGATGTGTCTTAAGCCCTACTTTATTTTCGGTATTAATAAATCAATTAGCCAATTGTATGGATGAAAAGGGGCGACATGGCATCCAGTTGATGCCAGGTTCAACGGAAATATTCATTCTTCTTTTTGCAGATGATGTAGCCCTTCTGTCAACAACACCAAATGGTTTGCAAAACCAGTTAAGAGTCTTGCAGACATACTGTGCCAGCATGAAACTGGAAGTTAATCTTGAAAAAACTAAGGTTATGGTTTTCAGAAGAGGGGGCTTCTTAGGACGACATGAACAATGGTTTTACAAAGGGACAAAATTGGAAGTAGTTAGTAAATATTGTTATCTGGGGTTCAGTTTCACGACAATGATTAGCACCAAGGCCGGCACAGAACATTTGGTGACAAAAGGTAAAAAAGCAACTTTGCTATTAAACAGGACTTTTCAAAAATATAAAGACATGACTATAGAAACTTTCTTCAAGTTGTTTGATGCAAAAATTCAACCTATTTTGTTGTATTCTTCTGAGATATGGGGACTTAACAGACTCGAGCATATAGAGAAAGTACATTTGGTATCGTGCGAAAGACTGTTGGGTGTTCCAGTCAGGACACCTAACAAGATGGTATATGGGGATTTGGGAAGATATCCTCTTTATGTCAACTCCTCAACTACCTGTCTTAGATATTGGTTTAAATTACTGGAAATG
>JAPXFY010000022.1:54079983-54084983 GCA_030674185.1 Monoplex corrugatus
TTTCTAATTTTCGCTGTCATTATCTGAAAGGTGCACCAAAGAGCTTTCCATCAGTATATTACATGTGCAGGTACTGCACAGGTTATGGTTTAGAATAAGAGACAAAAATAGGTACTTTTGGTAGGAAATTGCGTTGTTTCTGCTGCGATCAGTGCATTAAAATACCATTTTAAATTGATAAATAATATTTTTTTCAAGAAAAAAACGTATGTGGGCGATAGATTATAGTCTACAGAAATCAATTTTGAGAAAAAGTCAAAACACCCCAGATAGACCCTCAGTCACCTTTTCAGCTCCTAGTGCTGTTCGACTGACTGCGAGTTAAGACTGATTTCGTGGTGGGAGGTCACAAATATTCTTTTTGTTTGTTTGTTTTGTTTTTTCTTAGAATCAAGGCACTCAGGGATGTTACCTCTGTGCTCATCTGAGTGAGTCAAAGGGTTAAGTTTTTGCAGTTGGTGGACAGGGTGCACGAGTCAAAAGGTTAAGGTAACTTACGCCGGATTTTATAAATGTTTTATTCATTTGTATTCAGGTTTGGTTCCCCTACCCCCACCCCCCTTACTGGTGATGAACTGGTCAGAATGGTCAACGTGAATGGCATATCCTTAGTATATGTGACCCGATTTAACAAAATGAGTCCTGAGGTGAAAATAACCGATTTTAGGATATTATGATTTTTCAAAAATGTCCAGATTATTAACTTTCTTTTCATATGAAATTCATCATTCTACTCCTAAAAATAAGGAAGTTATGGGTGCTTGAAGTGTGTAACACAGCAAACAGCCATTTTGAGAAAATCAAGTTTTAAAATTTTCACTACTTCAGTGAAGTTTTACCTTAGCCACACGTATTTGTACTTCACCAATCTTTACCAAATTTTGTACCATGGTAAAACACATCATGCCACAATAGCACATAAAAATTGGTGTGAAAATCTATTGTAATTGTCTTGTTATTTAAGTTTATATATCCCTTTTTCTGACAGAAAAAGCATGCCGTTATCTGGTTTAAACGCATTTTAAATACATTTTCCGATTGAATTATAAAGTGCTGAGTACATGTACATCTAATTTAAAGATTAAGTATTCCATTTTTGACGAAAAGTAAAAATTGACAAAATCGACCCATCGCACCTTTTCCGGGCCTCTACGCATTTTGCTGCCTGCAAGTTATGACTCATTTCGTGAAAACGGGTCACATATGTGAGCGAACGCATTGGTATCCATATCAATTTTTTTTTCCAGTTTTTCTTTTCATGGGCTTTAAACGTTCATGATTCAGTTTCAGTTTCTCAAGATGATGTCTCCGCGCTCGGAACGAATTCCACATACACTAACGTCACAGGTGCCATGTGATCATGGCACAAGCCTAAAGCCTGCACATAAACCCGTGAGCTGGCCAGGTCCTGAGGCCCTACCTAAACTATTGCCTCTCTGTGCCAGTGTCACAAGCTTGGAGCCTATCTCATCTCCCTCGCTGGTTTACATTCCCCAACTCTTTACCACAGAGATGTGTGAACAAAACACATACGCACAGAACACAAAACCCATATAGACACACACATTCACTATGGAAGAAATGTTTTCAGTCATTCCAGTGGGGGGGGGGGGGCACCATCACCATCAATCTCACACACACATGCGCGCACGCGCGCGCACACACACACGCGCACACACACACACACACACACACACACACACACACACACACACACACACACACACACACACACACACACACACACACACGTTGTGGGTTCGAATCCTGGGATGCGCTATATTAAAACTGGCCTTCTCACTGTCCCATCTTAACATCATTGTTGTTCTGGTGGTGTCAGTGTAGGATTAGATAACCCCTCTTCCCCATCGGCCATATCACCTGAGGTGGGTGTCGATGTAAAAACTGAACCAAAAAACAAAAAAAACAAAACAAAAACAAAAAACCACGCACGCACGCACACACCACACACGCACACACATGCACGCATACATACACGCTCACACTCACGCACGCACACACACACACACACACACACACACACAAAGCGAGAGAGAGAGCACACACACACACACACAAAGCGAGAGAGAGAGAGAGCGCACACACACACACACACACACACACACACACACACACACACACACACACACACACACACACACACACACACACAAAGCGAGAGAGAGAAAGAGGGAGAGAGGAAGAGAGGGAAAGGGTGGCTTACCATTTTTATCTATATTCCTCATTACAAAATATTTCATCTCCTCATTGGTGATAATACCGTCAGTGTTGTTATCGATGTCCATGGCCATGATGTTGACGTAAATGTTGTCTTCGGTATTTTCACTGGCCTCTCTGTCATGAACATCGTTATTTTAACATATATATATATATATATATATATATATATATATATATATATATATATATATATATATATATATATATGTATATATATGTGATCTCCCACCACGAAATCAGTCTTAACTCGCAGTCAGTCGAACAGCACTAGGAGCTGAAAAGGTGACTGAGGGTCGATCTGGGGTGTTTTGACTCTTTCTCAAAATTGATTTCTGTAGACTGTAATCTATCCCCCACAGACATTTCTTTTCTTGAAAAACTATTATTAATCAATCTAAAATGGTATTTCAATGCACTGATCGCAGCAGAAAGAACTCAATTTCTTACCAAAAGTACCTCTTTTTGTCTCTTATTATGAACCGTAACCTGTACAGTACCCGCTCATGTAATATACTGACGGAAAGCTCTTTGATGCACCTTTCAGATAATGACAGCGAAAATTAGAAACAAACTGGGTCAAAGCCACCAAATAAAGAAATTTAAGGAAAATGTGTAGGAGAGCACACAAAAACTTCAGAGACCGTTTTCTCAAAATGGCCGTCATACAACTTAATGACTTTAAATATACATAACTTCTACATTTTTTTGAGTACAAGCTTTATTCAAGTACTAAAATAATCAGCAGAATATACACTTTCCAGTGATATGTATATCTCAAAATGCCCAAAATGCCAGTTAAGACTGATTTCGTGGTGGGAGGTCACACACACACACACAGACACACACACACACACACACACACACACACACACACACACACACACACACACACACACACACACACACACACACACACACACTCACACATATAAATATATACATATTTCACAACTGTTTTTGAAATTTGCCTTTCATTTTACAACAAACGGACATCTAAGATACAATATGGTAACGAAGAATGACAACAACAAAACATTTTACACATATGAAAAGGCAAGGTTGACACATGAACTCCACACAGTACACAGAATACAAACAATGATATTTTATGCGTACGGGACACGTAGGTATCGCGGTACGGATACGTGTTGGGAGATACGTGACGTGTAATCTAAAGGTCTCTAATATACGTGTGCCCTTTGCGTTCTGAGTGAGTGTATGCATACGTATGTGAGTATCTGTATGCGTGCGTGCGTGGGCGTGCGTTTGTGTGTGTATGTGTGTGTGTGTGTGTGTATGTGTGTGTGTTTGTGTGTGTATATGTGTGTGTGTTTGTGTGTGTATGTGAGTATGTGTATGAGTATGTGTGTGTGTGTGTGTGTGTGTGAGTATGTGTATGAGTATGTGTGTGTGTGTGTGTGTGTGAGTATGTGTATGAGTATGTGTGTGTGTGTGTGTGTGTGTGAGATAGAATGGGGCTTACCTCTTGGGCTCGGGGCAGTCGTAGTTGATGGGTTTGACGGGCATCCCCAGGGCTTGGCGAATCATTACATGCTCCTGCATACAGACACTTAACACTTCCAGCTGAAGTCCGTATTATTGCTTACAGTCCAACTGACCGTCACAGCCAGATCACGACTAACACCATCTTAAAAACAACTCCAAGTTTAAACCTCCTTTGACCACCACCACCACCACCCCCAAAACACACACCCTATCCACCAACTGCAAAAAAACTTAACTCTTCGACTTCCTCACCCTATCCACCAACTTTTTGCTAGGAAACTGGTGGATAAGGTGAGGAAGTCAAGGGGTTAAGTTTTTGCTTTGCTAGCATGGTCGACAATGCAGGATACTTGTGGACAAGGTTTTTTTTTTAACTTATTTATTCATTTATTCATTCATTCATTTATTCATGTTATTTCTAAATTTACACACCTCATTTCTTCATTTATTTATTCATTTACAAAAGCAAAAAAAAAACAAAAAATGAAACAGTCACACAGTTCTCTTTTGCATTTAAACGTCTTTCTCATACGTCTGATCATATCAAATGAAATGTATTGATCTCTGCAAAAACTTGAGAACTGCAACCAGAGGAACATCTCTGAAGAGGTTCTTTAATCCTTTGACTACCGCACCCTGTCCACCAGCATCCTGCATTGCCAACCATTCAAGCAAAGCACAAACTTAGCCCTTTGATTCCCTCACCCTCTCCGCCAGCTTTCTGCAGGAACCTGGTGGATAGTGTCAGGGAGTCAAAGCGTTACGTTTTTGCAGTTGGTTGATAGGATGCAGAAGTCAAAGGGTTAAAGAGTTTACCAAAGAAATAAGAGGGAAGCAGGGAGAATTTTTGTAATATAATCAAAGACATAACTCTTGAGAATTATCTCCCATGTTGTATAGAACTTCTCAAATCTAACACAGTTTGCGCTACCCATTCAGCTAGCATAGAAGCAGATACAAAGTACAAAAACAGTAAGCTCAGAACACTCCTCAAAGAGTTTGTTGTATAGGGCTTAAGTCTCAAGTTCCAACATTAAACAAGAAGGAGTCTGATGCTGAATGGCTCCGATTAATTGTTGCTGCAAGCGCAGCCGACTGCGTAGAGCCACATCAGGGTTAAAGACGTTTCAAAACATGCTTAATACTTCAACAGAGGGGAAAAAAGGAAAAGAAAATTAAAAAAAAACAAGACATATCAATGCATTTGTGCACGTAATCTAAGGAGATGCCCTTGGCGTTGATCACTCTGTCCA
>JAPXFY010000022.1:54092483-54107483 GCA_030674185.1 Monoplex corrugatus
TACTTCAGTTCTGCTGACTTTGTTTGCCCCTGCTCCCCTCCACTTGCTCGCGCTGTGCACGCTTGTGTCAGTGCTGAGTGTTTTGAATTTTGCGCCATGTTGCTCACCATCGCCTTGTGTATCGCCCGTGCTGCAGCCGTGTTGTGACAACACATTACTCCCCTTGCGCTATCGCGGACCCCCTCAGGAAGTTGAGCGACCCGTCCATGGCCTGCAGAAGTACACTCGCGCTGAACTGCTTGCTGCTAGGCCTACAGCTTCACGCCTTTCTCCCGAACTGACACTCTGCCTTCGTTTTCTTCAAATCGGCGTTGATTTGCCTCGAAAACGGTATCGTCAGAAGGGAAAGCTGGGTGACAAAATAAAGGTACTGTCTCTTAACTGTCAATCCTCTCGAAACAAAGCCATTGATATTCATGACTCTACAGCGCAGCCTGGTTCCCCTGGCCCACTGCACTCGTCTTTTGACACCACACAGCCTGACACTCCACCCAACTCCAAGCTACTTGTATGTTCATTTAATGCTCAGGCTCTTGGAACCAAATCTCACAAATGCTCTGCTGTAAACACATTTATTTCTGTTCATGATGTTGATATTATGTTTATCACAGAGACCTGGTTACGATCATCTGGTCATGAAGTTCAACTGAAAGAACTGGCTCCCCCCAATTACACAGTACTGTCGTATGCCCGTGACTCTCTTGGTGTTCCTGGAAGGGGAGGGGGTATTGCAGTTGTCGTCAAGGACTCATTGATTAAGAATGCTAGATTTAATCAGTCTCCTCTGACTCATCCTACATTTGAAGCGGCCATTCTGTCTTTGACTGTAAACAAAACTAGTATTAATTTAGTGTGTGTGTATAGGCCACCTCCTAGTCAAAGAAACAAATTTACAAGTGTCATGTTCTTTGATCAGTTTCCGGACTTTTTAGAGTATTGTGATTCTTTGCATGGCAAAACACTCTTGATGGGTGATTTTAATGTGCATTTTGATGTGAAACATGAATTAGATACGAGAAGGTTGACGGATCTGTTGGAAATGTTTGGGTTCGGCCAGTCTGTGACTGGACCAACTCAGAAGAGAGGACACACTATTGATCTTGTTTTATACCGTTTGTCAGACAATCTTCTGTCTTCTACTGTTGTTAGCCATGAGCTGATGTCTGATCACAATGCAGTTTTGTTGACTTTGAATCTTCCTAAGCTTGTCTCGGACCCAGTGACTGTTGTGTTCCGCAGAATCAACAAGATTGATGCCCAGTCTTTCAAAGATGACCTAAAGCTGCAAATTCCTCTGATTTCTACCGTTTCTGACTACAACAGCGCACTCAGGTCTGTGCTTGACAACCACGCCCCTCTCTGCCAGCGTAAGGTTCGCCCCAGGAAATTTAACCCTTGGTTCAGTTCCATCTCTGAGCAATTTTGCAAACTGAAACGCGAACGTCGTCAGGCAGAGAGGTGCTGGCTGAAGACTAAATTGACAGTTCATAAAGAAATTTACGAAACTGCAAAACACAAGGTCATCGATCTTGTCGAGACTGCAAAGCGGGCATTTTATTCTGCAAAGATTATGGCGAGCAGATCGTGCAAAGAAATTTTTCAGACTTTCAATTTTCTGCTCGGGAAACAAGACGCCTCCCTATTACCCAGTGATTATTCCCCTGATACATTGCCCACTGTTTTTGCTGAGTACTTCTCTGAAAAGATTAGGAAAATTAGAACTGCTTTTGCCTCTTCTGATACCACTGTACTGGATGTGGATTGTTTTGTAGGAACTCCCCTCACGGCTTTTACGCCCGTCTCAGAAGATTTTGTTTTGAGCGTCTTGAAAAGTACTGTGCCAAAATCATGTGAGTTAGACCCCATCCCCACCAAACTTTGTACGAAAACATTGATGTTGTTCTCCCTACCATCACAAGCATCATCAATGATTCTTTAGCTTCCGGTTCGGTCCCTAGTGATTTCAAGACAGCAGTCATTAGACCTTTGCTGAAAAAGCCTTCTCTGGACAAAAACGTACTGAGCAATTACAGGCCCGTATCAAATTTACCTTTTTTATCTAAAGTTTTAGAAAAGGTCGTGCTGAGTCAGCTTCTTGGTCATCTGGAAGCCAACAACCTGTGTAACCGTTTTCAGTCAGCCTACCGTGCTGGCCATAGCACTGAGACCGTCCTACTTCGTGTTGTAAACGATATTCTGTCTGCTCTTGACGAAAACAAACTCTCTGTTCTTTTGCTCTTGGACAACTCCGCTGCTTTCGACACCATCGACCACAAAATTCTCATTTCGCGACTTCAAAACGTTTTTGGCATCTGTTCCACAGCCCTCCAGTGGTTTCATTCGTATCTGCTGGATCGAAAACAGTATGTATCGGTCGATGGTCATAATTCTTTATCACTTCCTCTTGATTTTGGTGTTCCGCAAGGCTCGGTGCTAGGGCCAGTTCTGTTTGTCTTGTATACCACCCCCCTGTCTGAGGTCATTGAGCGCCATGGAGTTAGTCACCAGCTTTTTGCAGACGACACACAGCTTCAACAGGCATGCAAACCTGCAGACATTGACAGTACCATACAGACACTACAGACATGCACGGATGATGTAAGGACATGGATGACTGACAACATGTTAAAACTTAATGACAGTAAGACTGAAGCTCTTCTGTTTTCTGGTTCTTCAGACTATAATCCTCCACTTCCAACTTCTATCACTGTTGGCTCTTCTGACATCTCTTTCTGTCCAAAAGCTAGGAACTTAGGTTTCATTCTTGACTCTTCTCTCTCCATGAAAGATCACGTTTCCAAAGTCTGCCAGCTTTCTTATTTTGAATTGAAAAGGATTGGATCTATCAGAAACTTTCTCAGTGTAGATGCCACCAAGATTCTTGTCACTTCCTGTATTCTGTCGAGACTTGACTACTGTAACTCTCTCCTCATGGGCTGCCCGAACACTGTTCTCTATCCTATGCAGAAAGTTCAAAATTCAGCTGCACGCCTTATTCTTAAGGCATCCCGTCAACAACCTTGCACTCCTTTGCTTCACCAACTGCACTGGTTACCAATATCTCAGAGAATTAAGTACAAGACTGCTTGCATCTGCTTCAATTCTATCTCTGGTTCTGCTCCTGAGTATATTTCTGATATTCTGCACTTGTATACTCCATCTCGGTCTCTCCGCTCTTCCTCTGATTCAAGACTCCTCAGGCAGATACAGTATAACCGCAAATCTCATGGCTTTCGCTCACTTTCGCATTTCGGTCCCCAGTTTTGGAACTCTCTTCCAAGAAATTACGCCACTCTCCGTCCATTTCTTCTTTCAAGTCAAACTTGAAAACACACCTTTTCCAGCAGTATTTCGACATCTGATCACTTTTCCCCACATCACCTTGTCGGCTGGCTGATATGTGTAATTGGATTTTGTGTATGCGCGTGGGGGTGGGGGGTAGTAGGGAAGGGGTGGAATAATAGTTTATATGGAGTAACTGAGTGAAAAGTGTTTAATTGGAATGAATCTGATATTTGATTGAATTGCGTGGTATGCATATTTTGAAGATTGCGAATGTAAATCATTATGTTATGTGATTATGATGTATGTATGTATTTGATTGTCATTTGATGATGTGTAAGTTGTTGTGTAGTCTTGTATTTACTGACTTCCTATTATATCTCCCATTCCCCAGCGCCTAGATCCAGTGGCTTAGTGCGCTTTATAAGTCCTAGGTATTATTATTATTTTATTATTATTATGACGACGACGACGATGATGATGATGATGATGATGATGATGATGACTACGATGACGATGATTTTGACGACGACGAAGACGATGATGACTATATGATGATTGTGGTGGTGGTGGTGATGATAATGGTATTGATGTCAGTGACGATATGACGACGATGATGATGCCGATGAAGAAGAAGAAGACGACGATGATGATGATAATGATGATGGTGGTGGTGGTGCTGCTGCTGCTGATGACAATGATGGAGATGATGATGATGATGATGATGATGATGGTGACGACGACGACGACGACGACGATGACGACGACGATGATGATGATGATGTTAAACATAACATAATTACGATGACTCTCAGAAATAAGAAAACTCACTGTTTGTGTCAACAATGTACAAGAACATTTGTACATCGGACAGGTTGATGATCAAGTCGACGTTGACGTCCATGTGGCCAAACAACACCCCCGCCACCATCTTATCAACATTGTAGTTGTCATGCATATACTTCACGAAGTCAGTGCGCTTCACTTTGCCTGAAAAAAAGACAAAACAAAAAAACAAAAAAGACAGTCACTGTTGTGCACTAGAAATACTACATTCAAGATGTCACCAAGAAGCAACACGAGAGTGCGGATGCGGATGGGAGCACCAATGCCTCGCCCAATTCCCTCTGGGTCCAGAGGCTGGGCTTGGACCTGGCTGGTTTCGCGTTGTGTGGCTATATCCTGGGCTTGGACCTGGCTGGTTTCGCGTTGTGTGGCTATGTCCTGGGCTTGGACCTGGCTGGTTTCGCGTTGTGTGGCTATGTCCTGGGCTTGGACCTGGCTGGTTTCGCGTTGTGTGGCTATGTCCTGGGCTTGGACCTGGCTGGTTTCGCGTTGTGTGGCTATGTCCCGGGGTTTGTCATCTCCCTCACCTTGCCATTCGGTTTGTAAGCTAAGGTCACTGATGACTGGGTCCGGACGGGTCATGCAGCGCATGGACAGCCCCTTCCCCTCCACCCCCCTATGCTTTAAGAAATGACTGTCGAGTGGCGTCGGGGGTTTTGGGAGGTGACTGTCCTGAGAGTGGCCAGGCATTGGTGCTCCGGGTCCCATTTGCACCGTCGTGGTATTTCTTGTTACCGACATCAAACGCTAACCGCCGGCCGTGGTGTAGTGGTTAGAAAAACAGCGGACTGACAATTGGAAGTTTTGTGGGTTATTGTTACTGTTGTTTGAAGCCCAGCCGACTCGTAGAGCCATATCAGGGCTCTCACCGTTTCAAAACATACAAAACTTCAACAGGAAAAAGAAGAAAATTAAGTACACATATCAATGCATTCGCCCACATAATCTAAGGATACAACCCCGGCGTTGACCACACCGGCCAATTTAACACACCTGAATACAAATTTAAGCATACATAAGGACACTAAAACATACATAAAAAACGGGCATAAATTACCTAAAATCTCCACAACCAGACTGCCATGCAGCCGTCTTGTAAAATTGATTTCATCGTAAGAAGTCCCATTGCGAAAGTGACGTTACAATGGTGACATTATCTGGTCAAAGTGACTGTTATACACCTACCCCTGGTAGACCCAGGGAGAAAATATTGGACGAAGTTTCGCAGTGGATGAAGACAGACAGGATGGGAGAAATACTTGCAGCGACAAAGAATAGATTCATATGGAGGGCCATGATCGCCAAGGGGATATTTCTTGACAATAATTTTGTTCTTTTGGAAGAGGTGTGTCAAAAACGAGAATAATTACATTCTTTTGGAAGAGAAGGTGTGTGAAGAGGTTTTCTTCTGGACATTTTTTGACAATAATTAAATGGACAGTCAACAAGCAAAGCCAGAACAAGATTGAGGCAGCCGAGATGTGGTTTCTTAGAAGAATGTTGAGAGTTCCATGGACAGCATAAAACAAACAAACGAGACAGTCTTGATGGAGGCAAACACAAGATCATTGATAAGGAAGATTAGGAAGAGACAGGCAACATTTCACGAGGAAAGGTAAATTAGAGCACCTGGTCACAACAGGAAAGCTGGAGGGAAAGAGAACACCAGGTAGACCCAGGGAGAAAATATTGGATGGACTTGCAGAGTGGCTGAGGACAGAGAGGGTGGAAGATGTGCTTGCGGCAACAAAGGATAGATACACATTGAGGGCCATGATCGCCAACGCCATGCGGCAGGGTGCACGATGATGATGATGATGATGATGATGTTTGCTAAATGACTACAAGAGGCATATGCACCCGAGAAAGAGTGATTAAACCACTTACCTGAACTATCAATCTTCCTGAATTCGGTCATAAAATCAGTAGTGGTGATGTCGTCATCTCCTTCGGGGTCCATCCTTGTCAACAGCAGATCGAAGTTGAAATCCACGTTATCGGACTTGTCGATCCTGTAAGTGGTAAAGGCCAGGTATAGTCAAGCCCTTAATTAATTAATTAATTAATTAATTAATTTATTCATTCATTCATTCATTCATTCATTTACTCATTCATTCATTTTTAGTTTTATCTATCTCTCTATCTTTCTATCTCTCTCTCTCTATCTATCTATCTATCTATATTTCTTTCTCTATCTCTCTATCTATCTCTCTATCTATCTATCTATCTATCTATCTGTCTTTCTATCTCTCTATCTCTCTCTATCCATTTATCTATCTATCTATCTATCCATCTATCTATCTATCTATCTATATATCTATTTATCTATCTAATCTATCTATCTATCTATCTATCTATCTATCTATCTAATTACTCCTTCATTCAATTTTATTTTGTGCTTTTATTCATTCCTTCATTCCTTCCTTCTTTCCTTCCTTCCTTCTTTCCTTCCTTCCTTCCTTCAATCATTCATTCATTCATTCATTCATTCATTCATTCATTCATTCATTCAAATCATTTTTTAAGATTGTGCTTTCAAATATCAATCTGTCAATTCATTAATGAACTTAAGTCTGTGCATTCAATTATTCATTCATTCAGATTTAGTCTGTGCTTTCATTCGTCCATTACTTCATTCATTCAATCACTCACTCATTCACTCACTCATCACCCACTCACTTACTCATTCATTCATTCATTTATTCATTCATCCACTCGTTCGTTCATGCATTTATGCAACCATCCGTTCATTTATTCGTGCGTTCATTCGTTCATTCATTCATATACGTTTTTAGTGTGAACGTTCATTCAAATTCACTCATTTATTCCCAGACGAATTCCATCTTGAACAATGAGTCAAATTAACAGAAGAGAGTAATAGATAGCTTATTGATATAATTAGTTCAACAGAAACGTAACCTGTGTCTTTATAAAATCAGGTAACACTAACACGTAACAGACGTCTTATTTAGATATAACAGTTAACACAAGAACGTATTATACACGTCTTATTTACATAACAAGTTTACAAACAAGTGTAATAGGTTTCTTCATCAAATAAACTTATTAACACATAAAAACGTCATAGATGTCATGTCTATGTAATTAGTTAACACAGAAACGTAATGCATGTCTTATTCATAAAATCAGTAAACACAAAAACGATATAAGATGCCATAATTCTATAACTAGTTCACACAAGAACGTAACCCATGTCTGATTTACATCAATTCAAATATCTCGCAGTTGTCTTATTGGTATAATAAGTTCACACAGAAACATAATAGATCCCGTTAGCAATCAGATTTGTGATGTTTAGAGAGACTGAATTGTGTTTCTTGTATCATTCTAGGTGACATCAATGTCCACTATAACAACACTCACCGTTATGACACAAGACATATCATCAACTCTCTGTCCAATCACAATATGACTCAACACATTTCTGAACCAACCCATCAAAAAGGTCACATTCTTGACTGGATCATTTCTCGTGATCACCACAATTCCGCTACTGACAACTGCTTAGTTCTTTCTACCCGTCTAACTTCAGCCCTTCCATCTGACCACTCTGCAATTCTCTGTTCTCTTGACATTCCTCCTCCTTCCCGTACCATGCGCACAGTGACTCGACGCAATCTCAAATCTATCGACCTCTCCACATTTTCATCTGATGCCTTCCGTCTCCTTTCTGAAAAGTCACATAACCTTGCCGATGAATTCTATACTACTCTCCACCATCTTCTGGACACTTATGCTCCAGCCACAACCCGTCTTTTACTTAACTGCCCCCCTACCCCCTGGCTCACTCATGAGATTGCCTGTGCAAAATGTACCCGCCGCAGAGCAGAGCGCCGCTGGCGCAAATCCAAACTCACTGTACATAGACAACTTTTCCAAGCCTCTAAAACAAAAGTATCCACCCTCATTGCATCTGCAAAAACAAGCTATTTCCAAACCAAAATCCTGAATGCCTCTTCTTCAAAAGAACTCTTTACAACCATGAATCATCTCCTTGGCACACGAAAAGATTTACCTCTCCCAACAAAACACACAAATGAAGAACTTCCATCTGTATTCTCCAAGTATTTCACCACCAAAATACAAACTCTTCGTGACAGGCTTGACAGGACACCCTGTCAACCATGCCCACCTGACCCTTCCTTCTCTGGCACACCTCTTACTACTTTTACCCCAGTCTCACAAGAAGAAATTCTCAACACAATCAGATCCATGTCGTTCAAAACCTGCGAACTGGATCCTCTTCAAGGTTCTCTCTACTCTGACTGTCTCCCTACTCTCCTCCCATTCATCACTGACATCATCAACACTTCTCTCCAAACTGGAACTGTCCTAGATTCTTTCAAGTCTGTTATTGTTCACCCTCTCCTCAAGAAATACAATTTAGACCCAAATGAACTGAAAAATGACCGGCCTATCTCTAATCTCTCTTTCTTGTCAAAACTCATCGAAAAAGTTGTCCTCAACCAACTGAACTCTCACCTGTCTACCAACAATCTCCTCAATCCTTTCCAGTCAGCCTACCGCCAGTGCCATAGCACTGAAACTGCCTTGCTACACATTCTCAACAATCTCCTCCTTGCAACTGATACTGGCAAAGTCTCTCTCCTCACACTCCTTGATCTGTCTGCAGCCTTTGATACCATTGATCATGGTATTCTCCTTTCTAGACTTCATCATACTTTTGGCATCTCTGACATTGCTCTCTCCTGGTTCACTTCATATCTATCAAACAGAAAACAAACTGTTCTCATCAATAGCACTTACTCTCAACCTGCATACCTGACCTGTGGTGTTCCACAAGGATCTGTCCTTGGCCCTGTTCTTTTCACTCTTTACACCTCCCCCCTGTCCACCATCATCAACTCCCACTCTATAAAACACCACTTCTATGCTGATGACACCCAACTTCAAGACAGTGACTCACCTGACAATATACAGCGCCTCCTGACTCGCACCACTGAGTGTTACACGGACATTAAAAATTGGATGACATACAACAAACTTCAGCTAAATGATGACAAGACAGAAGCTATCCTCATTGGCACCCGTCAGAAACTTTCTCAGCTGCCTCCTCTTTCTCTCCCATTATGTAACACATCAGTCCCAATTTCTGATTCAGCTAAAAACCTTGGTGTCTGCATTGACTCTACCCTCTCCATGAACAACTTTGTTTCTCAAACTGCCAGATCTTGCTACTATCACCTCCAGCGTATAAGGCTGATCAGGAAGTATCTCTGTGTGGAAACAACTGCAAAACTCGTTCTCTCCTTCATAATGTCTCGCATTGACTATTGCAATTCACTCCTGTCCGGTCTTCCTGCCTCCACCACTCACATCCTACAGCGCATTCAAAACAATGCTGCACGCCTTGTACTCAAAAAGAAAAAAGCTGACCACATATCTCCTCTCCTGGCACAATTTCACTGGCTCCCTGTATCAAAGCGCATACAGTACAAACTAGACACCATGTGCTACAACAGCCTCAATAACGCAGCCCCTGATTACCTGTCAAGCCTACTTGAGATCTATGTTCCCTCACGTACCCTCCGCTCTGCCTCCGATCCTCTGACTTTTCGCTTTCCACGCACTAAGCTCAATACCTATGGTCCACGAGCCTTCTCTGTTTCTGGTCCACTCTCCTGGAACAAACTTCTTCTCTCAGTCCGTCAGCAACCTACTTTTGTCTCCTTCAAGTCCGCTCTCAAAACTCACCTTTTCTCCTCTGCATAAAATCCTGACCTCACTCAATCCCCTCTGCAGCCTGTCTCCACTCGGAGGGGAATCACATTGCAATATTTAATTGTATAATTATGTTATGCTCTCTATAATTTTCCATTGCTTTTATTCTTTCTCCCCATTTATAGCCGTGTGCGTTGTGTGTGTGTGTGTGTGTGTGTGTGTGTGTGTGTGTGTGCGTGAGCGCGTGTGTGTGCGTGCGTGCGTGCGTGTGTGTGCGTGCGTGCGTGTGTGTGTGTTTCAGCGCTTAGATTTGATTTTATCAAGATTTTGCGCTATATAAATATTGTAATTATTATTATTATTATCTTTGTGTGTGATGGGATGTTTGAACGGAGACCAATGGTGACATGCCTTTCATGAATCACACGTGACCTAATAACCTTGTAGGCTACTTGAGCCGGAGGACTGTTGTTGTTATTTTTGTTTAAAGCCCAGCTGACTGCAAAGAGCCTTTTCAGGGCTGTAACCGTTTCAAAATATACACAATACTTCAAAAGGAAATAAAAAACAAAGGGAAAGGATAATCAAGTGCACATATCGATGCATTCGTGCACATAATCCTAAGGAGATGCTCCTGGCGTTGACCACTCCGTCAAATTTATCGCACAGGGGATTAAAAAAACATTCCTGAATACAAATTTAGATATGACTAAGGACACTAAAACATATATATAAAAACGGGCCTAAATTACCTAAAATTGCTTACGCATACCTCTTTTCCCCAGAGCCAAAAATGCGCTTAATACATATACCCAGTTATCAGTCCTTAGAGAAACTACGCAAGACTTTATCGAACACATACGGGTGAATGGACCAGCAAGGCAGAAAATGATAGGAAGAAATGGCAGAAAAAAAGGAGGAAGTGAGAAGCAAAGAGAGTGACAGAGTGGCTGAGGACAGAGAGGGTGGAAGATGTACTTGCAGCGACAAGGGAAAGATACATATGAAGAGCCATGATCGCCAAAGCCATACAGTAGGGCACATGATGATGATGATGATTTATTTATCTATTTATTTATTTGGTCCTCTTTCTACGCCACCTCAATGGCCAGAGAAGTTGGCACTTTTTTTACGATGGAATGAGGAGGAGGAAGATGACAGCCATGATGCTGCTGTACAATTCCACATAAGATCAAGGCTGCGTGACAGGGCTGTACTCTACGCTTACTATCATATTATATCCTGGCGTCAACCAGGCTCGAGGGATACAGACGTTTGCGGTGTAGGGAAGACCATTTGAGCAACACCCTCATTGACACATCCGTGAAGTGGATGAGGCTCGGCTGCGTGGCCCCAGTCTTCCCAGTGAACCCATAGCACGCTCAACTCTGGATGGGAACCGGCTGGAGCTCGGAAAATCCCAACAATTATTTCTTAAGGGACTGATGGGGATTCGAAGCCACAATATTGCAGTCATTTGTCCGTTGCGCTAACCACTACACCACGATGGCTGGTCATCATCATGAAGTGCCCTGCAGCATGGCGTTGGCGATCATGGCCTTCCATATGTATCTGTCCCTTGCTGCTGCAACCACATCTTCCACCCTCTCCATCCTCTCCACGCCACTCTGGAAGTCCGTCCAATATTTTCTCCCTGGGTCTGTCTGGTGCTCTCTTTCCGTCCAGCTTTCCTGTTGTGACCAAGCGTTCTAAATCACCTTTCCTTATAAAATGGCCTATACATGTTGAATGTCTTTTCCTAATCTTCCTAATGAATGATCTTCTTGTGTCTGCATTCATCAGGACTGTCTCGTTTGTGTTCTTTGCTGTCCATGGAACTCCCAACATTTTTCTAAGAAACCACATCTCGGTGCCTTAATCTTGTTCTAGCTTTGCTTGTTGACTGTCCACGCCTCACAACCGTATAACAGGCATTTGTTGGTAAGAATGCCTTTCATCTTCTTGAATGCTGTTTTGGCTTGGCCGATTCTGCTGGCTATATCTGATGTGCATCTGCTGTCTGGTGAGATGGTGTTCCCAGATAATTAAACTTATCAACCTGTCTCAACGTTGTGTCGTTTGCTGTAATTTTGCATGAGAGGATTTCATGTTTTTTACTGATCCCCATGACTTCAGTCTTCTTGCTTTTTAGCTCCAACCCTTTATTTTTACTTTCTATTTCTATTATATTCACAAGGTTTTGTAGGTCCCTTTCACTTTCTGCAATTAGCACGGTGTCATCTGCGTAACGAATGTTGTTTATCATTTTTCTTCCAACCTTTAATCCAGAGTATTCTTCTAGGTTTCTCATGATGTTTTCGCTGTAAAGTGAACATAGATCTGGTGACAGAACACAACCTTGCCTGACTCCTCTTTCGATATTTTGGAAGGAGCTTATGTCGTTTTCTATTCTCATCGCAGCTGTTTGTTTCCAATACATATTTCTGATTATACGTATATTTTTACCATCAATATTGAGTCTTTCTAGTTGGTTGATCAATTCTTCATGTCTTACCCGATCGAAAGCCTTGGTATAATCAACAAAGCATAAACATAAATCCTTATTCAACTCGATTGACCGCTCAATAATAGTTGTCAGGATGTATATGGCATTAATAGTTCCTTTCCCTTCGACAAATCCACACTGTTCTTTTGCTATTTCTCTTTTGATTCTATTCCTTGTCCTCATCATGATTATTCTTCATATGATTTGTTATTTGGCTCATCAAGCTGATTGTGTGATGGAGTTTGCATTCTATAGCCCATGTTTGTATGATGGAGTTTGCATTCTATAGCCCCTGTTTTCTTTGGAAGTGCAATGAAAATTGATTTTGACATTATCATTGGGGATTTTTCCAGTGTCATAAATTTCGTTTAGGAGGACTGTTATTTTTTCAATTCCAAATTCCTCCAGGGCTTCAATCATCTCTGTAGTAATGTTGTCTGGTCCTGGGGCTTTTCTTGGTTTCATCTTTTTCTATGCTACTATAATAATAATAATTACAATATTTATATAGCGCAAAATCTTGATAAAATCAAATCTAAGCGCTCAAGCAGACACACACGCAAGCACGCACGCACGCACGCACGCACACACACGCACGCGCGCGCGCGCACACACACACACACACACACACACACACACTCACACACACGCATGGCTATAAATGGGGAGAAAGAATAAAAGCAATAAAAGCAAGAATAAAAGCAATGGAAAATTATAGAGAGCATAGCATATACAATTATATATTATAACCATGTGATTCCCCTCCGAGCGGAGACAGGCTGCAGAGGGGGGGGGGGGGTTGAGTGAGGTTAGGATTTTATGCGGAGGAGAAAAGGTGAGTTTTGAGAGCGGACTTGAAGGAGACAAAAGTAGGTTGCTGACGGACTGAGAGAGGAAGTTTGTTCCAGGAAAGTGGACCAGAAACAGAGAAGGCGCGTGGACCATAGGTATTGAGCTTAGTGCGTGGAAAGCGAAAAGTCAGAGGATCGGAGGCAGAGCGGAGGGTACGTGAGGGAACATAGATCTCAAGTAGGCTTGACAGGTAATCGGGGGCTGCGTTATTGAGGCGTTTGTAGCACATGGTGTCTAGTTTGTACTGTATGCGCTTTGATACAGGGAGCCAGTGAAGTTGTGCCAGGAGAGGAGATATGTGGTCAGCTTTTTTCTTTTTGAGTACAAGGCGTGCAGCATTGTTTTGAATGCGCTGTAGGATGTGAATGGTGGAGGCAGGACGACCAGACAGGAGTGAATTGCAACAGTCAATGCGAGACATTATGAAGGAGAGAACGAGTTTTGCAGTTGTTTCCACACAGAGATACTTCCTGATCAGCCTTATACGATGGAGATGATAGTAGCAGGATCTGGCAGTTTGAGAAACAAAGTTGTTCATGGAGAGGGTAGAGTCAATGCAGACACCAAGGTTTTTAGCTGAATCAGAAATTGGGACTGATGTGTTACATAATGGGAGAGAAAGAGGAGGCAGCTGAGAAAGTTTCTGACGGGTGCCAATGAGGATAGCTTCTGTCTTGTCATCATTAAGCTGAAGTTTGTTGAACGTCATCCAGTTCTTAATGTCTAAGTAACACTCAGTGGTGCGAGTCAACAGGCGCTGTATATTATCAGGTGAGTCACTGTCTTGAAGTTGGGTGTCATCAGCATAGAAGTGGTGTTTTATAGAGTGGGAGTTGATGATGGTGGACAGGGGGGAGGTGTAAAGAGTGAAAAGAACAGGGCCAAGGACAGATCCTTGTGGAACACCACAGGTCAGGTATGCAGGTTGAGAGTAAGTGCTATTGATGAGAACGGTTTGTTTTCTGTTTGATAGGTATGAAGTGAACCAAGACAGAGCAATGTCAGAGATGCCAAAAGTATGATGAAGTCTAGAAAGGAGAATACCATGATCAATGGTATCAAAGGCTGCAGACAGATCAAGGAGTGTGAGGAGAGAGACTTTGCCAGTATCAGTTGCAAGGAGGAGATTGTTGAGAATGTGTAGTAGGGCAGTTTCAGTGCTATGGCACTGGCGGTAGGCTGACTGGAAAGGATTGAGGAGATTGTTGGCAGACAGGTGAGAGTTCAGCTGGTTGAGGACGACTTTTTCAAGGAGTTTTGACAAGAAAGAGAGATTACAGATAGGACGGTCATTTTTCAGTTCATTTGGGTCTAAATTGTGTTTCTTGAGGAGAGGGTGAACAATAGCAGACTTGAAAGAATCTGGGACAGTTCCAGTTTGAAGAGAAGTGTTGATGATGTCAGTGATGAATGGGAGGAGAGTAGGGAGACAGTCGGCGTAAAGAGAACCTGGAAGAGGATCCAGTTCGCAGGTTTTGAACGACATGGATCTGATTGTGTTGAGAATTTCTTCTTGTGAGACTGGGGTAAAAGTAGTAAGAGGTGTGCCAGAGAAGGAAGGGTCAGGTGGGCATGGTTGACAGGGTGTCCTGTCAAGCCTGTCACGAAGAGTTTGTATTTTGGTGGTGAAATAGTTGGAGAATACAGATGGGAGTTCTTCATTTGTATGTTTTGTTGGGAGAGGTAAATCTTTTCGTGTGCCAAGGAGATGATTCATGGTTGTAAAGAGTTCTTTTGAAGAAGAGGCATTCAGGATTTTGGTTTGGAAATAGCTTGTTTTTGCTGATGCAATGAGGGTAGATACTTTTGTT
>JAPXFY010000022.1:54127483-54174983 GCA_030674185.1 Monoplex corrugatus
AAAAATAAATAGATAAATAAATAAAAAGGGGACAAAAAACAAAAAAGAAGAAGAAGAAGAAAGACAGTGTGTTACTCACAACAACACGAACGAACAAGAAGCGTTTTGAAGAACGATGCTGATAAACTGATAAACAAAGGATGGAGGTAGGTGTAGGGATGAGAGACAAAGGCGAAGGCTATCATCCCACCATTGATTGATTCGGTTCAATTTTTACTGATTGATTCAGTTCAGGTGATATGGCCTACGGGAATAACCATCCCAGGGAAATGGGGGAAAGGGGGACATATCTAATCCTATACTGACACCACCAGAACAACAACGATGCTGAGATGGGACAGTGAGAAGGCCAGTTTTAATGTAGCGCATCCCGGGGATTCGAACCTACAACCATTACCATGTGAATCCGACGCTCAAATCAACTGAGCTGCTGGTGACCGCTCGTCCCACGATCCTTTGGCCGGCTTGAGGTCCTCAGAAAGAAAGTTCCAGTATGCTCCGAAAACTGTCTTCTATCAAAGAACATAACTCTTGAGAGTCACGTAGGAATTATCTCCCATGTTGTAGAACTTCTCAAATCTAACACAGTTTGCGCTACCCATTCAGCTAGTATAGAAGCAGATACAAAGCACAAAAACCATAAGCTCAGAACACCTCCTCAAAAAAGGAGCGCCCAAGCCTACCTTTATACTCTGCAACTACCCTACACACTACTATGAGAGAGGAGAGAAATACATACAATACATTGGTCTTATGTTCAAGATTGACATAGTCTCTTACTCCTGAACTGACCAAACGCACACACATAGACAAGACAGAACATATACAGGGTTGCTTCCAAGGCATATAGGTAATACCAAAGAAATAGGAGGGAAGCAGGGAGCATTTTTATGATATTAATCAAAGAACATAACTCTTGAGAGTCACGTAGGAATTATCTCTCATGTTGTAGAACTTCTCTAATATAACACAGTTTGCGCTACCCATTCAGCTAGCATAGAAGCAGATACAAAGCGTTCGTCTTCTGCGTGGTCAGACCACATCTGGCGATAAATGTTGAGCGTGGCTGGTACCCACGCCCCTCTCCCTCCCTCTACCCCCACCTCGTCCAGTTTCTGTTGACAGCCATTGATCGTCAGTGAAAGTGTAATCAGTGCTAGCTCCCAATGCAAGAGGCTCTCCTTTCGTTCTGCAGAAAGTGTGGTTACAGGACAATGATAAATACTGAGAGATTTATACAACGCAGCATCCCTGGAAGCGAGCCCCTAAGCGCTTTGGGCTTTACAGAAAATGTAGATATGTATGTATGAATATATAGATACATATATATGTATACATGTATATATACATACGTATGTATAGAGAGAGAGAGAGAGAGAGAGAGAGAGAGAGAGAGAGAGAGAGGAGAGAGAGGAGATAGACAGATACAGATGTATACACATATATACATATGTCAAGAGAGAGACATATTATACACACACACACACACACACACACACACACACACACAATATATATATATATATATACATATATGTGTGTGTGTGTGTGTGTGGTGTGTGTGTGTGTGTGTGTGTGTGTGTGTGTGTATAATATGTCTCTCTAATATAACACAGTCAGTCGAACAGCACTAGGAGCTGAAAAGGTGACTGAGGGTTCATCTGTTTTTTTAAAAACTTTTTCTCAAAATTGATTTCTATAGACTATATAATCTATCCCCTACAGAAATTTTTTTTCTCGAAAAAGTATTATTAATCAATTTAAAATTGTATTTTATTGCACTGATTGCAGCAGAAAGAACGCAATTTCCTACCAAAAGTACCTATTTTTGTCTCTTATTATGAACTGTAACCTGTACAGTGCCTGCACATGTACTATACTTACAGAAAGCTCTTTGGTGCACCTTTCAGGTAACGACAACTAAAATTAGAAACAAGCTGGGTCAAAGCCACCAAATAAAGAAATTTAAGGAAAATGTAGGACAGCACACAAAAACTTTAGAGGCCGTTTTCTCAAAATGGCCGTCATACAACTTAATGACTTTAAACATACATAACTTCTACATTTTTTTGGAGTTCAAGCTTTATTCAATACCAAAATAATCAGCAGAATGTACACGTTCCAGTGATATGTATATCTCAAAATACTCAAAATGCTAGTTAAGACTGATTTCATGCTGGCAGGTCACAAATACTGAGTCCGCGTCTCTACCAAAAGAACCAACAAGCCTGCAGTTAAAGAAAAAACAAACAAAAAAAACTCGTGGTCCATCCGAGGTTTGAACCTACAACCCCTGCAGTATGGGCATAACACTCTTACAACTGAGTTAAAGGGCCCTGCTGAAAGAAAAAAATTATGAAAAGACAACTACCATCCTCACCCTCTGCTTCCACTCCCCCGCCCCCCCCCCCCTCTCCATACACCTCTTTCTCTGTCCTTACTCAATTATTTGCTCTTATCACATGCAGGCTGAAACTCAAACAGAGACACACATAACCACCTGCAGGCTCTGTTCAAAATGATCGTCTAAAGTCCGATGTAGATCTTGTGACTACCTTTACATTGTGTACATCCCCTTGATGAACAACTGAAAGAGATCCTAACTGGATAGAAACTTAGTATAACGAACTCCGTAGTTACACAAACACGCAATACTTGGGCGGTTAAAGAAATTTCTACCGACAAGCCACTTCAGATACTCAGTACAAGGTTATATATTTTTAGAAAGATCAGAGTTTTCAACGGTCCAATTAACATAATAGAAAAGCAAATACACAACCATGTTTAATGAAAACAGTTCTCCAGTATCCAAGCCAAAAAATGAAATCGTGAAAACCTGTTTGGTGCCTCTTTGCCTGAATGTAGGACGATTCATTTGCTTTTTCGATACTGTTTTCACTGCAGGTAAGTTGGTTTCTCTCTCTCTCTCTCTCTCTCTCTCTCTCTCTCTCTCTCTCTCTCTCTCTCTCTCTCTCTCTCTCTCTTTCTTTCTTCCTCCTTTGCTTTCTGTCGTTTCATCCTATCATCCTATCCTATTACGAGTTTTTTTCTTTCTTTTTTTTTTACAGAAACTGGAACTATTAGAAATATTTATACAGAATATGGAACAGTATTACAGAAGTAAGCGGAATGATAATGGTTATTACATAACCCATGAAAATGTCACCTGTGTATTTGGTTCTGAAACTTAAAACTATTAGAATACTTTTTTTTTAAGATGAACGAACTAGGAATTTACTCATAATTATTGCTCGCGGTACCATAATAACAATGTCAGGTAAAATGTCTTAGGTAAGATGACCTAGAGTGTACTTGTATAATTTTTGTCAATAAAAATGTCAAACACACACACACACACCAAATTGCTAGTGGGAGCGTCAACGTTGCTTTTTTTCAGTGTAGATTAACTGTACGACAGCCCCGGGGTCTGTTTTGTCAAAGCGAACACGTTTAAGGTTATTTGAACAGAGAGAAGGGTTTTACGCTTGTTGCGCTACCCTCTCTCTCGCTTTGAATTCATATTTATACTTACATTTCTTTTTTAACCAAGACTTTAGAAAGGCAAGAAGGCTAGTTGTTGGTTTTTAAGGGGTGGGACCTGGGAAATCAATCTATCTCTGTAATGGTTTATACCACAGCAGCCGAGCAATACCCTGCTCGTCATGATTTTTAACTGCCTTGGGATCTTTTAGCGTGCACAACCAATATTTCTAATAGTTCCACTTTCTGTAAAAAAAAGAAAAAAAAAGTCGAACCCAATACCCTGGTAAACTGTTAACTTAGTACCCTGGTGATCTCATGAGCAATCCAAACCCTTTGGGGTATGAGATGACTCGGTGACCTGGTAAACCGCTACCTAGTGACGTCATGACCTACTGAGCCGTCCCCATCCTCACGCCATCCCCATCGTTAGGGGGTGAGAGGCCCCTGGTTATACTACTTCCATTCACCTGTATGTGCTCGATAAAATTTTGCGTACTTTTTTTTGGATTGATAATTGGGTACATATATTAAGTGCATTTTTGGCTCTCGGGAGGTTAGATATGCAGAAACAATTTAAGATAACTTATGCCTGTTTATATATGTTTTGGTGTCCTCAGGTATGCTCATGTTTGTATTCAGGCGTGTTTTATAAATTCCTGTGCGATAAATTGGACGGAGTGGTCAACGCCAGGGGCATGTCCTTAGACTATGTGCGTGAATGCACTGATATGTGTACTTAATTCTTTTTTCCTGTTGACGTTTTGTATGTTTTGATGTGGTTATAGCCCGGATATGGCACTACACAGTCGGTTGGGCTTTAAACAACAATAACAATAATAACAACAAATTGCTGTGTATCGCTTTTGCTTCGACAGAAGCGCCATTTTGGCTCCGATATTTTCGGATTTTTCCGTTCCCAGTTACTTCGGAAAACTCGCTAGATCTCTCAGTCAAAGACGTTATAAACATCCTTTTTTTTTTTTTTTTTTGCTGTAACATTTTTGCTATCAGTCTATATCTGAGCTGCATTCTACGGGAGACAAAAAATATATACAGAAATGACTACTCTGCACATTTGTAGTTAGTTCCCAATAACCGCAAGACGGCAATCATTCACAAATAAAATCTAATTATGCGCATGTCAGGAAATGCCCCTGAACGGTAACATCAGCGTGCACATCAAGTGACATGCTCGCTGCTGAAACACACCTGGAATACTGTCCAAGACCGTATAAAACGTCTGTGAGTACAGTACAGAGGCTGTCTCAGAACAGACAGAAATCAGGACAAACATACCTTGAGTACTGTCAAAGATCTTATAAAACGTCTTTAAGAACTATACAGAGGTTGGCTCAGAACAAAGACATCATAAAACTCTTTAAGTACTGTACAGAGGCTGGTTCAGAACAGAGAAGAATGGAGGACAAATACACCTGGAGTACTGTCAAAGACATAAAAAGTCTTTAAGTACTGTACAGAGGCTGGCTCAGAACAGAGAGGTATGGAGGACAAACACACCTGGAGTACTGTCAAATACATCATAAAACACATTTAAGTACTTACAGAGACTGGTCCAGAACAAACAGGAATGGAGCACAAACACACACACCTGGAGTACTGTCAAAGATCTTACAAAACGTCTGGCCATTTTTGATGAGCCATATTCATGTTGCATTGATTTATTGGTGTATAATGCATGCCATATGTTTGTACTGCATCATAATGAAGCAGGGAGTTCAATAAGTAGTGTGAATTATGTGCATCATTTAGGTCAATAGACAAACCCAGGATTTCTTCTTTGTTCTGAAAACCTTTGTAGGCTTCATGAGCAAAGGAAACTGCGGGTTTTTTTTCTCTCTATTCTATAGCCACCTTAATTGGTTGGAAATATTTTTCTACCCTTGTAAGTCTCTAGTTATTTTCTTTGCCATTATGTTTTCCATCAGTTTCCCGATTGCATTTTGCATAGTCAGGATGAAATATCCGTTTAGTCTGCGATGATCTTTACCCGTTTTGGTAAGGCTTTTAGGAAGCTGTGTCCAGTCCTCAGGAACTTGACATTTCTCAAAACTGTCTTGATGTTGTATGATTCAGTTTTGTCGAGTTCAGACAACGTTTTGACGTCAAAGTATGGAATCTTGTTTGGACCAGGGGCTGTGTGTTTAATGCGCCGTGCAAGTGTTTCATGCATTTCTTGTTCAGTTATTTCATCATGTAGTCCAGCTTTGTTCCATTTTTTGTTTTTAAGTCCCCAATAAATGTTCTTTTTTCGTCAAGGGTTTTCTGTTCACTCTGTTATATGAAACGCTGCAGTAGGGCTTGACCATCTGTGTTTGTGAAATCAGGTTCATGATGTGTGTGGTTTTCTCTTCCATTTGTTGAAAGAAGTGTCAGATTGGTGTTTGTGTTGTGTCAGTACGAGACTTTTGGGAGAAGAGTGGCAGAATGGTTCAGACGTTCGCCTGCCAATAAACTAAACTCGAGGTTCCAGGGTTTGTTCCCCGTAGAGACCGACTTTTTTCTTCAGTTTGACCAGAAAATCGAACTGAATGTCTAATCATTCGGAGGAGGATGGAAAACGAGTCGGACCCGTGTAACTTCTGACTGGGCACGTTAAAGATCCCACGGCAGTTGAAAATCGTGAAGAGCAGGGTATTGCCCGGCTGCCTTGGTAAAAAAAAACATTGTAAAGATAGGTTGATTTCCCCCGCCCCACCCCTTGAAAACCAAATAGCCTTCTTGCTTTTCTGAAGTCTTGGTTTAAAAAAAAAGTATGTGAATATAAATGTGAATTTGAAGCGAGGAAGCGGGGATGGGCGAGGCTCTCGTGGTGCTGGTCCCGAGAAAAGTTGAGGTCTCTACCATCTCACTCACCTACCACCCCAGGGATAAAGAACTATCTAGGTACGACCTCAGGACCTTTGGGCCAGCTCGTGGGTTTATGTACAGGTTTAAGGCTTGTGCCGTGATCATTCTGGATCTTCTCCATCACATTAGCACCTTTGACGTAAGTGCATATGGAATTCATTCCGAATGCGGAGACGTCATCTTGAGAAACTGAAACTGAAACCGAAGAAACTGAAAACTTTTGCAGAAGTGTTTCCGTTTGTTGTGTTTTGCTTCCTGAGTTTAGGTTTTGAACCGCTCTGTTCTATCGTCAATTTTTCGTTTATATTCGTCCGTTTTTCTAACATATCATGGTTGAACCATGTCTTCTTCTGTGTGTGTGTGTTTTTCGTTTTGCCAAGCTTGTGCAGCAGCCTGTTTTCTCTGTCCAGCTAGTCTCTGTGTCATGGTTCCACCAAACTGATTGTTTTCTAGATGTTTGATCGTTTCCTGTTTGCCGCTTTGATTTCATTGTTCACAGTTTAGAAATGATAGCTTCTATACTCATCATCATCATGTGCCCTGCCACATGGCGTTGGCGATCATGGCCCTCCATGTGCATCTGTCCCTTGTTGCCACAAGCACATCTTCCACCCTCTCTGTCCTCAGCCACTCTGCAAGTCCGTCCAATATTTTTTCCCTGGGTCTACCTGGTGCTCCCTTTCCCTTCATTTTTCCTGTCGTGACCAGGTGCTCTAATTCCCATTTCCTCATAAAATGGCCTATAAATGTTGCTGGTCTTTTCCTGATCTTCCTTATCAACTATCTTCTTGTGTTTGCCTCCACCAAAACTGTTTCGTTTGTTTTCTTTGCTGTCCATGGAACTCTCAACATTCTTCTTAGAAACCACATCTCGGCTGCCTCAATCTTGTTCTGGCTTTGCTTGTTGACTGTCCACGCCTCACAACCGTATATCATTATCTGTTCCATATAACTGTCATGTTGAAATGTTTTTGTTTTTCGTTGTTGTTGTTGTTGAGTTATAGAGTTTCTTGATATAATAATAATAATAATTATAATAATAATAATTACAATATTTATATAGCGCAAAATCTCGACAAAATCAAATCTAAGCGCTGAAACAAGACACGCACGCACGCACGCACACACACGCACACACGCATGGCTATAAATGGGGAGAAAGAATAAAAGCAATAAAAGCAAGAATAAAAGCAATGGAAAATTATAGAGAGCATATCATATACAATTATATATTATAACAAAGTGATTTCCCTCCGAGCGGAGACAGGCTGCAGAGGGGGGTTGAGTGAGGTTAGGATTTTATGCAGAGGAGAAAAGGTGAGTTTTGAGAGCGGACTTGAAGGAGACAAAAGTAGGTTGCTGACGGACTGAGAGAGGAAGTTTGTTCCAGGAGAGTGGACCAGAAACAGAGAAGGCTCGTGGACCATAGGTATTGAGCTTAGTGCGTGGAAAGCGAAAAGTCAGAGGATTGGAGGCAGAGCGGAGGGTACGTGAGGGAATATAGATCTCAATAATAATGATATGCGTTTTATTATGCAGAATACTACTGATACATAGTCACTACTATGTGTGTTTAATGTCTCTGCACTCATTAATGGTGTTAGTTTAGGAAAGATGAGTGCTGTATCAATGGTGTTGTATGTGTCTCCTTTCTTGCACCAGTATGGGTTGGTGACGTTCTGAGTGGGCTGAGCTAAATATTGCACAGCATCTCTTCCAGAGCGTGTCCCTGGGCGTTGGTACCATTCTGATCCCACACTGTAGATCTTGCATTGACATTACCACATACCAGAATAGTGTCTCGTTCATCTTTAATTTCTTCTAGGAAAGTTCTAGTTGGTTTTGAGGTGCAGGATCCTGGGTGTACAAAAGCACTGATGAGTGCACACTTCTATTTTTGTTTGCAGTTTGAAGGCGCGTGCCCCAGCAGTTTGCATGTCTGATTTAGTACGCCATAGTTCTAGGTCTAATATGAACACATTGTCTTTCAGATCCTTTTGATGACTATAGCTAATTCTCTACTATCATGTCTCTGAATTACTGTAAAATCGTCAAAATCAGGTGTGTGTGTGTGTGTGTGTGTGTGTGGTGTGTGTGTGTGTGTGTGTGTGTGTGTGTGTGTGTGTGTGTGTGTGTGTGTGTGTGTATGTGTGTGTGTGTGTGTTTATGAATGTGTGTGTGTTTATGAATGTGTGTCTGTGTGTCTGTGTGCTCGCGCACGCGCATTGCAGTTTCTTGTCGACACAGTACATCAAAGTCAAATGCTATTTTCTCAGTGGTTGATATCTTTTTTTTCTCTTGCACTGGTGCAACTCCAGGTACATCATCATCATCTTTAAGTGCCTTGCCACATGGCGTTGGCGATCATGGCCCTCCATATGCATCTGTCCCTGGTTGCCGCAAGCACAACTTCCACCCTCTCTGTCCTCAGCCACTCTGCAAGTCCGTCCAATATTTTTTTCCCTGGGTCTACCTGGTGCTCTCTTTCCCTCCAGCTTTCCTGTTGTTACCAGGTGCTCCAATGCCCCTTTCCTGATAAAATGGCCTATAAATGTTACATATTCTGAAGTATTTCTTTGAGAGATGTTCAGATTTTGTCATCTTTCAAATTATTTTGAGCAAGTTTACTTCGTTTTCTTCTTTTTCTTTTTCTTCTTCTTCTTCTTCTCCTCCTTCTTCTCCTCCTCGTCTTCTTCTCCGTCTTCTTCTCCTTCTTTTTCTTTTTCTTCTTCTTCTTATCTCGCTTTGTCTTTGCCCCAGTGGCCAAGTTGCCACATCCATCCTGGATTCTGAAAGTGGAAAGCGTTTCTATTTAGAAGTTAAAAGAAATAAGTACAAGGGTCTTTTTGTCATCTCGTGAGTATAAACACACACACACACACACTTTGTGCGTCACCACAGAGCCTGGACAAGTGCATATTTAAACGAAAGTTTGCTCGGGATGAAGTACTGTCACATGTATGATACAAGTGTACTCTGACTGTTTATTCTTCATTTTACCCCCACAAGCCTATACATGAGCAATATTTACTCAAACTCGTTCAGGCTATCATATAGATATAGGCCCCTATACGAATATTTGTTCTTTGCTTTCTAGATGTTTGGGGGCGTGTCTGCGAGTGTTTGTGCTGTTGTGTGTGTGTGCGTACGTGCGTGCGCGTGTGCATATATATATATATATATATATATATATATATATATATATATATATATATATATATATATCATAAAGATGTATACGAATATTTGTTCTTTGCTTTCTAGATGTTTGGGGGCGTGTCAGCGAGTGTGTGTGCTGGTGTGTGTGTGTGTATGTGTGTGTGTGTGCGTGCGCGCGAGAGATAGATCGAGCGTGAAACAAGCACACTTTTACACACACATTCACTCACACAGACACACCGAGAGAGAGGGAGGGAGAGGGAGAGAGAGAGAGAGAGAGAGAGAGAGAGAGAGAGAGAGAGAGAAAGAGAGAGAGAGAGAGAGAGTACATCCTGATAAATAATAAATTTAGAGAGCAAAAACATTGCTAGGCGTAGAACGTTAACAGTGACCATAATCCTGTATTGGAAAGATGTAGACTGAAACTAAAGGGAAGAAAACAGACCAAAAATAACATCAAACTGAATCTTGGATTCTTAAAGATAAAAACAAATTCTGTGCTCTGGAAGATGTGGGGGACTGTGAGGTTTGAAAAAGTCAATAAATGAAACTAGTGAAAAAATTCATAGAGTAGAAAGAAAAGAAGAAAAGAACTGGATGTCAAATGAAATTATACACTTTATGGATGAACGTAGGAAAGTAAAGGTAAAAGTAAAAAAATACAAAAAAAGATAGATAAGGAAACCAGGAACAAGTACAATGAAGCTAAGGAAGCTTGGCTAAAAAACGAAGTGCAAAGAAATAAAAGGCCGACGAAAAACAGACCCCAAATCTCTGTACAAAAATATTGAATTGCATATCAAAATGGTTCCCTTAAATCAAAAGATGGCACAGTTGTTATGGAAAAAGACAAAAATATTGGATAAATTGGAAAAGTACACTGAAGACATTGACGATGATGATGACAGAAATGAAGAACACATCATTTGAAAGAACAAAATGTGTGTTCGTATGGTGCGCTGTCAATTGATGGCTTTTGTTAACTGCAAACGAAATTAATTTTCACTTTTATATGCTTTGATTTTGTGGTGATATTGCTGTCATGCCTATACCAAATTCATTTACGAGAGAGACCTGCGCCCAGTTTTATTGCACTTTTCAGTTTTTCATACAAAAAAAAAAGCCTAGATGAGGTGACGTCACGCAGGTACGGACTTTGAGTATTATGAGAACGGGTTGCCTGGATGTCCTTGTCAGTGGTGTTTTTAGTGGTCAGTTCTCTAACCACCACGAACTTTGCGTTGTGACTAAAAGCTCTGGTTAAAAAATATTACACATGCAATAAAAGCGTAACAGCGTAACTTTGTTATACTTGCTACAGCCAAGTTCTCCTACAGGTAATAAAAAGCGTCCCAAGACAAGCGATGCAGGTGTATTTTTGCAGTTTGGTGTGACATTTCGAACTGTTCAATTACTCATGCTAGTTCTGGTTTTCCTCTCTGTCTCTCACCTGTGGGGGTATAGAGCCGAAACCAAGGCCTAACCATAACGGAGAGTATGATCGAAACTTATACTGGTCTCCACAGTCTTCTCGTCAGGGAAGATCAAGAGGATATGGACAGGAATCTCGTTCATAATCTTTGCATACACGCAAAGTCAGAACAAAATTGAGGCAACTGAAATGTGGTTGCTAAGAAGAATGTTGAGAATTCCATGAACAGCGAATGAAACAAACGAGACAGTCTTCAAGGAAGCAGACACAGGAAGATCATTAATAAAGAAGATTCAGAGAGGGTGGGAGATGTACTTGCAACGACAGGGGACATATATGTTCTGTTGATCATACCAATAGAATTGCAGAAAATGAAAGGGACCTACAAAGCCTTGTGAATATAATAGAAATAGAAAGCAAAAGTAAAGGGTTTGAGCCAAATAGCAAGAAGACTGAAGTCATGGTAATCAGTTAAAAAAAAACATGAAATACCCTCATGCAAAATAACAGCAACTGGCACAACTTTGAGACAGGTTGATGAGTTTAATTATCTGGGAACGTTCATCTCACCAGACGGGCAGATGCATATCAGAAATAGCTAGCAGAATCGACCAAGCCAAACCAGCATTTAAAAAGATGAAAAGTATTCTCACCAACAAACGCCTATCAATTAACATCAAAAAGAGAGTTCTTGAATGTTATATAGAACCGATAATGTTGTACGGTTGTGAGGCGTGGACAGTCAACAAGCAAAACCAGACCAAAATTAAGGCAGCCAAGATGTGGTTTCTAAGAAGAATGTTGAGAGTTCCATGGACAGCAAAGATATGGAAGATTACGAAAAGACAAGCAACATTTATAGGTCATTTTATGAGGGAAGGGGAATCAGAGCACCTGGTCACAACAGGTAAGCTGGAGGGAAAGAGAACACCAAGTAGACCCAAGGAGAAAATATTGGACGGACTTGCAGGGTGGCTGAGGACAGAGAGGGTGGAAGATTTGCTTACGGTGACAAGAGATAGATGCATATGGAGGGCCATGATAGCCAAAGCCATGCGGCAAGGCACATGATGATGATGATGATCATACCAAAGCTTTTTGATCGGGTAAGACACGAAGAAATTGATGATCAACCAATTGGAAAAAGCTCAATATTGATAGAAAAGATGTAAGAATAATAAAGAATATGCATTGGGAACAAATAGCAGCAATGAGAATAGAAAATAGTGTAAACTATTTTCAACAAAAGAGGTGTCAGACAAAAATGTGTTCTGTTATCAGATTTGTTTTCACTTTATAGGGAAACCATCATGAGAAACTAACAGAATGCCCTGTGATAAAAGTTGGAGGAAAAATAATAACAATCTTTGCTATGCAGATGACACCGTTCTAATTGCACTGCCACGTGGCGTTGGCGATCATGGCCCTCCATATGCATCCATCCCTTGTTGCCACAAGCACATCTGCAAGTCCGTATATATTTCATCCCATAATAATCAGTAAAAACCAAGAGATTCCTTCATGTAAAATAACAGCAATGGTACAACATTGAGACAGCTCGTTAAGTTTCTTTGGAAACAGTTATCTCACCAGACAGCAGATGCACATTGGAAATATCCTGCAAAATTATCAAAAGTGAAACAGCATTTAAGGCGTTCTTACCAACATATGGCTATGAATTAACGTCACGAAGAACGTCCTTCAGTGTTATATAGAACCTTTACTACTGTACTGATGCGAGGCCTGAACAATCAACAAGCAAAGATAAAACAAGATCGAGGCAGCTGAAATGTGGTTTATAGGAACAATGTTTCATGGACAGCAAAGGAAACAAGAGAGTCAATCTTGAAAGAGTCAAGCACAAAAAAGAGCGTTAATGAAAAAATAAGAAAAAGACAGGCAACATTTATATGACATTTTAGGAAGCAAGAAAAATTAGAGCACCTAGTCACAACAGGAAAGTATAAGGGGAAGAGAGCACCAGGTAGACCCAGGGAGAAAATGTTAGACAGTTTTTGCAGAGTGGGTGGGACAAAAAAGGTAGGAGACACCCTTGCAGCAACAAACGGTAGATTCGTATAGATGGCCATGATCGCCAACGCTATGCTGCAAGGCAGTGATGATGATGATGTCATTATTGTTTGCTCAAAACGTTCACCATTTCAGATAAATACCACATAATCCTGCAGCCTTTCCAATTTTCAAATGTTTAATCGCTTTCTTGATTTCTGTTTCACAAATTTCAAAAAAAAAAAAAAAAGAGCAGCATGTTGTTCTGACCAAATTGTTTCTGTTGCTTTTTTTCAAATATGACAGGGGTTTAACAGATAACTGACCGTTTGTATACGTTGGATTCGCTAATGTAATTCAGGAAGAGAGTTCTTGACTGTTATATAGAAATGATAATGTCATACGGTTGTGAGGTGTGGACGGTCAACACGCAAAGCCAGAACAAGATTGAGAATGTTGAGAGTTCCATGGACAGCAAAGAAAACAAACGAGACAGTTTTGATGGAGGAAGACAAGAAGATCATTCATAAGGAAGATTAGGAAAAGACAGGCAACATTTATAGGCCGTTTTATGAGGCAAGGGGAATTAGAGCACCCGATCACAACGGGAAAGCTGGAGGGAAAGAGAACACCAGGTAGACCCAGGGAAAAAATATTGGACGGACTTGCAGAGTGGCTGAGGACAGAAAGGGTGGAAGATGTGCTTGCAGCAACAAGGGATAGATGCATATGGAGGGCCATGATCGCCAACGCCATGTGGCAAGGCACTTGATGATGATGAATTCAATGGCATATGATGGGATTCAGTTCTGTCTGTTAAAAAAATTCAACTTACTGAAAGATATCTCTGCTTGTAAGGAAATAGTTTATAACACTGTGACCATGTTTAGACTTAAATATAAAATTACCTGGACCATTTGATTCAGGACATCCGTTTAAGATCTGTATATCTTAGCACAAACACATTTGAATAGATTAATTTCTTATCATAATCATGTATTATTACATTCTGTGAATGTCTACTTTTCTCAAGGACAGGAGACTTATCAAAAACATTGAGAGTATCGTTAGCGTCAGAAAAGATTGTGATAATTTGCACGTTTCCAGTTCTTGCGTTAAAATGTCCACGGCAGAGGATATGTACATTGTCATCGATAGTCAGCAAATATTCAGTCCACCTTTCTACTTCTAGTATGTGGCAGTCTGTTTTGCCTGATCGTAGGAGGAACTTTCATATGCATGGTGAGAGATACACAGACAAATACAATATATCTTTGCTACCACCGAACAAATCCCTTGATAGCCTTAGAGTTATTCTATTTTCACATTCACTCTTGATTAGATTTACATTTTTCTTAAATTCTTTTTAACTAATACAATCAAACCACCTGAGCTCTTCCTTGAGGAGGCAAAGGCTGAAGATACAAATTGAACAAACTTATCAAAAACACCCGCTATATCAAAGTTTTCGTCCTTAAAAGTTTCTACCAAGGATGCAGAATCAAACCTATGAGTGTAATTTAACCATTCACACTCGTTTAACTATTTCAGCAATTCCTGCAAAGTTATATTCAAGGAACGACAATCATTTCTGGTGCCGGTCATTTTCCTAGCTCTCAGCGCCTTCGGCTTCCTCAAAGGGCTCATCAGCATTATTTATTCCCCATCTCCTCCTCGCCTACCCTGTTCTCAGAATGGGAAACCGCTGGTAATAGGCTTAGGTCATGACTCGCTTGGCCAATGCACTGACCTTGCAGCACAGAATCGATTCTACGCTGAGAGAGAAGAGTTCCACGACCACGGAGCCTGTGACTGGGACAAGCCTGCATTCGACTTACGTGCATTTGAAGCATTGTGTGATACATGGTCATGTGAAACTGATTTTGCACGAGTTGTTAGATTATAAAAAAAACTTTCCTTTGGTAATGGACCGACATTGTTTGTCTGAGCTGACTCCTATAGTGCAATGGGCGGCTGTTGGAGTTTTGCAGTGGGTGCCTTGGACTAAGGGCCTAGGGACACGTCATCAGGGTTTTTGGATGGGTGTCTATCAAGAAGACTCCTAAGAATAGGCTGGACTGAAAGAAGAACAAACCAAAGCATTCTGGAAGAACTGAACAGACAACCTGAACTTTAAGGCCTGGTTGGGAAAATGAAAAACTTTGAACATGCTATGAGACATCAGAGCTGCCACTTAATGAAGACTGTGGCCCAGGGCAAAATGGAGAGCGAGACAAGGAAGACAGGAGAACATAGCCAATGGACGAAGTTGCCGAACGATGAAATCTACAGAAGGACTGTAGACAGAAAGGGATGGAGACAGCTGACGGGGCATGCGTCAGCGGCTATCATCAAGAATGATGTTGCCGACAGGTAAACAGGTGTCTAGGACTGAGGGCTTGTTGCTGACACTACTGTTTAAATAACTCTGGCTGTTCCGAGTTCTCCTGGAGGATGAAGTTGCACGCGCCCTGATCAATTCAGAGATTCGACTGCCTTTGGAAATTCATTTGTGGGTAGGAAATCCTCCGTTACGTCCTGGTATGTACCAGTCTGCCTCAGTGGTACGGCGCATCCAGCACGTCCTCTAATTTCCCGTGCAGACTTAGCAACCACGTGGTACGTACATCTCCTCGACCCAGGTTTCTTTTTTTTAGACAACGCTTCTGTTGGAATTACTTTGGAATCATTAATTCGAGGGATTCATCGTACTCAGATAATTTCATATGCGCTTCACCCAGTCCTCCATCTATCTTATCTGCCAACGCCATGTGGCAAGGCACTTGATGATGAATTCAACTGGCATATGATGGGATTCAGTTCTGTCTGTTAAAAAAATTCAACTTACTGAAAGATATCTTGAGTCTGCAAAAAAAAACAACCTAATAGCTGGCAAGGTCTGTTGTCAAGGTCATAAACTGGTAGACTGCCTTGTAGGTGACCAGCCTGACAAAGCTCAAGCTTGCCCTAAGGCCTTTCTGGCGGAGCTGGTGTTGTTGTAGGCGGTAACTCTTTCCTGTTGGCTGCGCTTGCTCAGAAAAATCTTCGCTTACAAAAATCATACTGGAAACCCTCAGAATGATTTGACTTTCTGGCATTGACGAGCACCAAGATCTGTTCATAGGACTGAAACCTGACAATGATGGCTCTACCCGATCTATACGACATGTCAACCAAAGGACATAACTCTTGAGAGTCACGTAGGAATTATCTCCCATGTTGTGAAACTTATCAAATCTAACATAGTTTGCGCTACCCACTCAGCTAGCATGGAAGCAGATACAAAGTACAAAAGCTGTAAGCTCAGAACACTCCTCTATTATTGAAAAATATCTCCCTGCTTCCCTCTTATTTCTTTGGTATATACGACATGCCATTGTTCTCTTTGTTCAGACATACCACTCCATACTGAATGACTTCCCTAACTTTCTGCTCATAGTCCTCATATGTCTGGCCTTCACTGCCTGGCAGAAATCCAAGGAAAAGAAAGTTGTTTACATCTTCACTGAGAGTCCAAGTGGTCAAATTTATCTGCCACAAAACTGACACTTTCATACAGTCTGTCATTTTCAAACCTCAAGGACTTGCACTGCCGCTGGAGCTGCTTGTTGCTTTCAGTTCCTCCACTTGAAACAGTCGGTGCTGAATTTTCTGTTCCACACTGGAAGTTCTATTTTCCGCGATCCGTAGACGCTTTTCCATTATCTTCCCGTGTCGACTACTGCTGGCCTCAATCCTTGAAACAATGTGCTGGAGGTATGAGACACGTCATCATGAAGACGAACGACGGGAGACTGGCTGGCACAGACATTATCTTGATGGAAGGAAAGGTTATCATTGCCTGAGTAATTCAAGGAAAGCTGGAGGGAAAGACAGCACCAGGTAGAAAATATTGGCACGGATCTACAGAGTGGCTGAGGACAGAAACGGTGGAAGGTGTACTTGCAGCGACAAGCGATAGATTCATATGGAGGGCCGTGATCACCAATGCCGTGCGGCAGGGCACATGATGATGACAATGACGATGATGACAATGATGATGATGGGTAATGCAAAGGTTCATCATCATCATCATGTGCCTTGCCGCATGCCGTTGGCGATCATGGCCCGCCATACTAATCTAACCCCTGTCGCTGTGAGTACATCTCCCACTCTCTTTGTCCTCAGCCACCCTGCAAGTCCGTCCAATATTTTCTTCCTCGGTCTTCCTTGTGTTCTCTTTCCCTCGATCTTTCCTGTTGAGACCAGGAGTTCTAATTCCCGTTTCCTCATAATATGTCCTATAAATGTTGCTTGTCTTTTCTTAATCTTCTTTATTAATGATCTTCCTGTGTCTGCTTCCTTGAAGACTGTCTCGTTTGTTTCCTTCACTGTCCTGACTTTGCGTGTATGCAAAGATTATGAACAAGATTCCTGTCCGTATCCTCTTGATCTTCCCTGACTCGAAGACTGTGGAGACCTGTTTAAGTTCCGATCATACTCTCCGCTATGGTTAGGCCCCTGGTTTTGGCTCTATATCGCCAGAGTTAACTGATAGAAAGGAAAACCAGAACCAGAAGCAGATATTTAACTGTACGAAATGTCACACCAAGCTGCAAAGATAAAATTCACCACAATCGTTTATTTTGGGACGCTTTTTGTTACCTGTAGGAAAACCTGGCTACAGCAAGTATAAGAAAGTTACGCTGAACGCTTTCGTTGTATGTGTAACATCGCATACTTTTTAACCAGAGTTTTTAGTTACAACGCAAAGTTCGTGGATGTAAAAGAACTGGCCACAAAACACCACTGACAAGACGACATCCAGGCAACCCACTCTCATAATACTCAAAGTCAGTACCTGCGTGACGTCACCTCATCTAGGCTTTTTTTTCCATGGAAAACTGCAAAGTCCAATAAAACTGGGCGCAGGTCTCTCTTGTAAATTAATTTGATATCAGCCTGACCGCAATATTGTCACAGAATCAAAGCATAGAAAAGTGAAAATATATTTCATATGCAGTTAACAAAAGCCATCAACTGACAGCGTACCATACGAACACACACATCTTGTTGCTCCAGTGAAATCAGTTCCAACTCCCCCCCCCCTCCTCACCCCCCTCCCCGCTCCTCGACAGAAATAGAGACACACAGAGAGAAAGAAAGACATTATCTGAATACAGTCACAAGAAGCATCCTACTTTAAACATTTGTCGCCTTGTAATTAGATTTTTAAAGTACCTTTGAAATGTATATTGTGTACTTTAATCAGTCGTGTACTTTAATCAGTCTTTTTTTAAAGTGTTTTTTTTTTTCAAAGTTCAAGACAAACTATGGTGTCTTCGTGCTCACACGTCTGTGTGTGTGTGCGTTTGTGTGTGTGTGTGTGTGTGTGTGTGCGGTTGTGTGTGTGTGTGGGGGGGGTGTGTGGTGTATGTTTGTGTGTGTGTGTGTGTGTGTGCGTGTGCGTGTGCGTGTGCGTGTGTGTGTGTGTGAACGTGCCTGTGTAGTAGGTAGGGGACAATTCGACGTGTACCGTAGTAGAAAGGGGACGTGTTTGTAATTTGGAGACGTCCCCAAAATACACAAAATTAAAATTGGCTCAAAATCACAAAATAAGCTTAAAATAATATACTATTGCATATAAAATACAAATTACGTAATTTTAAAAAACCTGGCTACAGCAAGTATAAGAAAGTTACGCTGAACGCTTTCGTTGTATGTGTAACATCGCATACTTTTTAACCAGAGTTTTTAGTTACAACGCAAAGTTCGTTTTATTTGCTCGTAGTAATTTGGGGACGTCCCTTAATTACTACATCCCCTGACCCTGTTCTCACACATATTGAGTCACAGCTTTTCAGTCTAATTTGGTTTAAAAGTGTATGTCTTTGGCTTCTTTACTGTCTGAGATTGATCTGTTGTTTTCTTTGTTTTTTCTGTCTATTGTTATTGCTGTGTAAGTGTTGATGGTGTTATTGTTGTTATTTTACCATCTTCCTTTTAAAGAAAATAACAGATTTTGTTGTCTAGCACTGCCATTAATAGATTTATTGACTGGATGACTTAGATTCGTGTTGATTAATTTTATGGTGTTTTGTTTTAATAGTTTAATACACATAATTTTTCAAAATTAAATGCTGTCTATGTGGCTTGGTTTCAATTGTTAACTTGTTTATCTATTTATTTATTCATATATTATTCGTTTTTGTATGTTTGTATGTTTGTTTGTTTGTTTGCTTGTTTGTTTGTTTACATGTTTATGTATTCATTTATTTGTTCATTGCATTGATCCACCAGAATGACTCCATAAGGGCTTCACCACAGACCTACCTAACATCACACAGACATGTAAATAGCCTTGTCCGACTGTTAAGGGGCCAGACCTACCTGATGGAGGGCTATTTTTTTCTTTATTTTTGTTTCTCAGGAACTATTCAATGGTCTGTAATAAAATTTGGTGATCTTAATTTATTATTATGGCTTTTAGGAAAAATATATGTAAGTCAAACATTTGGCTAGATTCTGAGAATATAATTAATAAAATAGATAACTACAAAATATTTTGGTAAAAATTGTGGCTACATTTGGTCACTATATCTTTTATATTTTTACTTTTTGGGTGGTTTGCTTTGGTTTAGAGATAAAAAAAAAACATTTTTCTGGAACTTGTTCTAAGGAAAAACATGTGCTATGTCTGATGTATATACGCAATGTGCACAAATTTGTGTATTTTTTTCCCTTTAAAATTTAACAAAAATAAAAGTTAGCAATTTACTCCTATTAGTCCAATGACTATCATTTTAGTTCAGGTTACAGGTATCAATAAAAGCATATCTCCATGCAAAATTTGAAGGCTCTAGCTTGAAAATTAAAGAAAATAGGATGTAAAAACCATCCAAAACTTGGCGTTTTCGGAGAAAATCAGCATGCAGAAAATACACAGTCAGCTTATTTTACAGTCTAACGATCACCAGCTTGGTAAGGAAATCCTTCCTGCTCAGTCTGCTCCTCATCTCTGCCAAGCCTCCTAGTCTTCTCTTCTTCCTGTACTCCTTGGAATTCAGCAGGGCCTGTCCTTGTGCTGTCATTATCCATAAAATGTCTTTGTCAGTGAAGAATGAAGCCGAGGAATGCCCAACACTAATGTTCATATTCCGCACAATATCACCCAGTCTGAAACATCCATCATTGAAAATAGAAACTGCAACAGCCACTGCAGTTTCAACAACACTCTTGCCATGGTGTTTTGTTTTAGGGCAAAATTTCAAAATAAGGTTGTTAATGCTCTCATTGGCATTCTGGATGTATTCTGTCAGGCATCTACACAGAAGTTCGGTTCTTGCCAAGTCTTTGAATACTGGCCTGATCTCCTCCATGATTGCTTCTGGTAAATTGTTGGTACAGAGTCAGTCTCACTGCTGTAATCATCACTACATGCACTATCTTCACAACAGCTTTCACATGAATCATCTTGTAAAGTATATAGATTCAACAGTTTTCTTTCCCTTTGTGTGGGCATGGCATTTGTTCATTCACCGGATTCAACTTCATCTGAACATTCAATTTCTCCTTTTCCAACTTTACTGTTCTTTCCCCTTTATCCACATGCCCACTGCCATCGAATCGTGGTCGTTTTGTGTACCTACTGCCTTGGAATTTTCTCTTACGAGGTCTTTTACCTCTTCTCTTCTTATCTGAAGGTATGGTTGTGTTTACCACTGGTCACGGACTTGAGAATTTATTTATTTTGAATGAAAACTGACACAGAAATAACCACAACAGGGTGCAGCCATTTGCAAAAGGGAAGTAACTCTGGGAACACTACAGATTTGAAGGAAGCGGTTCGTATTTTCTACACAATGGTTAGGAAACAAAATTGTCAAAATCAGACTACAAATCCATGTTTTGAGGGTTAGCACCCACCTACTTTGAGCCCCAATATCTCCACTGCGGTGTTGAATTGAACCATAATTCAAACTGTGGATGAAAATATAAAGATTTATCTGTGCAATGATATAAAAACAATAAATTCTCAGAAAAACGGGTTTTTTGAAACAATTCAGGTAGGTCTGGCCCCTTAAGGGCACTTGACATATATTGCTCCGAGTTTAGAGCTTGTTCACAGGGATTCGTTGTACTCTGACAATCCCTTATGCGCTCAACCAAACCTGCCATGTGCTGTCTGACAGACTATCTAAGCCTGCATAGAACTGTATGCGCTGACAAGGTCTCGAAATCAAGGGGGGGGGGGGTTGTGTGTGAAGGACAGCACCTATGAGACACTCGCCTGACACCACCAGAATGATTAAAACATAAAGATGGACAGTGAACTCACCAGTTTGTTTTTATGTTGCGAGCTGGAAGTGGACTCGAGACATCAGACCTTAAGATCCAGGGTTTAGATCCAACAGCCAGCCAGCCTGCTCAAAAATGAGAAATAGAAATTGCACCCTAAACTACACTCACATACTCGCACTCACATATACACACGCACACACATGCATGCACATACAAGCAAACACGCACACACACACGCACACATGCACACCACGTACACACGTATGCACACACGCACTTGATACCGAATCCTTCACGTACGCAAACCCCATGTGGTAGCAAGATCTTCACAGCAATACCGATGTAAAAGAAACAAAACAACAGAGAAAGAGCGAACCTACACGATCTTGATTAAAGGCCTATTGCTTAACTTCGCGTCCATTTTCATAGACAACAAATATCTACATTGGAGGCCAACCCACGGAGATTAGAGTGTTTACTTCTCCGAGATGGAGGTAGACTGCTATATTGAAATATACGCTTGTTCCTCCTCACGCTCCTCCGTTTGGTTCAGCTACACCGAGGAAATGGGAGGGACATGTGAGAGACGATTCCAAATCGCCGGTTTCATTCCACCGATTCCCACCAAAGTTCTCTCCAATTGATTCCTCCTGAATTCCCCCTCCCCCTTTGTTTCCCCCACCATGAGTCCATCCCTTTGATTCTCTCCTAAATCTCCACCCCACCGCTGTTCCCCCTAGGTTCTTTTCCATTTGTACCCCTCCCAACCGCTTCCATCTTTCTCTGAGCGTCCCTCCTCAAAGTTCCTCTCAGTGCACCCACTCCCCAAGATCTAACCCTGAGTTCCCTGTCTTAAGTGAATCCTCTCCCCCGACCCCCCTTCATTGGTATCTTCTCCTGAAGTTCCCTTTCCCCAGGTTCCCTTGTCTATAAATTCCTCCAATGTTCCCTCCCCTTGCTCTCCTTGCCCTGTAATTCCTTTCCCTTGGTTCTCCTCGAAGTTCCTTCCAACGTATCCTCTTTCCACCCCAAAATTACATCCCATTTATCTCTCTGGTTCTCTCCCAAATTTCCATCAAGTTCCCTCTTTTTGTTTTTCCTTTTAATCACCACACCCTTTGTCCCCATTCCTAGAGATTTGATTTTTGTTCCCCCACTCAAAATGTCCCTCCATTTGTTTCACTCTAGAGTCCCTCCCTCTGTTCCCCTACCCACCCACCCCCCTTTGGAGTTCCCTTTCTCCGTTTCCTTCTTCAACAAGAGTTCCTTTCCTGTATTTTCTTCCTCAACCAGAGTTCCCTCCCACTGTTTCATCTCCACCTGGAGTTCCCTCCCTCTGTTCTGCCCCCTGGAGTTCCATCCCTCTGTTCTGCCCCCTGGAGTTCCCTCCTGTTCTACCCCCTAGAGTTCCCTCCTTCTGTTCTACCCCTGGAATTCCCTCCCTCTGTTCTGCCCCCTGGAGTTCCCCTCTTTCTGTTGTAATCCCTTGGAGTTCCCTCCCTCTGTTCTACCCCCTGGAGTTCCCTCCCTCTGTTCTACACACTCTCGAGTTCAATCCCTCTGTTCTATCCCCCTGGAATTTCCTTCCTCTGTTCTCCACACCTCCCCAACCAGACTTCCCTTCCAGTGTTCCTCCATCCAGAGTTGTTCTCGTCGTTCTTGTCGTCGTTATTGTACTTCTCGTTGTCGTCGTTGTTCTCATTGTCGTCGTTGTTGTTCTCCTCGTTGTTGTTCTTCTCGTTGTCATCGTTGTTCCCGTCGTTGTTCTCATTGTCGTCGTTGTTCTTCTCGTTGTCGTTCTCGTTGTCGTTTTTCCCGTTGTTCTCATTGTCGTCGTCGTTGTTCTCGTTGTCGTTGTTCTCGTTGTCGTCGTTGTTGTTCTCATTGTCGTCGTTGTTCTTCTCGTTGTCGTCGTTGTTGTTCTCGTTGCCGTCGTTGTTTGTTCCCGTTGTTGTTCCCGTTGTTGTTCTCATTGTCGTCGTTGTTCTTCTCGTTGTCGTCGTTCTCATCGTCGTCGTTGTTGTTCTCCTTGTTGTCGTTGTCGTTGTTCTTCTCGTTGTCGTCATTGTTGTTCTTCTCGTCGTCATTGTTATTCTTCTCGTTGTCCTCGTTCTCGTTGTTGTTGTTATTGTCGTTATTGTTCTTGTTGTCGTCGTTGCTCTTCTCGTTGTCATTGCTGTTCTCGTTGTTATTTTCGTTGTCGTCGTTGTTCTCCTCCTTGTCATCGTTGTTCTCGTTGACGTTGTTGTTCTCGTTGTCATCGTCGTTATCCTCGTTGTCGTTATCCTCGTTGTCGTTATTCTCGTTGTCGTCGTTCTTGTTGTCGTCGTTGTTTTCGTTGTCGTCGTTGTTCTTCTCGTTGTCATTGTTCTTCTCGTTGTCGTCGTTCTCGTTGTCGTCGTTGTTCTCGTTCTTGATCTCTTTGTCATCGTTGTTTTTCTCCTCGTTGTTCTCATTGTCGTCGTCGTTGTTCTCGTTCTCGTCGACGTTCTTCTCGTTCTCGTCGTCGTTGTTCTCGTTCTCGTCGTCGTTCTTCTCGCCGTCGTTGTTCTCGTTCTCGCCGTCGTAGTTCTTCTCGTTGTCGTTGTTGCTGTTCTTTTCGTTGTCGTCGTCGTTGTTCTCGTTGTCGTTATTCTCGTTGTCGTCGTTCTTCTCGTTGTCGTCGTTGTTCTTCTCTTTGTCAGAGTTGTTCTTCTCGTCGTCGTAGTTGTCGATGTTCTTCTCGTCGTCGTAGTTGTTTTTCTCGTTGTCGTTCTTGTCGTTGTCGTTATCGTCGTCGTTGTCTTTGTTGTTCTCGTTGTCATCGTCGTTCTTTTCGTTGTAGTTGTTCTTCTCGTCATCGTCGTTGTTCTTCTCGTTGTCGTCGTCGTTCTTCGCGTTGTCGTCGTTGATCTTCTCGTTGTCCTGGTCGTCGTCGTTGTTGTTCTCGTTGTCATCGTTGTTCTCGTTGTCGTCGTCGTTGTTCTCGTTATCGTCGTCGTTCTTCTCGTTGTCAGCGTTGTTCTCGTTGTAGTTGTTCTCGTTGTCGTTCTCGTTTTTCTCGTGTCGTTCTTCTCGTTGTCGTTGTTCTTCTCGTTGTTGTTGTTCTCGTTCTTCTCGTTGTAGTTGTTCTTCTCGTTGTCATCGTTGTTATTTTCTTAGTAGTTGTTGTTCTCGTTGTCGTTGTTCTCGTTGTCATCGTTGTTCGTCGTGTTGTCGTCCTTGGTGTTCTCGTTGTTTTCGTTGTTCTCGCTGTCGTCGTTATTCTTCTCGTTGCCGTAGTTGTTCTCGTTGTAGTTGTGGTCGTTGTTGTTCTTCTCGTTATTGTCCTTCTCGTTGTCGTTGCTCTTCTCGCTGTCGTTGTTTCCTTCTCGTTGTCGTTGTTCTTGTCGTCGTTGTACTTCTCGTTGTCGTCGTTGCTGTTGTTCTCGTTGTCGTTGTTGCTGTTCTTTGTCGTCGTTCTCGTTGTCGTTGTTCTTCTCGTTGTCGTAGTTCTCGTCGTCTTTGTTCTTCTCGTTATCGTTCTTCTGGTTGTTGTTGACGTCGATTTTGTTCTCGTTTTCATCGTTGCTGTTCTTTTCGTTGTCGTCGTTGTTCTTCTCGTTGTCGTTTTTCGCGTTGTAGTTGTTCTTGTCGTTGTCATCCTTGTTGTTCTTGTCGTTGTAGTTGTTCTTCTCGTTGTCATCGTTGTTCTCGTTGTCATCGTTGTTGTTCACGTTGTCGCTGTTGTTCTCATTGTCATCGTTGTTCTTCTCGTTGTCGTCGTTGTTCTTCTCGTTGTCGTCCTTGTTGTTCTCGTTATCGTCGTTGTTGCTCTTATCGTTGTCGTCGTTGTTCTTGTTGTTCTCATTGTCGTTCTTTTCGATGTCGTTATTCTTCTCGTTTTCGTCGATGTTCTTCTCATTGTCGTTGTTATTCTTCTCGTTGTAGTTGTCGTCGTTGTTCTCGTTGTCGTCGTTGTTCTTCTCATTGTCGTCGTTGTTATTCTTCTCGTTGTCGTAGTTGTCGTTGTTCTCGTTGTCGTAGTTGCCACTGTTGTTCTCGTTATCGTAGTCGTCGCTGTTCTCATTGTTCTTCTTCTTGTCGTCGTTCTTCGCGTTGTTGTCGTTCTTCGCGTTGTCAACGTTGCTCTCCTCATTGTCATCGTCGTTATTCTTCGCGTTGACGTTGTTCTCGTTGTCGTCCTTGTTGTTCTCGTTGTCCTTGTTGTTCTCGTTGTCGTCCTTATTGTTGTTCTCGTTGTTGTTCTCATTGTTGTTCTTTTCGTCGTTGTTCTCGTCGTTCTTTTCGTTGTTCTCGTTGTTGTCGTTGTTCTCGTCATTGTTCTCGTCGTCGTTGTTTGTTCTCGTTGTAGTTGTTTTCATTGTTGTTTTTCTTGTTGTTCTCGTTGCTGTTGTGCTCGCTGTTGTCCTCGTTGTTCTTGGTGTTTTCGTTGTTCTTCTCGTTGTTGTTCTTTTCGTTGTCATTGTTCTTCTCGTCAAGGTGTTCTCGTTATCGTAGTTGTTCTTCTCGTTGTCGTTCTTCACGTTGTCGTTCTCGTCGTCGTCGTTCTCGTTGTTGTTCTTGTTGTTGTTCTCGTTGTTGTCTCGTCGTTGTTTTCGTTGTTGTTCTCGTTGTTCTTTTCGTTGTGATTGTTGTTCTCGTCGTGGTGTTCTCGTTGTAGTAGTTGTTCTCGTTGTCATCGTTCTTCTCCTTGTTCTTCTCGTTGTTGTTCCCGTTGTTGTTCTCGTTGTTCTCGTCGTCGTTCTTCTCGTCGTTGTTTTCGTTGTTCTCATTGTTGTTGTTCTCGTTGTTGGTGTTGTTTTCGTTGTTGGCGTTCTCGCGGTTGTTGTTCTCGTTGCTGTTGTTCTTGGTGTTGTTCTTGTTCTCGTTGTTATGTTCTCGTTATTGTTCTCATTGTTATTGTTGTTCTCGTTGATGTTGTTGTTCTCGTTGTCGTTCTCGTTGTTGTTCTGGTTGCTGGTGTTCTCGTTGTTCTCGTTATTGTTCTCGTTGCTGGTGTTCTCTTTGTTGTTGTTCTCGTTGTTGGTGTTCTCGTCGTTAGTGTTCTCGTTGTTCTTGTTCACCTTGTTGTTCTCGTTGCTGTTGTTCTTTTCGTTGTCATTGTTGTTCTCGTCATGGTGTTCTTCTCGTTGTTGCAGTTGTTCTCGTTGTCGTCGTTCTTCTCGTTGTTGTTCCCGTTGTTCTCGTTTCTCGTCGTTGTTGTTCTCGTTGTTGTTCTCGTCGTTGTTTTCGTTTGTTGTTCTCGTTGTTTTTGTTCTCCTTGTAGTTGTTCTCGTTGCTGTTGTTCTCGTTGTTATTGTTGTTCTCATTGTTATTGTTGTTGTTGTTCTCGTTGGTGTTTGTTTCTCGTTGTTGGTGTTCTCGTTGTTTTCGTTGTTGTTCCGTGCTGTTGTTCTCGTGTTGTTCTCGTGTTGTTCTCGTGTTGTTCTCGGTGTTGTTCTCGGTGTTGTTCTCGTGCTGTTGTTCTCGCTGTTATTGTTTCTCGTTGTTTTGTTCTCGTTGTTTTGTTTTCGTTCTCGTGTTATCGTTCTCGTTGTTATCGCTCTCGTTGTTATCGTTCTCATTCTTGTTGTTCTTGTTCTCGTTGTTATTGTTCTTGTTCTCGTTGTGTTGTTCTCGTTGTTTGTTCTCGTTGCTGGTGTTCTCTTTGTTGGTGTTCTCGTTGTCCTCGTTGTTCTCGTTGCTGGTGTTCTCGTTGCTGGTGTTCTCTTTGTTGTTCTCTTTGTTGGTTTTCTCTTTGTTGGTGTTCTTGTTCACGTTGTTGTTCCGTTGTTGCTGTTCTCGTTGTTGCTGTTCTCGTTGTTGTTGTGCTCGTTGTTGTTGTTCTCGTTGTTGTTGTTCTCGTTGTTGTTGTTCTCGTTGTTGTTCTCGTTGTTGTTCTCGTTGTTGTTCTCGTTGTCGTTTTGTTGTTGGTGTTCTCGTTGATCTCGTTGTTGTTCTCTTTCTAGTCATTTTTCTCGTTGAGGTCGTCATTGTTCTTTTCATTGTCGTCGTTGTTCTCGTTGTCGTCGTTGTTTTCTCGTTGTCGTCGATATTGTTCTTCTCGTTGTCGTCGTTGTTCTCGTCGTTGTTCTTTTTGTTGTCGTTCTTCTCATTGTCGTCGTTGTTCTCGATGTCGTCGTTATTTCGTTGTTCTCATTGTCATCGTTGTTCTTCTAGTTATCATTGTTGTTCTTCTCGTTGTCGTCGTCGTTCTTCTCGTTGTTTCTCATTGTCGTCGTTGTTCTTCTCATTGTCGTGGTTGTTCTTCTCGTTGTCGTTATTGTTCTCATTGTCGTCGTTGTTGTTCTTCTCATTGTCGTCATTTTTGTTTTTCTCGTGTCGTTATTGTTCTCGTTGTGGTCGTTGTCGTTCTTCTCAATGTCGTCGTTGTTGTTCTCATTATTTTTCTCGTTGTTGTTCTCGTTGTTGTTGTTGTTCTCGTTTTCTTGTTCCTGTTGTTCTCGCTGTTGTTTTCGTTGTTCTTGGTGTTCTCGTTGTTGTTCTCGTCAATGTTCTTGTTGTCATTGTTCTCGTTGTCATGTGTTTCCATTGTCATTGTTCTCGTTGTTGTTCTCGTTGTTGTTCCGCTGTTGTTGTTCTCGTTGCTGTTGTTCTCGTTGCTGTTGTTCTCGTTGTGTATTGTTCTCTTTGTTGTTGTTCTCACTGTTATTGTTCTCGTTGTTGCTTGTTCTTGTTCTCGTTGTTGTGTTGTTTTCGTTGTTTTCGTTGTTGGTGTTGTTTTCGTTGATGTGTTGGTGTCTCGTTGATCTTGTTGTTCTCATTGTTGTTGTTCTCTTTGTTGTTCTCGTTCTTCTCGTCGTTCTTCTCGTTGAGGTCGTCGTTGTTGTTCTCGTTGTTGTTTTAGTTATCGTCGTTGTTCTCATTGTCGTCGTTTTTTTTTTGTTGTGTTGTTCTCATTGTCGTTCTTGTTCTCGCTGTCGTCGTTCTTTTCGTTGTCGTTGTCGTCGTTCTTCTCATTGTTCTCGTTGTCGTCGTTGTTCTTCTCGTTGTCGTCGTTCTTCTCATTGTCGTTTTCTTCTCGTTGTTCTCATTGTTGTTCTTCTCGTTGTTGTCGTTGTTCTCATTTTCGTCATTGTTTTTCTCAGTGTCGTCTTGTTGTTCTTCTCGTTGTTCTCATTGTCGTCGTTGTTGTTCTCATTGTCGTCGTTGTTGTTCTCATTGTCGTCGTTGTTGCTCTTCTCGTTGTTGTTCTCATTGTCGTTGTTCTCATTGTCGTCGTTCTCATTGTCGTCGTTATTCTCATTGTTGTTATTCTTCTCATCGTCATCGTTGTTCTTCTCATTGTCGTCGTTGTTGTTGTTCTCGTTGTTGTCATTGTTGTTCTCACTGTCGTCGTTGTTCTCATTGTTGTTCTTCTCGTTGTTCTTGTTCTCGTTTTGGTCGTTTCTCGTTGTCGTTGTAATTCTCATCGTCGTCGTTGTTTTCTCATTCTTGTTCTCGTTTTCTCGTTGTCGTTCTCGTTGTTATTGTTCTCGTTGTTGTTGTTCTCGTTGTTGTTCTCGTTGTTCTGGTTCTTGTTCTCGTTTTCTCGTTGTTGCTCTCGTTTTCTCGTTGTTCTCGTTGTCTCGTTGTTCTGGTTGTTCTCGTTGTTGGTGTTATTCTCGTTGTTGTTCTGGTTATTGTTCTCGTTGTTGGTGTTCTCGGTGTTCTGGTTATGAGGTGTTCTCGTTGTTGGTGTCCTCGTTGTTTTTGTTTTTCTCGTGTTTTTGGTATTCTAGTTGTTTTTCTCGTTGTTCTCGTTGCTGTTGTTTTCCTTGATGTTGTTCTCGTTGTTATTAATCTTGTTGTTCTCGTTCCTCTTCTCGTTGTCGTCGTCGTTGTTCTTCTCGTTGTTGTCCTTGTTCTCGTTGTCGTCCTTGTTATTCTCGTTGTTGTTCTCGTTGTTATTGTTCTTCTCGTTGTTCGTCGTCGTTCTTCTTCTCATTGTCTGTCGTTCTTCTCGTTGTCGTTCTTCTCGTTGTTGTCATTGTTGTTGTTTCATTGTTGTTGTTGCTGTTCTCGTTGTTGTTTCTCGTTGTTCTTATTCTCGTGTCGTTTCTCGTTGTTGTTTCGTTGTTGTTCTCGTTGTTATTCTCGTAATTGTTTTTCTCATTGTTCTCGTTGTTATTGTTGTTCTCGTCGTCGTCGTTTCTCCTCGTCGTTGTTCTCGTTGTTGCTGTTGTTCTCGTTGTTGCTGTGTTCTCGCTGTTGTTGTTCTCGTGTTGTTATGTTTGTTCTCGTCGTCGTGTCTTTTTTGTTCAACTTTTAAAATTTTCTTTTCTTGTTCACGTTGGCGGTCTTGGTGCTTAATGTTTCGTTCTTGTTCTTGTTGCTCTTGTCGTTGTTTTCCTGTTTTCGTATGTGTTTTGTATTATTTCTGCTTTGTATTTTCTTCTTCCTGTTCCTGTTGGTGTTGTGGTGTTGCCACACTGGCATTTGTTGATAATGTTATAATGATAATATACTCCATGATGTCAGGTTTTGCTCTTCTACCCTTGCTCTTTTTTCTTGATCTTTGTTTTTATCCTCTTTTCCTTGACATTTTTGTTTTGGGGGTGGAAAGAGGCTTGCTTTTTGTGAACTTTGGTTTGCTCTGTATTTACGTGTATGTTTAGGTTATTTTCGATTGTGGGGTCAAGTTTATTTTTCTTGCCTTTTGTCTTCATCTGTATTCCAGTTCTTTCGGTTGTCATGTCCCACGTCGTTTTTTCCCTGTCTTCTTGTTCCATTTACTTATTTCTTTTTTTTTTTTTTCTGTTCTTGGCTTTCTTTTACATTTCTGCCAAATATATCTTCTCCTATTCTTTTTGTTTCTTTGTTTCCCTTCCTTTTGTTTCGTGATTTTGTTTGTTATCATGTTCTTAGGTTCTTGTTTCGGTTGTTGCCATGTCTTAGTTCTCTTATTTGTTTCCTCCTTGTTTTCTTGATCATACATCCCTCTTTCTTTTATATTCTTATTCTATTTTGTTGGTAGTTTTATTAATCATGGTCTACTTGTCTTTATGTTGTTTTCGTGCTAATTTTGTCGCCTTTTTATGCTCGTTCTGCCTTTGGCCTCAATGCTTTATTTTGCTTCTGTTTTTGTTTTCCTTTTCTAGCTTCTTTGATCCTCCTCTTATTGGTATAATTGTTCTTGGTGTACCTCTTATTCTCGATTTTTTCAGTTTATTCTTCTTCTTCATGCTCTTCTTGGCGTTTTGCTGCTGGTGTTTTTGTCGCTGTTGTTATTGATGTTCTTTTTCTGTTTGTTGTCGTTCTACTTATCGTTTCTAGCTCTTGTTGTTCTCTCTGTTTGCTTGTTGCCAATTTTTGTTTCCATTTCTGTTTCTCTATGTTGTTCCTGTTCTGGCTGTTGTTTTCAACTGCGCAATGATAACAATCATGGTTTTCTTTATATTGCGTATTGGTAGGTTTTTCTTCTTATTTGTGTGTTTCTACGTGTTTGCGTGTTTTTGTTTTAATTTTGGTTTTGTGTGTTTTGTTTTATAGTACAAGCTTTGTGATTGTTCCTTATCTTCTTGCTCATTTTTATGCCGTATCTGTTGTTCTTCTTGTTGTGTTTTTGTTGTTATTTTTCCCTCTTTCTTTTTCTTTGTTTCTTGTTGTCCTTGCTTTGCCTTTCTTGTTCGTGTTCCCTTGTGTCTTTTTCATCTCCTCTTCATCTGTTTGTTCCTTCTTTTTATTTTACGTATTTTTCAGGTGTTTTATTTTGTTTGTTTTTCTTGTTTTCTTGTTTAGTTTCTCCTTTGTGTTTTTTTCTGGTTTCTACAACATATAATGGAAGACTTACTTGGTTTTGATCTCTCTGCTGCTGCTGTTGCGTTTTACGATGCAGAGCGTACGCTACTATCCTGGCGTGGTGTGGGGGTCATTACGGGCAAACTGCAACAATGTGAGACCAAAATTGTATGTGCGGAGAATTACACAAAATACGTAAATACAATAGAAAAATTAAAAAGTCCAAATGATTTAACGATAAATGGATACAGACATATAAGGTAGACAGTGGATGCATGCTTAGACATGTCGATAGACAGGGGCGGACGGATGGATGGAAGTACAAGATTCCACGACAAAAGAACTGCCTCTGGCAAAATCGTGTAGAAAACTCGCTTTCATAGGAAAACAAAAACACATGCACACACCGGAAAAACAAACAAAACAGACAATCAATGAGTCACACGCACTTAACATACAAACAAGCCTATTAGTCTCTGAACGATTGCACAGTCGCACGAATCTGGAACAGATTCCAAAGGAAATAGCAGATACAGTGTTCTGGAAACTTAAGCAGCATTCAGGTCACTGCACTCAAATGAGGGATTATTTCCGTTTATCTTTAAAAATGAACTCCTCTTGGTTTGAAGGATGTACCATTTTGCGCTGTATAAGCAACATTTCACAACAAGAAAGAAAATCGCAGTTGGACAATTTTCTCGTCGCTGTGATCGAACAAACTAGACTGGATTGGATTGGATGGCATTGGGTTCATTGTTTTTGGACGTAACAGTTTTACCACGTGAAATGGGGGTTGACCTTCATGGAGAAAGCACATCGCCATCGCACGGCGCCACCTCCCTTTGTATATCTATATGCATGTATTTTTGTTTACCTAAGGGTGTTTTCTTTTGCCAAGGAAAACTACTTTGCTGCCGCAGGTTTTTCAACACAAAGCACATCGCCATTGTACGGCGCTACCTCCCTTTGTTATATCTATATGCTTGTATTTTGTTTACTTAAGGGTGTTTTCTTTTGCCAAGGAAAACTTTGCTGCTGCAGATGTTCAACATGCCCAAAATAATCGCTGCTTACAGCATCTCCATTTATTACAATCATTACTACTATTTAAAGCCCAGCTGCCTGCGCAGAGCTATATCAGTGCTACAACCATAGCAAAATGTACACTCTCGATGACACTGACAGAAAAATGGAAAGGAAATTAAGTACAGATAACAATGCACTCGCATAATAATCTAAAGATATGCTCCCGGCATTGATCATTCCCTTAGATTTATCTCCATTAGGTTTAAAAAAAGAACCTGAACACAGATATAAAGATCACTAACGACACTAAAACATATAAAACATGGCCTAAATTACCGAAAATTGCCTCTGCCTATCGTGTTTCCTTAGAGCCAAAAATATAGTTAATACCTGTACCAACAACCAATATCAATAGAAAGCATGAAAGACTGCACAGAACTCAAACAGATCAATAGACCAGCATAGCGGATTGTGATAGGAAGAAATGATAGAAACAAAAGGAACAAGGAAGAAACAGAAGATGAGAGAAAGGCGGAAATTTCTAGCATTGAATTTTCCGAAGGTGGGGATGCCATCTGTACTAAAGATCCTCCGGCATCCACACCCCACCCCTTTTCGGGTACAGCATTTTGGTTTAGTATGTCATCTGAAAGACTAGCACTCAGACAACCGCTCAAGGTGTCGTGGAGGGAGGAGAAAAATCACCGTCCGATGGGAATATAACTTGGACTTTCAGGCGCATACTCTTTCCACTAGGCCAATACTCTGTTTTAAATACAGATTTTTGGATTATGGCTTTTGTAGCAGAAGAATCAACACAGCGTTTGAAACTGTGTGGTCAAGTTCGTAACGGATGACCATTTCTGTAATCCTCAGTAGTTTACTTGTCAATATCATTGCCTGTTAGACAAGAGGACTGGGGTTCAAATCTCCGCCAGAGATTTTTTTCTACAGTTAGGTAGAAACCTCAAGATCTCGCCTATGAGAAGGGTTTAGTAGTGGTAGGCCTCCGTCAGTCGACGTCGACTATGGATGATGCGCCCTAGTGTCGTGTCGATTCGAGTTGACGCCTCTGGAGCAGCGTCCGCTGTGGCTGGTAAGGCCGATGCGGGAAAGGCAGTCTCTGCGACATTGGATGCATGTATGGATGCTGACATGGGATTGCCTTCACAGGAGCTTGCCTTCCACCTGGCTCTCACCTCAGCTAAGGTCTGTATCTTCTTTTCCCTCAACCCGAGTTGTTTCTGGAGCACACTGCGCCATCTATTGCGATCGGCTGTTGTGTCTTCACAGCTCTCTGTTGATGCCCAAAGGTTTCATATCGCGCTTGCAGACGACTTTTGGGAGCGGCCAACAGATCTCTTGTCGGAGGCTAGTTCACCGTAAAGGTTATTCTTTGGGATACGGCCATCCTTCCGCCGCACATGGCCAAGCCAGAGCAGCCTGCGTTGTCTGAACAGTGTGTGCATGGTGGGGAGACCAGCGCACGCTAGGACCTGGCGTTTGGTAATTTGTCGCTCCAGGTCCTTGGTAATTTGTCGCTCCAGGTCCTGGTAATTTGTCGCTCCAGACATACATAGACAGCAACTTAACGCACGCGTGCTTTTAAGAACACGCACACATACACACACACACACGCGCGCGCGCGCGCACACATACACACAAACATGCGCGCACACGCACATACATACACACACGCGCACACATACGTGCGCACACACACGCGCGCATGCGCGCGCACGCGCACACACACACACACACCACACACACACACACACACACACGTTCTGTTCAGTTACCTTCGTCGAATACATGCAGGGCCTTTAGAGGTGTGGCTGTGTTTGTCAGCCACGTTGACAAAGGCAGACGTCAGTTTTCGTCCTTTGTTGTAAAGCAGAAAAGTCCTGGAACTCATCAGTACCGTCCGTTCTGGGGATGTCTGGAATGGTGTCCAGCTTAGACGTTGTTCGTGAAGTTTCTTCAGTCATCTGTCAATAAGAAGAAGGTATCAAATTATTCCTATTGTCGTTGCGTGTGGTGGTGGCGGTGGTTGTGGTGGTGGCGGTGGTGGTGATGGTGGCGGTGGTGGGTGATGTGGTGGTGGTGGTTGTTGGTGGTGGGTTGGTGGTTGGTGGTTGGTAGATGGTGATGATGGTGGTTTCCTCGAACGTTGATTTCATATTTACATTCATGAATAGAGAAAAGTTTATGTAAGAGAATGTTTTGTCCGTTATGCTTTTGTATATGTACAAGGTCTGTACAGACACACAATGTATTTTGTTGTGTACGCATATTTGCAGAAGTGTGAAGCAGGACTCCTGCCAAAGATAAAGTTGAAAGAGGACATGCAGTGTCTTCGTCTGAGGGAGACACGATGGATGAGCAGACACCATCCAGCATCGTCTCAGCAAGACCAATATGCTCAGAATGCTGAACAACGTGGGGAGGTTCCCCCAAATCATCATGTGCCCTGCCGCATGGCGTTGGCGATCACGGCCCTCCATACGAATCTATCTTTTGTCGCTGCAAGTACATCTCCCACCCTCTTTCTTCATCCACTCCAAAGTCTGTCCAGCATTTTCTCCAAAATCCACTTTGTGCCCTTTTTGCCTCTTCCTTTCATGTTGCGACTCATCATCATCATCATCAGGTGCCTTGCCACATGGCGTTGGCGATCATGACCTTCCATCTGTTTCTATCTCTTGTTGCCTCAAGCATCTCTACTACCCTCTGTCTTCAGCCACTCTGCAAGTTCGTCCAATATCTTCTCCCAGGATCTACCTGGTGCTCTCTTTCCCTCCAGATTTCCCGTGTGACCAGGTGTTCCAATTCCCCTTTCCTCATAAAATGGCCTATAAATGTTGCCTGTCTTTTCCTAATCTTCCTTATGAATGATCTTGTGTCTGCCTCCATCAAGACTCTCGTTTGTTTTCTTTGCTGTCCATGGAACTCTCAACATTCTTCTCAGAAACCATATCTCGGCTACCTCAATCTTGTTCTGGCTTTGCCTGACTGTCCACGCCTCACAACCGTATAACAGTATTGGTTCTATATAACATTTAAGAACTCTCTTCCTGATGTTAATTGATAGGCATTTGTTGGTAAGAATGCTTTTCATCTTCTTGAGTGGTGTTTTGGCTTGGCCGATTCTGATGTGCATCTGCCGTCTGGTGAAATGATCGTTCCCAGTTATTTAAACTTAATCTTCTCAAGGTTGTACCGTTTGCTGTTATTTTGCATGAGGGGATTTCATGTTTTTTACTGATCGCCATGACTTCAGTCTTCCTGCTGTTTAGTTCCAACCCCTTACCTTTGCTTTCTATTTCTAGTATATTCACAAAGTTTTGTAGGTCCCTTTCATTTTCTGCAATTAGCACGGTGTCATCTGCGTATCAAATGTTTACTGTTTTCCTCCAACCTTTAATCCAGGGTCTTCCTCTAGGTTTCTCATGTTGTTTTCGCTGTAAAGTGAAAACAGATCTGGTGACAAAACACAACCCTGTCTGACTCCTCTTTTGATGTTTTGGAAAGAGCTTATGTCGTTTTCTATTCTCATCGCAGCTATTTGTTCCCAATACATATTTCTGATTATTCGTAGGTCTTTTCCATCAATATTGAGTCTTTCTAGTTGGTTGATCAATTCTTCATGTCTTACCCGATGGAAAGCCTTGGAATAATCAACAAAGCATAAATATAAATCCTTATTCATCTCGATTGACCTCTCTATGATAGTTCTTAGGATGTAAATGGCATTAATAGTTCCTTTCCCTTCCACAAATCCACACTGTTCATCTGCTATTTCTTTTGATTCTATTCTTGTCCTCATCACGATTATTCTTAATAGGATTTTTGTTACATGACTCACAAACAGATTGTGCGATGGAGTTCGCATTCTATAGCCCCTGTTTTCTTTGGAACAGCAATGACAATTGATTTTGACGTATCTTTGGTGATTTTTAGCGTCATAAATTTCATTTAGGAGGACTTATTTTTTCAATACCAAATTTCTCCAGGGCTTCAATCATCTCTGCAGTAATATTGTCTGGTCCTGGGGTTTTCCTGGTTTCATCTTTTTCAGTGCTACTCTAACTTCATCTTTCATTATGGGTGGTCCTTCAAAGTTCTTTCTTATGTGTTCTTCATTTCTGTCATCTTCAAAAAGGTCTTTAATGTACTCTCTCAATCTGTCTTTTTCCGTGATAAGCGTAGCATGTTTCGATTTCAAGCAACCAGTTGATGAGCATGTATTTTTCCTGTGGACAATTTCTTCAGTTCATCTGTACATGTACGTACCCTCAGGATCCGTTTCGTGTTGGTCTTCTATTTCTTTGCATTTTGTTTTCACCAAGCTGCTTTAGCTTCATTGCACCTATTCGTGATTTCTTTTGTTTATTTCCTGTATATCTCCTCGTTTCTCTTTGCCTTCCTCCGTTCCTCCATCAAGCCTAAACTTTCTTTTGTCATCCAGTTCTTTTTTGCTTTTCTATCTACTTCAGGGATTTCTTCACAAGCTTCATTTATCGTATTTCTCAACTTTGTTCATTGTTCTTCACTGTCACAAACGTCTTCCAGAGCACTGAATTTGTTCTGAATATGTATGTTAAATTTTTTACGTATCACTTCATCGTTTTTAAGAGTCCAAGATTTAGTTTGATGTTGCTTTTGGTCTGTTTCCTTTTTCCTTAATTTCAGCCTAAATCTTCCCATTACAGGATTGTGGTCACTGTTGCAGTCTGCGCCTGTAGTGTTTTGCTGACGTAAAGAATTTCTAAATCTTTTATTAATCAGGATGTAGTCAATCTGATTTGTGGTATTATCTCCTGGACTCATTCAAGTCCAATTTCTTCTATTAGGCAGCTCAAACCAGGTGTTTCCTACTATGAACTCATTCATCTGTGCCCATTCTACAAGTTTCCCTCCCTTTCATTTTGTGTACCAAGGCCATGAGGTCCAACTATATCTCCACCCTATCCTGTCCCACTTTAGCATTAAAATCTCCATTATTACTGTAACCTTCTTGTGATTTACATTAGGCCTTGGCCATCTCTAATACTTCGTAGAAGTTGTCGATGTCTTCCCGAGTACTCGCGGATGTTGGTGCTTACACTGAATGATGTTGATATCAAATGGTTTGCCTCCCAATTTAACCAGCAAAACTGTCGGACACAGCCCAGTATCCCTTAACTGCTTTTGATTTGTCTTTGTCCATTACGATGTCTACTTCTCTTTCATGTGAGTTCCACCAGAGTATATTACTGTGTACTCTCCTGATGTTATCATGCCTGCCCCCTTCCATCTCAGTTCCCCTAGTCCTAAATTACTAAGCCTTTCCATCTCCATTTTGATATTGTCTAATTTACCTTTTCGCAACAATGTTCTGATGTTCCATGTTGCGGATTTTGATATTTTTTCTGAGGTTGAGGTTGGTCGCAGTAGCTTGCTGACGGTCTGGTGTCACCTGCGCAGCATGACGGTCCCTACTGGACGAATGTGCTCCATAGGAGCCCCTATTTACGTCGTTGTCTTCATTTTTCTTTTGTCTGGCCATGATTGTGCTGGGGAAAATACGATTGTGGTTTCCCGTTGCCTTCCATCGGTTTGTTTATGGATTCTCCGCTAGCCTTTGTCGTTCACACAACAACCTACAAGGCAGTAGGGCGATTTGTTTAGCCTTATTCTCTCCTGAGATGTCCATAAGGCAGTGGAGCTATTTACCCATAGCTTGGCGGTCTGGTTCGTGGGCACCAGGGCATATCTACACGCCGGTGGGCCTGCGTGCCGCACGTCTGGGGGCCAGACCTCCTCCGAGTCCCTCGAGATTTAGCCCGAGTCCGTGAGGTGTTCAGTTACCACATGTCGCCACGAGGAGGCATAACGGAGGGCTTGCTGATGGAGAGGCTATGTACTGACAGGGAGAAACTTACGCATTCTGCTCTTCTTTTCGTATAGCTGCAAGCAGCAGTGCTAGCCTGTGGTGCAGGCTGAAAGTTAGAGGTGACAAGCACGCAGTCACTAGCCGACACACTAGACGCATCGCTCTAATTTCTCTTGCCTCATAAAATGTCCTATAGATGTTTCCCGTATTTCCCCAATCCTATTCATCAATATTCTTTTTTGTGTTTGCCTCTTTCAAGACTGTCTCGTTTGTTTTCTTTGCTCTCCATATAACTAACATTTTTCTTAGAAACTACATTTCGGCTGCCTCAATCTTGTTGACTTTCGTGTTGACTGTCCGCGCTTCGCATCTGTACAACATCGATTCTATACAACACTGAAGAACTCTCCCCGGTGTTGTCAAGAACGCTGAATGCTTTTCTTAGCCTGTCCAGCTCTGCTGGCCATCTCCAAAGTACATCCACCGCCTGGTGAGATGACTGGAGGACTGGATGACATGGTGGTCGGTGAAAGATAAATCCCCTCATGCAGAGTGACGGCAGATGGCACAGCATGATGGGACAGGTTGAAAGGTTTGAATGTCTGGGAACAGTCATCTCACCAGTTCCCCTAAATACAATACAAATACACAGTGGAATTGTACCACAGCCGTGTCCTTTTCACCCCACTGTAAGGCTCAGAAAGATGGAGGATGACAGAGAGCGACCTTATCAAGCTGTCAACCCTACACACAAGAAACGTTTTGAGGAATCAGAGGAATCATCTGGCCTATCACCATCTCCATCCAGTAACTACTCGAAGAGAGCAGAATCACATTATCCAGACTGCCCTTCACTGGACATGACAATGAAAAAAATAACAGTGAGGTGCCAAATCTTGATTCAAGATTCAAATCAAGGCTAGCACTCCCATCATTCACCAAATCAATCGACAACGACCAAACCTCCAGGACACAAACACACGCAAACTGGGGTGGTGGGTGGGGTGGAGAACAGGACAGGAGTAGAGCGTGTGACCTCTGACCCAAGCCGTCATCTTCTGTCTCACGCACACACACACACGCACGCACTCACGCACGCACACACACACACACACACACACGCAAACACGCGAACGCACTCACACACACACGCACGCACTTACACACACGCATGCACGCACACACGCACGCACGCACACACACACGATGCTAAGTTAGAGTACACCCAAGCCTGTTCGACAAACGACCCTTGACCCAAGCTGTCTTCTGTCACTTTTTTTTTCCACCAAGACCCCAGAAAGGCAAGAAGACTAATTGGGTCTCAAGGGAAGGGAACTGAGAAGTGAACCTTTATCTCCAATACCTATAGTTTTTTGCCAGGTCAGCTGGGCGAATGTCCTGCTCTTCACGGCTCTCAACTGCCGCGGATTCTTTCGGATGCGCGGGCCAGAAGATACACGAGTTCGATTCGTTTTTCGTCCCCTTCCGAAGAACTAGGCGTTCAGTTCGATTTTCCGGTCAAACTAAGGAGAAAAGACGACGCCTCTTACGGTAAACGAACCCTGGAGTCGCGAATTTAGTTATTGACAGGCGAAGGTCTTAACCGCTCTGCCACTTTTTTGCGGGAAGGAAAACGCGAAAGAGAAAGACCAAGGATATCATGGCACGAACAGAACAAGGTCTCAAGGCCCTGAAAGACATACACAGGCCGACTCAGAACAGAGAAGGGGAGATCTTCAGTGTTCTAGATGCCAACGATGTATTGGGCTGTGAGTCAGTCCTTCAGATGGAGAACAGATTGGCACAGCCATCACAATGCTGGTCCCTAGAAAAGTTGAAATCCTCACCACCCTCACTAACCCTTCGCAACCCCTCCCCCTTCTCTATCCATCCCATCCCATCCCACCACCCCCATTTTTCAGTTTTGGTCTAGTTACTTACCGGGTGTTCATGAAGATCGGACTAGATGGTCCAGACAACGGGGAAAGGTGTAAATGACGCTTTGTGGTGAGTCACCTTTCTGTGGACACATGAACTTTTATTAGAATGTATAACAATAATTATGATTCACAATATTCTGATCATATATTTGTTGTGCCTGGGATTTAAAAGGCGCATTGTTCTGGATAAAAATACAAAAAATATGGTTCACAATATTTTGGTCTTGTGCTTGTTGTGCCTGGAATTAAAAAGGCGCACTGTTCTGGATAAAAACGGTAATAATCATGGTTCACGATATTTTGGTCTTGTGCTAGTTGTGCCTGGAATTAAAAAGGCGCACTGTTCTGGATAAAAACGGTAATAATCATGGTTCACAATATTTTGGTCTTGTGCTTGTTGTGCCAGGAAATGAAAAGGTGCACCGTTCTGCATAAAAACGGTAATAATCATGGTTCACAATATTTGTCTTGTGCTTGTTGTGCCAGGAATTGAAAAGGCGCACCGTTCTGCATAAAAACGGTAGTAATCATGGTTCACAATATTATGATCATGTCTTCGTTGTGCTTAGGATTAGAAAGGCGCACTGTTTCAGATACTGATGTACCTGATGGATGAACTAACTGGGCTGGATTATTGTGTTTTGTTGTTCACATCGAATTTCAAGGTTTCCCGTGTGACAAACGGGCCGCTCTTTCCGGGGAAAGGAAACCGCCGAAGTGCGTTGTCACATTTTTATAGTGTATTTTTTGTTTATTCATTAACCATGTTTTTCTACAGAATTTTTACAGATGCAATTCTTTTATTACCGTATAATCTTCAACGTGCGCTAGATGTATACTGTGTACGGCACTTAAACCTATTATCTCATCTAAAGACTAGCAATCAGACCACCACTCAAGGTCTAATGGAAAGGGGAGGGCAGACACATACGATAAGTAATGGAATATGGGTTTCTTGTATCCTAGGTTGATCAGATTCATCGTTATTGTTATTTCATTTAGTTTAAAGCCCAGCCGGCTGCGTACAGCCATATCAGGGCTACAACCGTTTCAAAACATACAATACTTCGACAAGAGAAAAAAGGAGAAGAGAATTAAGTACACATATCAACGTATTGGCGCACATAATCTAAGAAGATGCCCCTGGTATTGACCACTCCGTCCAATTTATCGCACAATGGGTTTAAAAATCATACATGAATACAAATTCAAACATAGCTGAGGACACTAAAACATATAAAAACAGGCTGAAATTAACTTAAATTGCTTCTGTATGTGTCATTTCCCTAAAGCCAAAAATACTCTTAATGCATGTACCCAATTATCAATTCTAAAATACGTAAGACTATCAAACACAAACAGGTGAATGGACCAGCAAGGCAGGAAACGATAAGAAGAAATGACAAAGGAAAGGAACAAGGCAGAAACACAGTGACTGAAAAAAGGACATTTCTAGCACATAATTTCCAGAAGGTGGGGATATTATTATTTACACCGAAAGGATCTCCGGCATCCCCACGAGAGAGAGAGCGGGGTGATCAGCGTTGTAAAGTTTGGAGTTTCAAGATGAATTCATTGCACTCAGACAATTCCATATACGCTCCACCAGAATCTGGCAGCAATTACCTGATCCTATTCCTTGAACATGCACAAACCCCCTACGTGACGGTTAGTTCTTTAAACGGGGAGGAGGGAGGCTGTTATTAATGTTATTGTTGTTGAAGCCCAGCCGACTTCGTAGAGCCATATCAGGGCTATAACCGCTTCAAAACATACAAAACTTCAACAGGAAAAAAAAGGAAAAGAAAATTAAGTAGGCCTACACATATTAATGCATTCGCGCACATAATCTAAGGACATGCCCCTGGCGTTGACCACTCCGTCCAACTTATCGCACACGAGATTTAAAAAACACGTGAATACAAATATAAGCATACCTAACGACACAAAAACATACAGAAAAACAGGCATAAATTACCGAAAATTGCTTCTGCACATCCCACCTCCCTAGAGCCAAAAATGTACTTAATACATGTACCCAATTATCAATCCTAAGAAAAAGTACGTAAGACTTTACCGAACACATACATACACCCTCTTACAGCGTGGAATGGAAAGTATTTGGGCTTTTCCTGGAACAGAGATAAAGGAAAAGTGAGAAAAGAAACAGACAACTGAAGAACAAGTAAGTCTGCCAAACTGTGTGTGTTAGTGGGCTGTCTGTTGATTTCTATCCAGATATGTGTAAGTTTGTCATGATATGTATATATGGGCGTCTCCTCTTTGCTAGTGGTGGTGGTGGTGTTGCTGCTGTTGTTGTAGCTGTTGTCGGCCATCATGCTGTGCTGATATGGGTATTATGAATGTATGTGTATATGTTCTGTGTGCGGGCATGTGGATATATGCATGTATTTACTGTTATTTGTTATTTTCATCTCTTACCTGTTTATTTATCTACATACTCCTTTATTCTGTATTTATTTATTCATCTACTCGCTTCTTATTCGCTTGCTTGCTTGCTTGCTTACCTACTTACCTATTGTGACTTAGATAATATTGTCTTCGTCTAATTGATAGATGGCTGAGCATTTGGGCATTGACTGGGGGAGGGTTCTGTCATGTGAGACGAGTTTATACAGAATAGCTAGTCGGGTTGTGATTCAGACCTTTAATTATTTACTTGTTTACTTTATATATATGTTCCTTTTTTCAAAAAAAAATACACATACACATGTCATTTACATGTAACCAGGATTATTCCAGATATGGCTGATAAAATACCAGTGTAACATATAGACTAGGTAAAAACAGTCTAGGTATGGCCTCAGGACCTGGCCAGCTCATGGATTTATGTGCAGGCTTAAGGCATGTGCCACAGTCACCATGCACGTGGCACCTGCGACTTTAGTGCATATGGAATTTGTTCCGAGCGCGGAGACGTCATCTTGAAAAACAAACTGAAACTGAAACGAACACACACAAGTGAATGGACCATTAAGGCAGAAAATGATAGGTAGAAATGACAGAGCAAAGGAACAAGGCAGAAACAAAGAGTGACAGAAAAGAGGATTTCCAGAAGGTGGGGATAATATTCATACTGAAAGAGCCCCTGGCATCCCCACAAGGGGTGGGGGGCAGGAGGTAAGTAGGCCTCCTTGAGAAGCACTAACTTAGTGCCATAAGTGTTACTGAAACATTAAGATGAGCAATGAACAGGCCAGTTTTTAAGTTGTCCACCGGGATTGAACTCGAGACGCTAGATATTGAGTCGACGGACCTATCAACAGAGCCAAAAGCCTGTGTAAAAGTCAGACAGTGTTATAACGTACTACGAAAGATATATTTCTTTCAGGTTCAGGTTCATATTGCTAATCACCCACCCAACTACTAGAGCCATATCAGGGCTAACAATACGTTTTAAAGACGACACCCAGGTAAAATAAAAAGACAACAGTTAAAAAGTCATGCCCGCCACTAACCTTGCAAGTCGAAAATACGTTTAAAGAAAGATACTTACCCTGTCCAAAGTTCACAGAGCTGATGTATTAGCTGATTTGATTTCCACATTGGGCCTTTTCAACCGCCCATTGACACTTCTAAATGGTCCAGTGAATAAACACGAATGAATAAATAGGTAACTACATAACAGCACTGGTTTCTTTTTACTGCTGGCACTGGTCATGGCAGACCTCAAATGTGTCTGAAGTTTGAAAGTCCAACAGCTCAGAAATTCAAACTCATGGATGATGTGAATTCATGTGACGGACAAGCAATTCCACGTGCAGATTGTGCAGCTGTAGTACGTTTGTGCGTGCTTGCGTGCGTGCGTGTGTGTGTGTGTGTGTGTGTGTGTGTGTGTGTGTGTGTGTGTGTGTGTGTGTGTGTGTGTGTGTGTGTGTGTGTGTGTGTGCGTGTGTGTGAGTTTCTTTCTTCGCTTATGTGGATAAGTGGAGAAGAGTGGCAGAATGGTTCAGACGTTCACCTGACAACTATAAAACTAGAGGTTTCAGAGTTTGTTTCCCTCAAAGGCCTTGCCTTTTCTTCTCAGTTTTACCAGAAATTCAAACTGAAGGTCTACTTCGAAAGGGGACCAAAAAAAAAAAAAAAAAAACCAGAAAAAAAACAAATAAATAAAAAAAAGCCGAGTTAGATCCGTATGCCCTCTGACTTACGCACGCTAAAGATCCCACAGCATTGTTGAAAATTATGAAGGGCAGGGCATTCCCGCCTTGCTGCCCTGATATAAAACATTAGAGAGAGGTTGATTTCCCAGGTCCCTCCCCGAAGGCTAATTAGCCTTCTAGCCTAGCGCCTGTCTAAAGTCTTGGTAAAAAAAAAAGGGTGGGGGTGGGGGTGGGGTGGGGGACACTGCATTGCCATCTCAATGGGGAGAGCAGCCTGAGTTTCGCATGGTAAATCCATTGTGACAAAAAAAAAACAAAATGATAATAAAATAATAATAATATGAATACGAATATGAATATAAATATGAATATATGGGTATGTGTTTATTTATTTGTACATGTATGTTTATGTGTGTTTGTGAGTGTTTGTTTGTGTGTGAGAAAAGGTGCGGGCGCGCGCGCACGTGCATACATGTATATGTGTATACATATAGGTAGAAGGTAGAAAGAAACTCTAGGGAGAGCTAGACAACAGAAGGTCTTCAGAGAAGTAACCCCCTTTAGACAAGTGTTTCGGCCCTGAATTCCTTACACTCTCGGGGGACCGGGCCACATCCAGGTCATGACTCCTGGATGCCCTTCTGCTGTTGTCTATTTTTTTTTTTTTTTTTTTTCTTCCCACGCCGGGGATCGAACCTGGGCGATTCTGCGCTTCAGAACTGCGGTACGCGGTTTTACCAATGTGCTAACGGGGCACACATCATCTGTAGGGAATTTAATCCTTATGAAGTTCACTTTTTTGGTTCCTCCTTGCCCAGATCCAGCTTGAGCTCCTTTCTGCTGCCTCTGCCATCGCTTTAAGGGCTCTAGTCCTCTTCTTCCCAGAAATGGCGAGTTGTTTCATGAGATCATAAGCGGAGGTGCCCACAAACCCTCTTGCCCCGACCTCTATGGCGAAGATTTTGACCCGCAGACCTGCTTTCTTCAGGGTGCTGGCAAGACCGGCGTATTTTTCGGTCTTGTAGATACGTGCTTCTTCCATTCTGCTTTCGTATGGCACAGTGAGTTCTATCAGAATCACTTGTTTCGAGGAGTCAGAGTGGAGAGCGATGTCTGGTCTCATGCCTGTCTTGCTGATGACATCTGGGTAATTTCTCCACTCTGGGAGGTCTGCTGTACACTCCCAGTCGACTGCTCCATCCAGAAGACCCTTTGGCAATGTGCTGGTTGTCATAGCCCTTTCGGGCCAGACCTGTTTCCCTCCTGCTTTGTAGAACGTTGTCATAGCAATTGGTGCGTTTGGGGTCATGGTTTTTTCGCTAACCACATCTGTGATCACTTTCAGAACTTGGTTGTGCCTCCATGTATACCTTCCTTGGGCTAGCGCTACTTTGCAAGAGCTTAGGACATGTTCCACTGTTTGTTTCTTCTGACAGAGCGGACATGCTGGGTCGTCTGCTTTCCCCCATTTCACTAAGTTTGCATTCGAGGGGAGCAGGTCATATACAGATCTGAGGAGGAAGCTTATCCTTAGAGGAGCCATGTGCCACATATCGTTCCAGCTGAGACTTCTTTGGAGTGCACTGTCCCATGTTGTCCATTGCCCCTGTTGACCTTGCTGGACTGCCTTCTGCACTCTTTTGACATCTTCTTCTTCCTTCAACTCCTGTATGATCATGTCTCTTTTTTCCTTCCCTTTGGCTTTGGACCACCACTGCATATATATTATATATATGTATATGTATACATATCTATAAATATGTATATATATGTGTGTGTGTATGTATGTATGAATGTATGTGTATATATATATATATATATATATATATATATATATATATATATATGTGTGTGTGTGTGTGTGTGTGTGTGCGTGTGTATGTGTGTGTGTGTGTGTGTGTATGTTAATCTGGCTATGTTAAGCGTCTGTCGCTTAAGGTGCAACTAAAATATTTCATTTCCATCTGATTATGCCGGTTGTTGTTGTTGTTGATGTTGTTGTTGCTGCTGCTGCTGCTGTTGTGGTGGTGGTCGTCATCGTTTGAGTGCTTTGTTTACTTTATTTATTTATTTATTTATTATTTGTTTATTCATTTAATTATTTATTCCTTCATTTACTTGTTTGTTTATCTATTTATGTATTCATGAATAACCACTTGTTCATTTGCTTATCTATTCATTTCTTATGCATTCATTTATTTATATTCTATTTGTTTATTTATTTATTTATTTTTTATTTATTTATTTATCTATTCATTTTTTGGTCTGTTTCCTTTTCCTCAATTTCAGTCTAAATCTTCCCACTACAGGATTGTGGTCACTGTTGCAGTCTGCGCCTGGTAGTGTTTTTGCTGACAGTAAAGAATTTCTACATCTTTTGTTGATCAGGATGCAGTCAATCTGATTTTTGGTATTATCTCCTGGACTCATCCAAGTCCATTTTCTTTTACTAAGTTGCTCAAACCAGGTGTTTTCCTACTATAAACTTATTCATCTGTGCCCATTCTGCAAGTTTCCCTCCCCTTTCATTTTGTGTACCAAGGCCATGAGGTCCAACTATATCCTCCACCCTATCCTGTTTCACTTTAGCATTAAAATCTCCCATTATTACAGTAACTTCTTGTGATTTACATTGGACTTTGGCCAGCTCTAATACTTCGTAGAAGTTGTCGATGTCTTCGAGAAAACATCATGAGAAACCTAGAAGAAGACCCTGGATTAAAGGTTGGAGGGAAAATGATAACATTCGATACACAGATGACACCGTGCTAATTGCAGAAAGTGAAAGAGACCTACACAACTTTGTGAATATACTAGAAATGGAAAGCAAAGGTAAGGGGCTGGAACTAAACAGCAGGAAGACTGAAATCATGGTGATCAGTAAAAAACATGAAATCCCCTCATGCAAAATAACAGCAAATGGCACAACCTTGACACAGGTTGATAAATTCAAATACCTGGGAACGATCATTTCATCAGACGGCAGATGCACATCAGAAATAGCCGGCAGAATTGGCCAAGCCAAAACAGCATTCAAGAAGATGACAAGCATTCTTACCAACAAATGCCTGTCAATTAACATCAGGAAGAGAGTTCTTTAATGTTATATAGAACCAATACTGTTGTACGGATGCGAGGCGTGGACAGTCAACAAACAAAGCCCGAACAAGATTGAGGCAGCCGAGATGTGGTTTCTCAGAAGAATGTTGAGAGTTCCATGGACAGCAAAGAAAACAAACGAGACAGTCTTGATGGAGGCAGACAAAAGTAGATCACTCATAAGGAAGATTAGGAAAAGACAGGCAACATTTATAGGCCATTTTATGAGGAAGGGGGATTTGGAACACCTGGTCACAACGGGAAAGCTGGAGGGAAAGAGAGCACTTGCAGAGTGCCTGGGAACGAGGAGGGTAGAGGAGATGCTTGGGGCAACAAGAGATAGAGACAGATGGAAGTCCATGATCGCCAACGCCATGGGGCAGGGCACCTAATGATGATGATGAATAGGAACAGACAGAAATAGGTGCAGACAACAGATGGTTATGGTTTTATATATATATATGCATATGTATATATATACATATAAACATATACAGATGTA
>JAPXFY010000022.1:54179983-54207483 GCA_030674185.1 Monoplex corrugatus
GGCTTCCTCTTCAGCATCTCCAGCAGCGTGACCACCTTCTTGACGCAGGGGTCCTGGGTGGAAGCCTGTGCCGGGTGGCCTGAAAATCTTCCCCTTGTGCCAGGGCGTTGCCGGTCTTCCTGAACCGGTGTGCTGAGGGAAGGGTGCCGTGGGGGGATACCAGTAGCCTCCGCCCCTCCCCTGCCCCAGTCCCTCTGGGAAGTTCCTGCCTCCTGCCATCCCGGGTGGTCGGGGTGGGAAGTCGGGCGTTCCTGCCATCCCGGATGGTCGGGATGGGAAGTTGGGGTTTCCTGCCATCCCGGATGGTCGGGATGGGAAGTTGGGGTTTCCTGCCATCCCGGGTGGTCGGGGTGGGAAGTCGGGCGTTCTTGCCATCCCGGATGGTCGGGATGGGAAGTTGAGGTTTCCTGCCATCCCGGATGGTCGGGGTGGGAAGTTGGGCGTTCCTGCCATCCCGGATGGTCGGGGTGGGAAGTTGGGCGTTCCTGCCATCCCGGATGGTCGGGGTGGGAAGTTGGGGTTTCCTGCCATCCCGGATGGTCGGGGTGGGAAGTCGGGGGTACCTGCCATCCCGGGTGGGATGTTCCCGGCGCCATCCATTCCGGCTGGGAAGTTCCTGTTCCCCACCAATCCGGCTGGGAAGTTTGCCCCTCCGCCCATCCCGGATGGGACGTTCGGACCCCTTCTTCCAACCCCAGTGAAGACATTTCGCGGACCGACCAGGTGACCTCCGTCAGGTAGGCCGGCGAGGTCGTCGCGTGCATTGACCAAGTGCCAGTTGTTCTTGTCCCACCACGGAAGTCCGTCCCAGCCGTTCCCCAGGGGGGACGACTCGCTCCCGGAAGAGGGATTACCGCCGATACCCCATCCGGCCCTGCCGTCGTTGTTGTGGTTGTTGTAGGGTCCCACCACCAGGGGAGGGCTGAAGTACGGGCCCAACCTGCCTGGGAACCTCTTGGAGCCCACCAGTCCCTGGTTGGTGTTCTTTTTGTCGTTGAAGGGAGAGGGGAGGGAGGGGTTGAGGATTGGCGATCCTCGCTTCGTGTTGATGGTGGCCGCGGTGGGAGCGAGCTTGTTGTTGTTGTTGTTGGTGGTGATGGTGGTCGTGGGCGTGGGTCGTAAGGTGTTGAGGCCGGCAGGGGATGCAGCGGCCCGTCGGCTCCGGCTGACTTTGTGGTCCATGTTGTTGTGGTACTGGATGCGGTAGCGCCAGGGGTTCCAGAAACTGTTCGGGTTCCAACCCCACCAGGGGACATCACTCCACTGGGCCTTCCTGCGGAGAACCGAGCAGGTAACATCAGCGACACAATGACAAAGCTTTACACATATCAGCCACACAAAGACAAAGCTTCACACACATCAGCCACACAAAGACAAAGCTTTACACACATCAGCCACACAAAGACAAAGCTTTGCACACAGTCACACAAAGACAAAGCTTTGCACACATCAGTCATGCAAAGACAAGGCTTTACACACATCAGCCACACAAATATAAAGCTTTACACACATCAGTCACACAAAGACAAAACTTTACACATATCAGCTACACAAAGATAAAGCTTTACACACATCAGTCACATAAAGACAAAGCTTTACACATAAGACAAAGCTTCATACACATTAGCCACACAAAGACAAAGCTGTACACACATCAGCCACACAAAGATAAAGGTTTGCACACATCAGCCACACAAAGACAAAGCTGTACACACATCAGTCACACAAAGACAAAGCTTTACACACATTTGCCACACAAAGGCAAAGCTTTACACACATTTGCCACACAAAGACAAAGCTTTACATACACCAGCCACACAAAGACAAAGCTTTACACATCAGCCACACAAAGACAAAGCTTTACACACATTTGCCACACAAAGACAAAGCTTTACATACACCAGCCACACAAAGACAAAGCTTTACACATATCAGCCACACAAAGGCAAAGCTTTACACACATTTGCCACACAAAGACAAAGCTTTACATACACCAGCCACACAAAGACAAAGCTGTACACATATCAGCCACACAAAGACAAAGCTTTACATACACCAGCCACACAAAGACAAAGCTTTACACACAGTCACACAAAGACAAAGCTTTACACACATCAGCCACACAAAGACAAAGCTTCACACACATCAGTCACACAGAGACAAAGCTTTACATACACCAGCCACACAAAGACAAAGCTGTACACACAGTCACACAAAGACAAGACTTTACACACATCAGCCACACAAAGACAAAGCTTTACACATATCAGCCACACAAAGACAAAGCTTTAAACACATCAGTCACACAAAGCCAAAGCTGTACACACATCAGCCACACAAAGACAAAGCTTTATACACATCAGCCACACAAAGACAAAGCTGTACACATATCAGCCGCACAAAGACAAAGCTTTATACACGTTAGCCACACAAAGACAAAGCTTTACACACATCAGCCACACAAAGACAAGCTTCACACACAGTCACACAAAAACAAGGCTTTACACACATTAGCCACAAAACAACAAGGCTTTACACACATCAGTCACATCAAAGACAAAGCTTTACACACATCAGTCACATCAAAGACAAAGCTTTACACACATCAGTCACATCGAAGACAAAGCTTTACACACAACAGTCACATCAAAGACAAAGCTGTACACACGTCAGCCACACAAAGACAAAGCTTTACACACAGTCACACAAAAACAAGGCTTTACACACATCAGCCACACAAAGATAAAGCTTTGCACACATCAATCACACAAAGACAAAGCTGTACACAATCAGCCACACAAAGACAAAGCTGTACGCACATCAGCCACACAAAGACAAAGCTTTACACACATTAGCCACACAAAGACAAAGCTTTACACACATCAGTCACACAAAGACAATGCTTTACACACAGTCACACAAAGACAAGACTTTGGACACATCAGTCAGACACAGACAAAGCTGTACATACATCAGTCACACAAAGACAAAGCTTTGCACACATCAGCCACACAAAGACAGAGCTTTGCACACATCAGTCACACAAACACAAAGCTTTACACACATCAGTCACACGAAGACAAAGCTTTACACGCATCAGCCACACAAAGACAAAGCTTTGCACACATCAGTCACACAAAGACAAAGCTTTGCACACATCAGTCACACAAAGGCAAGGCTTTGCACACATCAGTCACACAAAGACAAAGCTTTACATAATCAGCCACACAAAGACAAAGCCGTACACTATTTAACCACACAAAGACAAAGTTTTACACGCATCAGCCACACAAAGACAAAGCTTTGCAGACATCAGCACACAAAGACACAGTGATATCATCCACAAAAAAACTACGATTAGATAATACACCGAAAATAGATATTACAACCATTGGCCACAAAGAGTACCAGAGAACAAAAAGAGCAAAAATCATTCAATTGAATACACGTCTTTCACAACACACACACACACACACACACACACACACACACACACACACACACACACACACACACACACACACACACACACACACACACACACACACACACACACACACACACACACAAACTCACATACAGACGCACACACACATACAAACACACATACGTATACATGTATCTATATATACCTGTATATATATATATATATATATATATATATATATAGTGTGTGGTATATACATATATATATATAGATATATCATATCATTAGGATCAGGCCTCGCTACCTTCGTCGGCGTCGGCTTCTGTGTGTCGGGATTTTGCCTGGAAAACCGTGTATGAGTAACAAAAGGAGACTTGGAGAGGGGATTGGCGCCACCAAGGATTAACCTAAGCCCACAGAAAAGATATGAGAGACACTATAGCCAACAACATACCGGATCGGTCGGGGCCCGGGTTACAAACGACCGCGCTTACCACTGACAAGCACCAGGGTGGAAGTGAAAAGTCAGCTACTGGGGCAAAGACATCATTCAAACTGCCAACGGAAAAAGCTACCATTGGAACCTGGAATGTCCGTACACTCAATCAGTGCGGCAAAGTAAAAGAACTAGAACACGAGCTGAGACGCTACCAATGGGACATTGTGGGTATATCGGAAGTAAGATGGACAGGCTTCGGAGAAGCAATCACAGAGGAAGGACACAAGATGTGGTACAGTGGCGAAGAGTCACTACATGAAAATGGCGTAGCTTTCATCGTACGCAAAGAAGTCATTGGATGCATCATGAGCTGCACGCCTGTCAACAGCAGAATCATCAGCATTCGGGTGTCAGCCAAACCAAAGAACATCACCATCATACAAGTGTATGCTCCAACTACCAGCCACGAAGACCAGGTGGTTGAAGAATTCTATGAGAAAATAGAAGACACCATCGGAAAAGCCCCCAGGAAAGACATCATCATAGTTCAGGGGGACTTCAACGCCAAAGTCGGCCCAGATGCCTACAAAAACTGGGCTGGAACAGTGGGTCAATTTGGCACAGGGGAAACTAATGACAGGGGACTTCGCCTTCTGGAGTTTGCCTGCACCCAACGGCTCACCATTGCCAACACCCTCTACCCCCACAAACTGTCAAGAAGAACAACCTGGCATGCGCCGAACGGAAAGACTCACAACCAGATCGACTTTGTCCTCACACCGCGGCGCTTCAAATCAAGCTTTAATAAAGCAAAGACGAGGACATACCCTGGAGCTGATATAGGCAGCGACCACGACCTCGTGCTGCTCACAATGAAGATCAAATTGAAAAAGAAGTACCAAGCTGCGCAGCCACGCATCAAGTTTGATCTGGAAAAGCTAAAAGATCCAGAGATAGAAGAGGCATTCCAGGCACAGCTCGGGGGGCGGTTCGCGGCACTCAACTTCCTGGACACGACATCAACGACCTCACAAACAACTTTGGTGAGGCAGTCCGCGAAACAGCAGAGGAGGTACTGGGGCGACAGAGGAAGAAACACCAAGCATGGATCTCAAATGACATCCTTGACCTCTGCGACAACAGAAGATCACTGAAGAAGACGAAAAACTCCAGCCCTGAAGAAGCCGCACAGTATCGTAAAACCAACAACCTTGTAAAGAAGAAAATGATTGAAGCCAAAGAACAATGGATCAACAACCAGTGTGAGAACATCGAGAAAGGCATGAAAAAAGGAAACAGCAAACATGCTTTCACCACACTGAAAAACCTTACCAAGACGCAGCAAAACAGATCGTCAGTCATCGAGGATACCTCAGGCGAGCTGCTGACAGAAAGCTCCGCTGTTCTGAACAGATGGACGCAGTACTGCCAAGAACTATACAACTACCCAATACAGCCAGATGACAGTTTGTTTCAGGGGGACTCAACACCATTGAGGGAATCCTCACCGCTACCAGTGATGAGAGAAGAAGTGGAAGAAGCCATCCGCAGCCTACCAGCAGGGAAATCACCTGGAGCAGACAATATCCCAGCAGAGCTGCTCAAACATGGAGGGAATGATTTGGTCACTCGTGTAACATCGATTTGTCAGAAGATCTGGGAGACAAAACAGTGGCCCACAGAATGGACTCAATCACTCATCATCCCCCTGCCCAAAAAGGGAAATATGCGCCAATGCCAGAACTACAGAACAATAAGTCTCATTAACCACACCAGCAAGATCATGCTCAGAGTCATATTGAATCGACTGAAGAAAGAAGCGGAAGAACACCTTGCGGAAGAACAAGCTGGATTTAGGGCGGGCAGAAGCACAGTAGAACAGATCTTCACCTGCCGGATAATGATGGAGAAACATCTGCAGCATCAGAGAGACCTGTTCCACAACTTCATAGACTTTAAAAAAGCATTCGACAGGGTGTGGCATAAGGGTTTGTGGCAGGTGCTAAGAAAGTTTGGCATAGAGGAAGGTCTCGTCCAAACCATCCAGGCGCTGTATAACACTGCCAGCAGCGCAATTCTCCTCAACAACCAGATAGGGGACTACTTCAAGACCACAGTTGGAGTCCGTCAAGGCTGCCTACTCTCTCCCGTGCTGTTCAATCTCTTCCTGGAGAACATCATGCGTGAAGCCCTCCATGACTTCCACTCCACTGTCTCCATCGGAGGAAGAACCATCAACAACCTGAGGTTCGCAGATGACATCGACCTGATGGGAGGCAGCAACGAAGAACTACAAGACCTGACCATGAGACTGGAAGAAAGTGCAGGTGCACACGGAATGGAAGTGAGCACAGAAAAAAGCAAAGTCCTGGTCAACAGCACAACCAACACCCATGCTGAAATCTACATGAACGGGCAACAGCTTGAAGAAGTGGACGCTTTCAAATACCTTGGCGCCACTCTCACCAAAGACGGTCGCTCTACAACAGAAATCAAGACCAGACTAGCGATCGCAACAGCAGCAATGGTAAAGCTAAACAAGATCTGGAAGAGCAGAGAGATCGGCTTTCCATCGAAGATGAAGCTGTACAAGTCCCTGGTGCTCCCCATCCTGCTGTATGGATGCGAGAGCTGGACCATGACAGCAGAGACCACCAAGAGAATCCAGACGTTTGAAACTAAATGCTTCAGGCGCTTGCTCGGGATCTCTTGGCAAGATCGGAAGACAAACGACTTTGTGTGGAGCCAAATAACAACACTCGCAGGCCCACAAGAACCCCTCCTGGCAACAGTCAAGAACAGGAAGCTGTCGTGGTTCGGGCATGTCACACGCCACAACTCACTGCCCAAAACGGTCCTCCAGGGTACACTGGGAGGCGGCAGACGAAGGGGACGACAAGCCAAATGCTGGATGGACAACATCAAAGAATGGACCAGGTTGGATGGCCCCACGCTGGTGCGACAGGCGGAGGACAGGACCGGTTGGCGACGGCTGGCTTCAAGAGTGTCTCTCATCTCTCCTCTACGCCCATCACGGGCAGGAGAATGATGATGATGATGATATCTATCTATCTATCTATCTATCTATCTATCTATCTATCTATCTATCTATCTATCTATTTATCTATTTATTTATCTATCTATCTATTTATCTCTCTCTCTATATATATATATGTGTATATATATAGAGAGAGAGACAGACAAATACACACACACACACACACACACACACACACACACACACACACACACACACACACACACACACACACACACACACACACACACACACACACACTTGTAGATCAGTTATGATATGATTCGACCTAGAAACATCACAGGCATACATCTTTTAATTTTTCAAATTTGAAATAGGTTTTGTGTGGGTTTTTTTTTGCACTTTAAAAAGCATTTGGTGGGAGTTCCATGTTTTTTGGCCAAAAACAGGGAGGAAGATTTCAATATTTTACTAAAGTACATTTCATTTGACTAAAATAGAAACAGCAGCTGGCTTAGATAGAGATAAGTAGAGAGAGAGAGAGAGAGGGGGGGGAGAGAAAGAAAGTCAGAGGGAGAGAGAGAGAGTGAGATAGAGGGATACAGATAGAGAGAGAGTGAGTGGGTGAGAGGGGGAGGGAGAGAGAAAGAGAGAGGGAGAGAGAGAGAAAGGGAGAGAGAAAGAGAGAAAAAGAGAGAGGTTGATAGATAGATAGACAGACAGACAGACAGACAGATAGATAGATAGATAGATAGATAGATAGATGGATAGATAGATAGATAGATAGACAGACAGACAGACAGATAAATAGATAGATAGATAGATAGATAGATGGATGGATGGATAGATAGATAGATAGATAGATAGATAGATAGATAGATAGATAGATAGATAGATAGATAGAGACAGAGAGAAAGAAAGAGAAAGAGAGAGAGAGATGAGAAGAGAAAGGGGGAAGAGAGAGAGAGAGAAAGAGAGAGAGAGAGGGAGAGAGAGGAGAAAGAGAAAGAAAGAAGAGAGGGAGAGAGAGATGGAGGGAGAGAGAGAGACAGTCAGACAGAGAGAGAGACAGACAGACAGAGACGGAGAGACAGACAGACAGACAGAAACAGAGAGACAGAGTGAGTGATAGAAAGAGCGTCACCGGTAAGAATCCCAAGGATAGCCAGGGAATCGCTTAAGCCAGGGACCTCGTGAAGAGCCAGTGGGTTTGACAGGAGGACGAAAGAAGCGGAGGGGTCGATAAGGAATCCGAGCAGGCCGAAAGGCATCAAAGAATGGACGAGCGTCGTATCGCGTAGGCCGAAAATGGTAGTTATAACGACGAGGGACGGGAGAGACGGGGCGAAAACAGTCCCTGCAGGCCCCATCATAGAGGTCGTTGGGGTAAAGGTCCACATAGGTTACTTCCGGTTCCGGGCTCCACCAGTTCCGGATGTTCCAAGGGCCGTACCTGAAACAAGTCAGGTATAAGATTGTTAATTTTTGTGTTATCAAAGCAGGGATGCTTGGCATAATGTTTACGATTCTTTTTACTCTGTTTTCCTTCCACCTTCTGACCCCCTCGTCTTATCTACCGGCTTCCTGCATTGTCAACCAGGATAACAAAGTAGAAACTTAACCCTCTGACTCCCACATTTTATCCACCAGCTTTCTGCATTGACAGCCGGGATAGCAAAGCAAAATTTTAACCTTTTGACTCCCTCATTTTATCCACGAGTTTCATGCATTGTTACCAAAGCAAAAATGTAACTGTCTTATTCTCTCATCCTATCCACCAGCGTTCTGCATTGTCAGTCTGAGAAAAAAACACACTTAAACTTCTGGTTTCCTCACCCTATTAACCTGCTTTTTGTATTGTCGACCATGATACCAAAGCGAAAACTTACCACATTGACTCTCTCACTGTATCTACAAGCTTTGCAATTTCAGCCATGACAGTAAAAAAGAAAAACAAACATATCATATGACTCTCTCACCCTATCCACCAGCTTTCCGCATTGTCAGCCATTCTAGCAAAGCAAAACCATATCCCTTTCAATCCCTCATCCTGTCCACCAGCTTTCTGTATTTGTCAGCCATTGTAGCAAAGCGAAACCTTATCCCTTTCACTCCTCGTCCTATGCACCAGCTTACTGCCGCTTAGGATGAGGGAAGGAAGCTGGTGGATAGGGTAAGTAAATCAAAAGTTTGAGTTTTTTACAGCTGGAGGATAGGTCCAGGAGTGAAAAGTTTGATGAACTGGTCGCACAGAACATTGCTTGTGTCTGCATGTGTTCTTGCTTGAGTGAGTTGGGAGGGGGGTCGGTGGTGGTGGTGGTGGTGGGGGTCGGTGGTGGTGGTGGTGGGGGGTCGGTGGTGGTGGTGGGGGGTCGGTGGTGATGGTGGTGGGGGTCAATAGAAGGGAGGGGCTCAAGCGTCCAGAGGGATGTCTTAGTTGTTTACAGAAGAATATTTACGAATTCCATTTTATCAAATTTTTGGTTTTTACCGAATTTGGACAAGAAATGTATTGAAGACCTGATCCTTACATTGTGGTGATAGAAAAATGAAGATTCTACAAAGCAGGAAATAGTATATTCTTGGAACGCTTGAAAACGGTGATCCATTTGAGGCAGTGCATATTGTAATCATGTAAACAGACTGCATGGGGCAAAAAATTAAAAAAAATAATGTGGCATTGTCATTATCTTCATGAAGAAAGTATCACAGATCATAGTTACCGTACCTTCCCCACGCGAGATTGAGTCGTTTTGTTGGTTTGTTTTCATGTGTACAATTCAACATACACTATACATGTGATTACCTACATGATTTATGTAAAAATAAGCAGGCATCTAAACGATGTAAGATTAGGGATGAACTCGATAAATTTGACACAGCACACACACACACACACACACACACACACACACACACACACACACACACACACACACACACACACACACACACACACACACAGATACACACACACACACACACATGCACACACACACATACACACAGACATATATACATATATATATTTATATGTATATATATGTATATGTATACATGTATGTATATATATGTATATATAATTATGTATACATATATATGCATACATATGTATATATATGTATACTCACACACACACACACACACACACACACAACACAACACACACACACACACACACACACACACACACACACACACACACACACACACACACACAGTATAACTACCCCAAATCTCCGGAGCTCCAGTCTCCATAATCGTCGTCGCAATCATCCAGCCAGTAGGTTTCCCAGCCCATCTCCACCGGCAGCGAGGAACTGAACCCTGACGCTGGATCTCTCCACCAGTTACCACCGCTCCACTGGTCCCCTCCGGGACCCATGCCCCAGGATCCAGAGCCCCAGGGAGCGTCCCAGAGGTCAAGGTCGTTCATGTCATCCCAGAAATTAGGCCCATAGGCCCAGAGGCCGAACCAGTTGTCCCACTCCGTGGCATTTCCAAGCGGACCCCCGGTTGTGGAGTTGTAGGATGCGGGGTTGTAGAACTGGTTCCAGTAGTTTGGGTTGTTGAAGTCGATGTAGTTGTAGTTGCTCAGTCGGTTGCGGGGGTCTCCATTCAAGATGCTGCTGCCACCTGGGATGTTGATGCCGGGCTCGCTGTCAGTGTTGGTGTTGGTGGTGGTGGTGGTGGAGGTGCTGATGGTCATGTCACTGCTTCTGTCTTGGGGTCCTTTGTGGACATAGAACAAGTAGATTGAGAAGAGAGTGAAAGAAATAAAAACAGAGAGAGAGAGAGCGAGAGAGAGAGAAGAGAGAGAGAGAGAGCGACAGAGAGAGAGAGAGACAGACAGACATACAGAGAGAGAGAGAGAGAAAGAGAGTGAAAGAAAAAAGCAGAGACAGAGAGAGCAAGAGAGAGAGAACGAGAGAGAGAGAGAGAGAGAGAGGGAGAGAATGACCGAGACTGAGACTGAGACTGAGACAAAGGCAGAAACAGAGACAGAGAGACAAGAGAAGAGAAGAGACAGACAGACAGACAGAAAACATAACAGAGATGAAGAGAGAGACGAGAGAGAAGGCTCCAGCAACTTTAACCATCTCCACTTTTTAACAATAATAACTACAGAAAATCCAGATTTTGTACTTCTCAAGGTCACTTTGATGTTGAACAAGCATCACAAGAAATAGAAATATGATTTGACGTGAAGTGAAGACAACGTTAGAGTATCACAGCAGTGAAAACATGAACGTAAATAATATCAGCGATTCCTGAGAATACGTTGTTCACATTTTTCACAAAGAATGCTGATTTTAGACACTTTTTTAATCCGTAACCTTAACCTTGGCGCCATGACTTCCAAATTTATCCATTCTCCTCCAGTCTTGAACAACCACAATCTTGATCGTTTTTTTTGTCAATATCCGTCCAAAAACAGCGGAGAAAATCTTGCTAAGACTCATCTTTTAGTTACAGGAACACACGCGTGGCACGCCTGCACACCACACACACACACCACACTACACACACACCACACGCACACACGCACACACACACACACACACACATACACACCATCACCACAACACACACACACAACACACAACACATTCTACACACACACAACACACACACATTCTACACACACACACCACACACACACAACAACACACACACACACACACACACACACACACACACACACAACACACACACACACACACACACACAACACACACACACACACACACACACACACACACACACAGAACACACACACACACACACACACACACACACACACAACAACACACACACACACACACACACACACACACACACTTAGGCCCTCGCGCCTCCGGTAAATATGAAAAAAAAAATCCCTTTTTGATAAGAGAAATTAAAATATTTTCTATTGTTTGATAAAAGAAAATGTAAAGGTATTCTCATATTCCTAGAGCTGTAAGGGAATGAGAAGTTAACAGACATCAAGTTTTCTCGGGGCCAGCATTATGATGGAGATACCCCTCTCCTCTCTCCCCCCCCCCACTTTGTGTTCCCTAACTTTGAGCAAAGTCGGGTACCCATTCACTGTTGGGTAGACTGAAGGATGGACGCACAAAGGTTTTTCTTTCGAACGAGATCTGCACATGTCAAATTCTTGCAATCAGACTGGGAAGACAAGGAAAAAGTAGATGACACTCAAAGGAAGAAGAACAATGATACTTGAACAAAGATACAGACTGAGACCAAAACCAACCAACAACAACCAACCAACCAACCAACCAACCAACCAACCAACCAACCAACAACCAACAACAACAAAACAACTCAACAAACAAACAAACAACAACAAAAAACACAAACAAACAAACAAACAAACAAACAAAACAAACAAACAAACAAACAAACACAACAAACAAACAGAGCGATAACCAAGTTACATATTTTGAAAACATGGATGTTTTTTGTGAACTGATACATCATTGACCACACAATCAAAAGCGTATCGCTATATTACACGACTGTCAAAGAAAAAGGGATAACCATCACGGAATGTATTGTAAACAGCCCTGGCATAACTTGCATCACGAAACCAGACACGATTGACAGTCTGACTTATTTCGTTCAGTAGAATGAACGTTAAAAACGTCAACCATACTGATATGATTATGCAAACCGTTTTAAGACGTCAAACATTACTCGTACACTCAGAACATATGGTTATGTTTAATATGTTTTCATTATATCGTTAGTCAAGACACCGAAACGAGTGGTGGGAGTTTGAATTTAGTAGTAAGTTTTACACCTAAGCAAAAATCATTGTGTTATACTCAAATATTTGAATTAAAATTGAAACATATGTGTGTTTTGAGTACATCGTTAGTCAAGACACTGAAACGAGGGGAGAGGGGTTGGTTTGAATTTAGTAGTGCTATATAAGTGTCACACCTGAATACAGATCATTGTGTTTTACTCAAATCTTTGAAAGAAAACTGGAACAATGTTAAGGACCATTTGCAGCCAGCTCTTTTTCTGTGTAGCAAAATCAACTTTGAAACAATCAAAATGTAAAGAATGTAAAGTATGTTCAACTTTCCTACCTTGACCATCTTGGCCTTCCCCGTCACCCCCTTGTCCGTCAGGCTTGTATTCAGGATCCTGTTCTCCCAACCAGTTCGGATTGCCATCCCATCCCGGCCGGTCCCAGTTCCAGTCATCCAGATCATTATAATCCCCAAAGGGATTCAGGTCTGGTCTTGACTCTGGACCTTGATTAGGACGTCGATTTGAGTTAGGGTTTAAGTTGGGGATCTCGTTTTGGTCTGGGAGTCTGCGGTTGGTGGTTGGGTTGGAAGGAAAGGCTGGTCCCGTTGGTGGCCCCCATTCTCTGTCTCTGGTGCTATGTCCACGCGCTGGCGCTGTGGCGTGCATAAGCATTTTAGGAGCTGTTTCAGGATCTGGGGATTTCGTGCCATCAGCTGTAGAATCAGGAGTGGAAGCAGGACTTCGTTTCTGAAACCTTTTCTGCAGTCTAGCTGTGACTTTCGGGGAAAAGCGTTTCACTTTGTATGGTACATTACGCTTGGCAAACTTTCTGTTGGATTTCAACATGGTGGAGAAGCTAAGTTTCCTCTCTTCAGGTTGTGGTTTTCCTTTAGACAGCAGCTTGCTGAGAGAGACCGCCCTGCGCTTGGTGCGAGATTCTTTTTGCTGACTGTTGGTTGTCTTACTCTCTGTTGGTGACGTCTTCTCAGCCATACTTTTTTCCAGCGTTTCGTCTTCATTACCTTTGTCCTTGGTGTCTTTCTGAGAGAAGTAGAAGGAGCTCAGAGGATCGAGCACGCTTTCATCAACGTATTCGTTGTTGAACGGATTTTCTTTGTTCTGAAAGTTGTGGAAATTGTTTGTATTTCGCATTTGACCATCATTTCTCCAGTTCCAGAAAGGTCTATTCCACTGTGGATTAAAGTAATTCTGGTTCCATTTTTGTCGTGGTTGAAAATGGTTTCCTCCATTCCAGTTGGACCTCCAAGGCATGTGAGTGTGGGAATAAAACATCGGCCAGTTGTACTTCGCCCATCGTCGATTGTTTAAAAATGTGGGCCCATACTTTTTCCATCCCATTGGGTAGCTATTTTTCCGTCCAAATCCCATGCCCATCCTGGATACCTTGGGGTCTTTCTCAGTCTCGTCTTCAGAACCTTCTTTTTGGATGTCAGGAGAATCATCTCTGCTGCGTTTCTGTCTTATCTTTTCTGCAACAGTGATATCTTCGTTAGAAGAAAAACCCAGGGGAAAAGATGGGAAAGACGTGGTGTAGGCCGAGTTCCAGTTGTCCCAGGATTTGCTCTCTCCCCATCTGTTCCAGCTCATCCACTGCCTCTGCGAGTTGTAGCCATGGTGCTGCCAACCCTGTCTCATGCTCGGTGGCCAGGGGTACATCCCGACTGACATGGCTGGCATGAAGGGATAATCATTCATCCACCGAGCCACCTCAGGATCTGCACTGTCAGTGTAGGACTGTGCTGGATTTGTTTCTTCGGCGCTACGTTCTTGACGTTCACGTGGAGACTCTTCTTCTGTTTCTTTGTCTCCTTCAGAGAACGAAAATGGGCTGAAGTTGTCCATACTGTTCCAGGGCATGTCATGATCTGTCGGTTGATTCAGTTTGTTCTGTCTCATAAAGTTACCATTCCAACTGTTTCTGTCAGTAAATTCAGGGCTGAAGTAGTTGAATCCTGGCTGGTGCTGTCCTCCCATCCATGGCAACATTTGACTGTTCCAACTGTTCTGCTTCCACATGGGTTGGTTGTAGAATTGTTCTGGAACGTTCATCCATCTGGACACTTTTTTGTTTGTTGTGTCAGGTTCTGCAGCCTGATCTTCTGTTGACCGCTTGACCCTGTCTTTGTCACTAGGGGTGGCATCTTTGTTGTGGTCATCAGGTGAACTATTTGCGTCCTTTTCTTCTGCAGTATTCATGTTGGAAGACTCCTGTTCCTGTGAGTACATGAATGGTTGATCATTGTATCCAGACCACATCCAGTTGTTGTTCCAGTTCCAGCTGTTCATCATTGGGCTGTACCAGAAATAATTCCACCAGGGCCAGTAGTTGTAGTTGTACATTCCATAGCCCCACCAGCTGGGCCAGTTATTGTGGAAATTATTGTAGCCAAACATACGTCCTTGCTGATAGGGGTATCTGAAGGCAAAGTTCATTCCATCCAGACTTCGCTTTTTCCTCTTCTCTTCAGTATTTCCTGAGTCTTGCTGGTTTTGTGCTTCACCTTCTACAGGTGTATCGGCATTGTCTTTCTGCTGACGAATGCCTGGCTCAGAGTCAGGTATGGAATCTTCCCAGGAGTAAGAGAACGGAGAGTGGCGGGAACCATAGTTAGTCCAGACAGGGTCATATTTGTTTTGGTTCCACATCCACTGTCGTGCCAACAGTCTGTTGTTCCACATCTGCCTGTACCAGTATCGGTATGCTCTCCAGGGCATGACGTACCGGATGTAGTAGTGACGCCCATACCGGTTACGATAGGGATTTCTGTAGAAGATGTCGTATGGGTCATCATAACCACTGAAATAGGGACTCAGTCGCCAGTACCTGCGTTTGCTGTTCAGGTATGAACGGTAAAGTCTCATCCATTGTTGATGATACGGGTTGCCAGACGATCCAGCATAATCTGACATCTGTCTGGCAACGTCAGGCTCTGATGTTGAGCTCGTGTCATTGTTGGAATTAGTGCTGTTCTCTGCCGTTTTGTTCTCTGACAAAGATGAATCTGAGCTGCGTTTTTCTCGAACTTTGTTGAAAAGAGTGTCAGGAGACTGGTGTACGTCTTTTCCATCGTTAGAAAAGGCGAAAGGACGGAAGGGTAGTACACTGTCCATGTTGTTTCCAGGGTTCCATCTATGATGCTGGTTGCCATTGATGGCTGTGAAGTCGGGGCCCATGGTCTGTTGGTCAAATAATGAATTGTGTGGGAATTGACCCTGGTTTCTGGGCCACATCCACATATTGCTGTTCCACCCGCTACTCCAATGTGGGCGACTGTTCCAATAATTAGATGGATATCTGTGGTTGCCCTGCATGTTCCATGACTCGGGCCAAGAGGGATGTTGGTAGTAACTCATCATATGTGCCACATTTTCCTCATTCTTGGAGTTGTCAGTGTCAGCTTCTTTTGCATTCCTCTTGAAGATGGTATGTTGTCCATTGCCTTTCCTTGTGTTCTGAGAGAAGTAGTGGAAGTTGTGGGGAAATGAACTACTGAATTGGTTCCGACTCCACTCGTTGTTCCAGTTTCTCTTGCTGTTCCAGTAGCCAGGCCAGTGTCTGTAGGTATTCCACATGTTCCACCACCGAGGCCAGTAACCACCATAGCCACCCATCATCCTGGAATGTCTCCATTTTCAGTTCCTGGTGTTTCAGATGTGTCTCTTTTCGTTCTTAAGTTAGGGCCCATGAAGTTTTGCCCTCTGGAAAAATAGAACGGATAATACGTGTAAAACTGTTTGTAGTTGTTCCACATCCAGTTGTTCCCGTAACCAGGCCAGCGCCTGTAGTTGTTCCACATGTTCCACCATTGAGGCCAGTAGCCACCATGGCCACCCATCATTCTGGACGTTTCATCTGTGTCTTGTTGATCTGTGCTACGCTTCTGGATATGTTCTTTTTCGTCTTGCTGATTTTCGTCTTTAGTGAAATAATAGGGATAGTGATAGTTCCACATCCAGTTATTCCAGTATCCAGGCCAATACCTGTAGTTGTTCCACATGTTCCACCGCTGAGGCCAGTAGCCAGACATCATTCTGGACACTTGATCTGTATTACGGTCGTCCATGCTACGTTTGTTAAGAATATGTTCCTTTTCGTCATTTTGATTCCTCTCTTCTGCAAAGTAGAATGGATTTCTGTTGTCATTCCACATCCAATTGTTCAAATGATTCCAACTTGACCAGTGCTTGTTCTCAACTGCCCCCACTGGGGCCAGTGACTGCTGTAACCTCCCCTCATCTGTGATAATTTTTCATCCCATTTGTCGGTGCTCCGTTTTGTAAGAACGTGCTCTTTGTCAGAAGTGGGATCAAGCTGTTCGCCTTCTTTCGAATAATAAGGAAAGAACTGGTTATAGAAGTTCCACATCCATCGTGGCCACTGTCTAGGATTAGTCCACATGTTCCTTAGTCCTGACCAATTACAACCAGAATTCCAAGGAACTGTCATCATGTGAGATGTCTCCTCCTCCTGTGAAGGTAAAGCTGTGTCCCGCTTAGTAATAATGTGCACATTGGCAGCAGAATGATCATGCTGAGGATCCTGATGTGAAAAGAAATGTGAATTCCCCCAATGGCTGTTCCACATCCAGTTCCAGTTGTTCCAATAACCAGGCCAATACCTGTAGCTGTTCCACACGTTCCACCACTGAGGCCAGTGACCACCATAGCCACCCATCATTCTGGAAATGTCTTCATTTTCTGGGTCTTCAGACGTGCTTCTTCTAGTTCTCATGTTAGAGCCCATGGAGTTCTGTCCTCTGGAAAAATAGTATGGATAGTTGTTCCACATCCAGCCATTATTCCAGTTGTTCCAGTAGCCAGGCCAGTATCTGTTCCTGTTCCACATGTTCCGCCACTGAGGCCAGTAGCCACCATAGCCAAACCCATCATTTTGGACATTTGGTGCTCGTCTGGAATTTCTGCACTGCGTTTTGATAGAATGTGTTCCTTGTTGGGCGTTGCTTCGTTGTTGTTGTTTGAAAAATAAAAGGGATGATAGTTGTTCCACATCCAATTCCAGTTGTTCCAGTAACCAGGCCAATATCTATAGTTGTTCCACATGTTCCACCATGAGGCCAGTAACCACCATAGCCACCCATCATTCTGGACAAACTATTCTTGTCTATATTCTCTGCATTGCGTTTTGTAATGATGTGTTCTTTATCAGACGCTTCTTCGTTGTTCTCTGAAAAACGATAAGGAGAATAACTGTTCCACATCCAGTTGTTCCAGTAGCCAGGCCAGTATCTGTAGCTATTCCACATGTTCCACCACTGAGGCCAGTAACCACCATAGCCACCCATCATTCTGGAAATTTCTTCTGTCTGTCTGTCACCTGCATGGCGTTTTTTAACAATATGTTCCTTCTGATCTTGCTCTCCCCCTCTATCGAAATAGAAAGGATAATTACCACCTGACATCCAGTGGTTATCATTATTCTCATTCCCTCTGAACCAATTGTTGTTCCACATCCAGTTGTTATTCCAGTTGTTCCAGTCGCCAGGCCAGTTATTCCGCATGTTCCATTGTTGAGGCCACTGATGACCATACCCATCCATCATCTTAGATAATTCATCTGTGTTACTCTCCTTTGTGCTTCGTTTCCGTACTGTGTGCTCTCTACCTGGTTCTTCGGTGTTTTTGTCCTTTGAAAAATAGAAAGGATAGTGATGGTGCCACATCCAATTCCAATTATTCCAGTAGCCAGGCCAGTGCCTGTAGTTGTTCCACATGTTCCACCACTGAGGCCAGTAGCCACCATAGCCACCCATCATTCGGGAAATATCTTCATTTTCTGGGTCTCCAGATATGCTCCTTTTGGTTCTGAAGTTGGGGTCCATGGCACTTTGTCGACTGGAAAAGTAAAATGGATAATACGTGTAAAAGTGTTTGTAGTTGTTCCACATCCATCCATTATTCCAGTTGTTCCGGTAGCCAGGCCAGTATCTGTAATTGTTCCACATGTTCCACAACTGAGGCCAGTAGCCACCATAGCCACCCATCATTCTGGATACTTGCTCTTGGTTATCATCATCAGTGCTGCGTTTTTCAAGAGTATGTTCTTTCTGGTTGTCTTGCTTTCCATCTGTAGCGAAATAGAATGGATTGTTGTCACTCGACATCCAATTGTAGTTGTTGACGTGATTCCAACCAGACCACCGATTTCTTCCCATCCAATTGTTGTTCCAGTTGTTCCAGTAGCCAGGCCAGTTGTTCCACATGTTCCATGCTGAGGCCAGTAGCCACCATAGCCACCATAACCACCATCATTCTGGAAATCTTGTCTGTGTCATCGGTTTTTGTGCTTCGTTTTTGCATGATGTGTTCCTTCTTCAGTTCGTCTTTATCTTTTGAAAAATAGAAAGGGTATCGGTAGTTCCACATCCAGTTGTTCCAGTAGCAGGCCAGTATCTGTAGCTGTTCCACATGTTCCACGATTGAGGCCTGTAGCCACCATAGCCACCCATCATTCTGGACATTTGGTGCTCGTCTGGAATTTCTGCACTGCGTTTTGACAGGAATGTGTTCCTTGTTGGACGTTGCTTCATTGTTAGTCTTGAAAAATAAAAGGATAATAGTTGTTCCACATCCTGTTCCAGTTGTTCCAGTAACCAGGCCAATATCTGTAGTTGTTCCACATGTTCCACCATTGAGGCCAGTAGCCACCGTAGCCACCCATCATTCTGGATACTTGCTCTTTGCCATCATCATCAGTGCTGCGTTTTTCAAGAATGTGTTGTTCCTGGTTGTCTTGCTTTCCATCTGTAGCGAAATAGAATGGATTGTTGTCACCGACATCCAGTTGTAGTTGTTGACGTGATTCCAACCAGACCAGTGATTGCTTCTCATCCAATTGTTGTTCCAGTTGTTCCAATAGCCAGGCCAGTTGTTCCACATGTTCCAATGCTGGGGCCTGTAGCCACCATAGCCACCATAGCCACCCATCATTCTGGAAACTTGGTCTGTCTCTCCTTTGCCGATGCTGCGTTTGTGGAGGATATGTTCTTTGAGATAATCTTGATTTCCATCTTTAGCAAAGTAAAATGGTTGCCTCCACTTGGCATCCAGTTGTGGATATTCTTGTGATTCCAACCAGACCAGTGATTATTGTACATCCAGTTGTTATTCCAGTCGTTCCAGTAGCCAGGACCGTTGCTCCTCATGTTCCATTGCTGAGGCCAGTAACCACCCATCATTCTCGACACGTCGTCAGCATCATCATTATCAGCGCTTCGTTTTCGCATAATATGTTCCTTGGTCATGACTTCTTCGTTCTTGTCCTTTGAGAAGTAGAAAGGATAGTGATGGTGCCACATCCTGTTCCAATTGTTCCAGTAGCCAGGCCAGTATCTGTAGCTGTTCCCATGTTCCACCATTGAGGCCTGTAGCCACCATAGCCACCCATCATTCTGGAAACCTTGTCTGTGTCATCAGTTTTTGTGCTTCGTTTGTGCATGATGTGTTCCTTCTCCAGTTGTCTTTGTCTTTTGAAAAATAGAAAGGGTATCTGTAGTTCCACATCCAGTTGTTATAGTAACCAGGCCAGTACCTGTAGTTGTTCCACATGTTCCACCATTGAGGCCAGTAACCACCATAGCCACCCATCATTCTGGAAACTTGCTCTTTGCCATCATCATCAGTGCTGCGTTTTTCAAGAATGTGTTCTTTCTGGTTGTTTTGCTTTCCATCTGCAGCGAAATGGAATGGATTGTTGTCACTCGACATCCAGTTGTAGTTGTTGACGTGATTCCAACCAGACCAGCGATTGTTTCTCATCCAATTGTTGTTCCAGTTGTTCCAATAGCCAGGCCAGTTGTTCCACATGTTCCATTGCTGAGGCCAGTAGCCGCCATAGCCACCATAGCCACCCATCATTCTGGACACCTGATCCTCCTGACTGTCATCAGCACTACGCTTTGAAAGCACATGTTCCTTGTCATTTTCTTGCTGTCCATTCTTGGCAAAGTAGAAAGGCCTGTTGTTGTTCCACATCCAGTTGTAACTGTTCCAGTGATTGCCATACCATGGCCAGTGCCTGTAGTTGTTCCACATGTTCCACCACTGAGGCCAATGGCCGCCATAGCCACCCATCATTCTAGAAATGTCGTCATTTTCTGGGTCTCCAGCTGTGCTCCTTTTGTTCCTGAAGATGGGTTCCATGGAACGTTGTCGATTGGAAAAGTAAAATGGATAATATGTGTAAAAGTGTTTGTACTTGTTCCACATCCATCCATTATTCCAGTTGTTCCAGTAGCCAGGCCAGTATCTGTGGCTGTTCCACATGTTCCACCACTGAGGCCAGTAGCTACCATAGCCACCCATCATTCTGGACATTTGGTGCTCGTCTGAAATTTCTGCACTGCGTTTTGATAGAATGTGTTCCTTGTTGGACGTTGCTTCATTGTTGTTCTTTGAAAAATAAAAGGGATAATAGTTGTTCCACATCCTGTTCCAGTTGTTCCAGTAACCAGGCCAATATCTATAGTTGTTCCACATGTTCCACCATTGAGGCCAGTAGCCACCGTAGCCACCCATCATTCTGGATACTTGCTCTTTGCCATCATCATCAGTGCTGCGTTTTTCAAGAATGTGTTGTTCCTTGTTGTCTGGCTTTCCATCTGTAGCGAAATAGAATGGATTGTTGTCACCCGACATCCAGTTGTAGTTGTTGACGTGATTCCAACCAGACCAGTGATTGCTTCTCATCCAATTGTTGTTCCAGTTGTTCCAATAGCCAGGCCAGTTGTTCCACATGTTCCACTGTTGAGGCCAGTAGCCACCATAGCCACCATAGCCACCCATCATTCTGGAAACCTTGTCTGTGTCATCGGTTTTTGTGCTTCGTTTTTGCATGATGTGTTCCTTCTTCAGTTCGTCTTTATCTTTTGAAAAATATGAAAGGGTATCGGTAGTTCCACATCCAGTTGTTCCAGTAACCTGGCCGGTACCTGTAGTTGTTCCACATGTTCCACCATTGAGGCCTGTAGCCACCATTGCCACCCATCATTCTGGAAACTTGGTCTGTCTCTCCTTCGCCAATGCTGCGTTTTTGGAGGATGTGTTCTTTGAGATAATCTTGATTTCCATCTTTAGCAAAGTAAAATGGTTTGCCTCCACTTGGCATCCAGTTGTGGATATTCTTGTGATTCCAACCAGACCAGTGATTATTGTACATCCAGTTGTTATTCCAGTCGTTCCAGTAGCCAGGACCGTTGTTCTTCATGTTCCATTGCTGAGGCCAGTAACCACCCATCATTCTCGACATGTCGACAGCGTCATCATTATCAGCGCTTCGTTTTCGCATAATATGTTCCTTGCTCATGACTTCTTCGTTCTTGTCCTTTGAGAAGTAGAAAGGATAGTGATGGTGCCACATCCAGTTCCAATTGTTCCAGTAGCCAGGCCAGTACCTGTAGCTGTTCCACATGTTCCACCATTGAGGCCAGTAGCCACCGTAGCCACCCATCATTCTGGATACTTGCTCTTTGCCATCATCATCAGTGCTGCGTTTTTCAAGAATGTGTTCTTTCTGGTTGTTTTGCTTTCCATCTGCAGCGAAATAGAATGGATTGTTGTCACTCGACATCCAATTGTAGTTGTTGACGTGATTCCAGCCAGACCAGTGATTGCTTCTCATCCAATTGTTGTTCCAATAGCCAGGCCAGTTGTTCCACATGTTCCACTGTTGAGGCCAGTAGCCACCATAGCCACCATAGCCACCCATCATTTTGGAAACCTTGTCTGTGTCATCGGTTTTTGTGCTTCGTTTTTGCATGATGTGTTCCTTCTTCAGTTCGTCTTTGTCTTTTGAAAAATAGAAAGGGTATCGGTAGTTCCACATCCAGTTGTTCCAGTAACCAGGCCAGTACCTGTAGTTGTTCCACATGTTCCACCATTGAGGCCAGTATCCACCATAGCCACCCATCATTCTGGACACCTGATCCTCCTGACTGTCATCAGCACTACGCTTTGAAAGCACATGTTCCTTGTCATTTCCTTGCTGTCCATCCTTGGCAAAGAAGAAAGGCCAGTTGTTGTTCCACATCCAGTTGTAGCTGTTCCAGTGATTGCCATACCATGGCCAGTGCCTGTAGTTGTTCCACATGTTCCACCGTTGAGGCCAGTAACCACCATAGCCACCCATCATTCTGGACATTTGGTGCTCGTCTGGAATTTCTACACTGCGCTTTGATAGGATGTGTTCCTTGTTGGACGTTGCTTCATTGTTGTAGTTGGAAAAGTGGAAGGGATAATGATTGTTCGACATCCAGTTGTTCCAGTGGCCAGGCCAGTACCTGTAGCTGTTCCACATGTTCCACCATTGAGGCCAGTGGCCACCGTAGCCACCCATCATCCTGGAAACCTGGTCTATGTTATCATGAGTTGTGCTTCGTTTTTGTACCAAGTGTTCTTTTTCAAGTCTGTCTTTGTTTTTGCCATGCGAAAAGTAGAACGGATAGCGGTAATTCCGCATCCAGTTCCAATTATGCCAGAAGTTAGGCCAGAATCTGTACTTGCCCCACGTGTTCCGCTGTTGAGGCCATTGACTGCCATAGCCTGCCATCATTCTGGACAATTGCTCTCTATCCTTGTCATTTACATTGCGTTTTTCAAGGACGTGCTCCTTCTTGTTGTTCTGTTTACCAATTTTAGCCAAGTTGAAGGGTTGCTGTTCCCTGGCATCCAGTTGTAGTTGTTCCTGTGATTCTCACCAGACCAGTGGTTGTTCCACATCCAATTGTTGTTCCAATTGTTCCAATAGCTGGGCCAGTTGTTCCACATGTTCCACTGTTGGGACCAATGACTGCCATAGCCACCCATCATTCTAGAAACATCTTCCCTGTCAGCATTGCTGGTGCTTCGTTTCTCAACCATGTGTTCTTTATCTAAAACTTCTGTATGCTTGTCCTTTGAAAAATAGAATGGATAGCGGTAATTCCACATCCAGTTCCTGTTGTTCCAGTAACCAGGCCAGTACCTGTAGCTGTTCCACATGTTCCACCACTGAGGCCAGTAACCACCATAGCCACCCATCATTCTGGACACCTGATCCTCCTGACTGTCATCAGCACTACGCTTTGAAAGCACATGTTCCTTGTCATTTCCTTGCTGTCCATCCTTGGCAAAGTAGAAAGGCCTGTTGTTGTTCCACATCCAGTTGTAGCTGTTCCAGTGATTGCCATACCATGGCCAGTGCCTGTAGTTGTTCCACATGTTCCACCATTGAGGCCAGTAACCACCATAGCCACCCATCATTCTAGAGACACTGTCGTCTTTTTTGTCATCATTATTAGCACTTCGTTTCATTCTGACCTGATGGTTCGTGGAACTGTCTTGTGACGAAAAGTAAAATGGATAATAACGGTAGTAACTGTTCCACATCTGGCTGTTCCAATAACCAGGCCAGTACCTGTAGTTGTTCCATGAATTCCACCACTGAGGCCAGTAACCACCATATCCACCCATCATTCGAGAAACTTGGTCCTGGTCCACATTGTATGCGCTGCGTTTCGTGAGGACGTGTTCTTTGTCAGACTCCTCTTCATTGAGACCCTCTGAAAAGAAGGATGGATAATAACCATGCCACATCCAGCTGTTCCAGTAACCAGGCCGATATCTGAAGTTGTTCCACATATTCCACCACTGGGGCCAGTAGCCACCATAGCCACCCATCATGTTCAGTGTTTTATGGGCATCAGGGTTATTGGGATCTTCTGTACTCCGTTTATAGATAACGTGTGGTCCTCGTGTTGGTCTGTTAAAATTATTAGCTCCCATGTGGTAATATGGTTTGAAGCCATTTGGAAAGATGGATTTCAGACTGTCATAATTTCTCCACATATCGTTGGAACCCCATCTGTTTATCATTGGAAAAGAGCTGTAGCTGTTCCACCACTGAGGATGAAATCCATATCTATTCAACATGTTGTAATTGTTGAAAGTATTCCATCGGTTTGGGGTGAATCTTCCAAACTGTCCATTGTCCATCCATCTTGACACTTTCTCTTCATTGTCGATGTTTTCTTTCTTTTGATCATCCACACTGCGCTTGTACAAATTATGTGGACTGTTCATTGGATACCTAAAGCCTTGAAGTGTTGATGGTGTATAGTGACCAGGAAAGAAGGAACCACGATTATCATTCTTTCTCCACATTTGATTTAAGTTCCATCCATTTCCTTGAGGCCAGGTATCCAAAGTGTTCCACATATTCCACCACTGTGGCTGGTAGCCATAGCTGTTGAACCTGTTCCATTGATTACTGAACCCATTCAATCGATTAATGCCAAATCGTCCGTACATTCTGTCTTCCATCCATCTTGCTACTTTCTCTCCTTCTTCTTCTGCGTCTTCCTTTCCGTCATCTGTATTGCGTTTGTGAAGCGTATGTTGACTGCTCATTGGGAAACCAAAGTTTCGGTTCCCTGAGGGAGAGAAGAGGTTAGAGTTACCAGGGTAAAAAGAGTTCTGACCGCCATGATTTCTCCACATATGGTTAGAGTTCCATCCGTTTCCCCAAGGTTGGGATTTATAGTTCCACATATTCCACCACTGAGGATAGTAATTATAAAATCCATTGTTGTAGTTTGAATTGCGATTCCAGAATCTAGGAGACATAGTTTGGTGACTTTCGATTCCCAACCATTTTGCAACGTCTACGTCATCGTTCTGGTTTTCAGTGTTCTGCTGATTGTTTGTGCTGCGTTTGAACATATGGTGCTGGTTGTTCGTGGGGTATCCGAAATCTTTATGTCCTGGTTGTGGAAAGGGGTAGCCTGGGAAGAAAGAGTTGTAGCCACCATACTTTCTCTGCATCTGGTTTTGATTCCAGCCAATTCCACGTGACCAGGGACTGAAGCTGTTCCACATGTTCCACCTGTTCGGTGGGTGGCTGAAACTGTTAAATCTCTGATTATAATTGTTGTTGAATCTGTTGGTGTAGCCGTTGAACCATTGGTTTGGAGAGATGCCGCTATCATAATATCCGTTGCCCATCCACTTTCCCAGTTTTACATCATCTTTGGGTTCTCCTTGCTGGTCAGCACTTTTCTCCTTGTCTTCATACTGATCAGTGCTTCTCTTCTGTAACTGATGTTGGCTATAGGGCAGCAAGCTTTCTGCAGGATACAAATAGCTGCCACCTCCCCCACTCACATAACCTCTGGGAGCTGACAGTATGCTGGGCCATCTCCACCACTGAACTGGAGGGTTTCTTGTTCTCCACCAGGTGAAGGGAGCAGTGTAGGACTGGTCTTCGAATGGCATTGCCTGCTGACTCTCCGTCCATATGAAGGGCATGGTGTTGGTGGTCGGCCAGTTGTCGCTGATTGGTGCCCAGTCCTGAACACCCTGCCATGTCTGTTGTTGGTCCCAGTCTCTGGGATTTGAGGTAAACCCTGTCATATCGTCACTGGTCTGAGGGACCCACGACTCACCACTGTCACAATTGCTATGGTCTCTGTGGTAATTCAGCCAATAATTGGAATTCAGAGGATTTCCTAACCAAGCTGATGATCTGCCAATCTTGTCTCCATCTTTAGTATTGGATTCTATCTGTGTGTCTTTTGTGTTTGGGCTTGTGGACTGGTTTTTATTGCCTATCGCTTCGGAATCGTCTGATTCTGTAGCGTTGGATGTGGTGTTAACATTGTCTGTGGTATCTGGCCGTGATGTGGGAGACGGCGGCGGAGGTACAGGGGGAACAGAACTTTCAGAATCAATGGTGCTGGAAGTGTCTCTTCTGAATCTGGAGCCTCTTGTTGTGGGCCGTTGTCTTCCTCTGTTGGTAGTGAAGCTTCCTCCTTGACTTCCTGATCTTCTGTCTCCATGGGTACCTGAGGCATCTTGATGTTGTTTACCCTCGGTGCCTGGAAGGTTCGGTCTGGTAGTGCCAGAATCACCATCCTTAAAAATGTCCGCTAGACTCAGAGTGCCGGACTTACGGTTCCAAAGCCAGTTTCTGTTATCTATAGCTTCATTCCCGCTTGACGTCTTTCTGCTCGTCTGCGCCCACGGCGGTAAGCGTCCATCTTTGCTGAAGACTTGCTGCCAGGCATTAGAACCGGGCTTCATCCAGGAGGGATCCCAGCCATCAGAAGTTTCGTTATCCAAGCCAGCCAACAGACGATTCCAAAATTCCTCAGCGCTGTTATCACTTCCATCCAGAGAAGGAGGGAAATTGCCTGAAAAGAAAGGGACGTTGTTGGAGGTTCTGGGGAAACTGCCGGGTCGGGTAGGTGTCCTGGCGGGGTTGGGCATGAAGTTGGGTGGTATAGGCATGGCGTCACCTGACCCTGAAGGGAACTGGCCAGACCCAGGTCTCTGTCCAGGGCCTCCAAGAGGAAAACCAATTCCTCCACCGCGGCTACCATCATTCGGGTTTCCTCCGAACCCTGGATTGCCAACGATATTTCGGTTATCTCCTGGCAGCCATTGAGGTTTATTCCAACTGGGTTTTCTACCCGGGAAGAACTGCCCACCGCCCATTCCCAAACCTTGAGGGTAGGTGATGGTTCTGGGGATGTCACGGAGATAGCTCCACTGAAGGAAGTTCTCAGGGACGCGGTTCTTCTGTCGCCAGTCAAAGGGAGAGTACCACGTCCCTCCCCTCCAGTCCTTACCGGTACAGTCCCCTTCCCGGCAGATTCGTCCGGATCCCCCTCCCTCTCCCCAAATGTTGTGCCATAAGCGCTCAGCCTGCTGCCGCCACTGCCATTGCCGTTTCATCTGCCATCGCATGGCGTTACGTAACGAGCCTGCTGGACCCTGAAAATAGTCAGTCTACGTGAATGTCTATGACAGTGACAGAGAGAGAGAGAGAGTGGGGGGGGGGGAGGAGGAGAGAG
>JAPXFY010000022.1:54212483-54217483 GCA_030674185.1 Monoplex corrugatus
GTGTATGAACAAAGAATAAAGCATCCCTAAGTGTAGAGACATCGTGTATGAACAAAGAACAAAGCTTTCAAAAGTGCAGAGACAGTGTGTATGGACAAAGAACAAAGCTTTCTTGAGTGCAGAGACATCGTGTATGAACAAAGAACAAAGTTTCCTAAAATGCGGAGACATCATGTATGAAAAGAACAAAGCTTCCTAAAGTGCAGACATCGTGCATGAACAAAGAACAAAGCTTCCTAAACTGCAAAAACACTGTGTATGAACAAAGAACAAAGCCTCATAAAGTGCAGAGATATTGTGTATGAACAAAGAACAAAGCTTCCTAAAGTAAAGAGACATTGTGTATGAACAAAGAACAAAGCTTCCTGAAGTGCAGAGACATTGTGTATGGACAAAGAACAAAACATCCTAAAGTGCATAGACATTTTGTATGATAAGAACAAAGCTTCATAAAGTGCAGAGATATTGTGTATGAAAAGAACAAAGATTCCTAAAGTGCATAGACATTTTGTATGACAAGAACAAAGCTTCATAAAATGCAGAGATTTTGTATGAACAAATAACAAAGCTTTCTAAAGTGCAGAGACATTGTGTATGAACAAAGAGCAAAGCTTCCTTAAGTGCAGAGACATTGTGTATGAAAAAACCAAAGCTTCTTAAAGTGCAGAGACGTCGTGTATGAACAATGAGCAAAGCTTCCTGAAGTCCAGAGACATTGTGTATGAACAAATTGCAAAGCTTCCTTAAGTGCAGAGACATTGTGTATGAACAAATTGCAAAGCTTCCTTAAGTGCAGAGACATTGTGTATGAACAAAGAGCAAAGCTTCCTAAAGTGCATAAACATTATGTATGAACAAAGAGCAAAGCTTCCTAAAGTGCAGACATTGTGTATGAACAAAGAACAAAGCTTCCTAAAGTGCAGAGACATTGTACATGAAAAGAAGTTTCAGTTTCAGTTTCAGTCTCAGTTTCAGTTTCTCGGGATGACGTCTTCGTTTTCGGAATGTATTCCATATGCACTATCGTCACAGGTGCCATGTAATGGAGAAAATCCAGAATGATCACGGCACAAGCCCTAAGCCTACACATAAACCCAGTAGCTGACCAGGTCTTAAGGTCCTACCTAGATAGTTTTGTAACCCTGAGGTTGTAGGGAAGCGAGGTGACAGAGACCTCACCTTTTCCCAGGGCCAGCATTATGAGGGCTGCGCCCATCCCCTCTCCCGGCCCTCGCTTCAAATTCATATTCATATTCACATTTTTTTTACCAAGACTTCAGAAAGGCAAGAAGGCTATTTGGTCTTCAAGGGGTGGGACCTGGGAAATCAACCTATCTCTCCAATGAAGAAGAAAGATTCCTAAAGTGCAGAGGCATTGTGTATGAAAAGAACAAAGCTTCCTCTCCTAGTGAACTCGAAATATCCATGTCTCTTGGTTACAGCATAGTGCTCAGAACGTAAGTTCTGCAGACTTGCACTGAATACTGATTCAGTGTGCTCCTTTCGCCTCTTATTTCATCACCCCTTCTTTGCCAGCCAGCTGTCTTACAAGGCAACCATAAAGCAAACACACTTTTAAGCCAGGCATACAAGTAAAAATTTCTCTTCTTTTTTTCCATCTGGCTCTTTTACTATGGCATGTGTTGTAAGCAGAAAGAGTGGTCTGTCAGCGTGTAACCTGAGAGGATTGTAGAGTAGAAATGCCATGTGACGACGTAAAGACTTCTTTCACACCATCTATCCAGGTAATGGTTGATCTGCCTCTCAGTTTAAATCCAGATGTCTTTATGGTATCTGTTTGTTGAGCTAACCAACCAACCAACCAACTAACCAACCAACCAAAAAACCAACCAACCAACCAACAACCAACCAACCAACCAACCAACCAACCAACCAACCAACCATCTAACCAATCAACCAACCAACCAACCAACTAACCAACCAACCAAAAAAACCAACCAACCAACCAACCAACCAACCAACCAACCAACCAACCAACTAACCAACCAACCAAACAAACAAAAAAACCGACCGTCCGACCAAGCAAGCAACCAGCCAACCAACAAGCCAACCAACCAACACGAACCAACCAACCAACCAGCCAGCCAACCAACCAATTATCTACCAACCAACCAGCCAGCCAACCAACCAATTATCTATCTATCTTTTAGCCATCCATTGCCGGACGTAGGCCTTCCCCAGCTGCTTCCATTCATTTCGTTCCAGCACTTTTTCTCTCCAGTTCTTGTCAAATCCATCTAGGTCGTCTCTCCATCTAGTTTTTGGTCTTCCTCTGTTGCGAGTGCCGTCTCTTGGTATCCAAAACGTGGTTTTTGTTGTCCAACGATTGTCCATTCTCTGAGTGAGGTGTAAATGTCCTGCCCATTTCCATTTCAGTTTATTTATAAGGTTTCCAGGATGTCTCACACTTTCGTTCTTTCTCTGATCCACTGAGCCGTTTTGAGATCTTTCCAGGTAATGCCAAGTATGATTCTTTCATGTGGTCGTCTGGTGATGCCTGGGGACAGGTGGAGCCCAGCAGCCAGCAGGAGGAAACCCTGAGCTAATTACAATTTCCCCTTCCCCCATGCCAACTCGTCTAGGGTCAGCGCGGCAGAGTATGGCCCACTCCTCCCCAAGCAGGACAAAAACATATCAACCACTAACCGACAAAAACTGTAAAACACTTCATCATCATCATCATCATCATCATCAAGTGCTTTGCCACATGGCGTTGGCGATCATGGCCCTCCATATGTTTCTATCTCTTGTTGCCGCAAGCACATCTTCCACCTTCTGTCTCCAACCACTCCGCAAGTCCGTCCAATATTTTTTTCCCTGGGTCTACCTGGTGCTCTCTTTCCCTCCAGCTTTCCTGTTGTGACCGGTGGTCCAATTCCCCTTTCTCATAAAAAAGGCCTATAAATGTTGCCTGTCTTTTCCTAATCCTCCTTATGAATAATCTTCTTATGTCTGCCTCCATCAAGCCTGTCTTCCCATTTCTCCCCATACAGGACAAAAACCAACCAACCAACTAACCGACAAAATCTGTAAAACACTCATTGGACAGGAACCAGAAAAACACGAACAAAGAATCAGAACGCGTATTTAATAAAACCAGACAAAACAGGCGCAAATTTTCGGCCAACTGGTACCTTTTCCAAGCGTAGACGCAAGCTCATAAACGAACAAACACCAAATACAAACACTAAGAGATTGAGAAAAAGACTGAAACTTCCCTGCTGCTTCGCCTTGTCTGATTGTACTAAATACGCGTTCTGATTTTTTTTGGTTTTTTTTGCGTGTTTTTCTGGTTCCTGTTTACTTAAACGCTGGCAGTCACACTTGTTGTGGATTACTTACTGGACAGCATATACTGCACGTCGTTATTGTCGAAACGGCCGTCTCCATTTCTGTCGTAAACGTCAAACATGATGGAGGCCACAGGTCCCTTCACTCCGTACCTCATGGCCTCCACCATCATCACCTCCATACGAGTGGCCCAGCCGTCACCTGCCATACAGATCAACAAAAAAGAAATGAAACAAGTGGCATTGCATTTGCATTGTGTTGGATCCATCGTGAGATGTTCATCCCTTTTCATCGCAGGGTATGGCCCATTCCTCCCCACGCAAGACAAAAAGATGTGCTTGTGGCAACAAGGAATAGAAACATATGGAGGGCCATGATCGCCAAAGCCATGTGGCAAGGCACTTGATGATGATGATGATGATGATGATGATGATAAAGTCTTTTACAGTTTTTGTCGGTTAGTTGGTTGATTTGTTTTTGTCCTGTATGGGGAGGAATGGGCCATACTCTGCGATGAAAAGGGATGAACATCTCACACGGTGACATAGAGGGATCCAAACGAGAAATCCTTCTCGAGGGCAGCAAAGATAGCGACAGCACTGTCCTGACTGAACTCTGTATAGGGAGAACATCTCCATGAAACACAAGATCACCTTCCTGTACGTATGCCAGACATGGACTCTTGCAGCAGGTTTTGAAGACGAATCTAGGTTGTGGAAATGAGAGCTTATGGCAAGCCACTAGACATCAAATACACTGATTATATCGCTAGTGAACAAGCACGCAAACTATCATGCAGCACACTGGGCCATATGAAGGTCTGCTGACTTCAGTTAAGAAAAGAACCACGTTGGAATGGCCATATAATAAAACTAACTGTCGAGAATATAGTAAGGAGAAAGGAGCTGGCAGTGGATGTTTGAAGTTTGATGTTTGTTTGGAATTTGTTCAAGAGGGAGTCATAGCACTCGGACAAGTCTATATGCGCTCAACCCAAATTTGCCAGCAATTATCTGGCAGACTGTGTGACTCTGCGCAAGACCTATTGGCTGGAAACTATGTAACACTAAGCTGGCTGACACCACCAGAACGATGGAAACATTAAGATGGACAGACGGCAGGCAGTTTTTAATGTTGCGGGCTGGGAATGAACTCGAGATGTTGATAAAAGTCACAGTTCTATTAAAAGAACCAATACAATTTTATGGGTGGATGAAAAGATAAAGTGGGTGGAAAGATGGATAACTGGATGGATGTCAGCATGGATACATAGGGATGGGTGTGTAGATGAATACATGGATCGTAGTTGTATGAGTGTGATGATATGTGAATGGATACACGGATGGGAGGAAGATACATGGATGGATGGATGGATGGATGGAAGGATGGAATGATGGATGGATGGATGATGGATGGATGGATGGAATGATGGATGGATAGATTGATGGATGGACAGACAGATGAATTGGTGGAAGAAGTAAACGCACAGGTCCCTTCACACCGACTTCACAGAGTATCATCATCACCTCCATACAACAGAACCAACCATCCCCTAGCATACGACAGACAATATCCACCTGTTTTGTATCTCACATGGACAGACAAAAAGACAGACTGGTCTCTGTATGAAAGAACAGACAGACAGATGGCTATTGCTGAATACGTGGACAGTACAGTGATTGATGAGT
>JAPXFY010000022.1:54222483-54237483 GCA_030674185.1 Monoplex corrugatus
CGTATAGGTTGCATACAAGCCTTATTGTGTTGGCAAAACCTTGAAGCCTCACCTAGAGAATGGCTTTACGTCTATCTTTGTATCAGCTTGTCTTTGGAATAATCTAGACCACATTGTAATATAATGTAATTCTCCATCTGCTGTTCACAATGAAAGAAAACAAAAAGAAACAGAAGATGATGGAAACAGATAAAAACATAATCCAAAATAATTGCGACTACCCGCGTTCAAGCACACAGGAACCATAAAAACACGAAAAGAAGATTCAGAACACGTGTTTAATACTACCAGACAATACAGGCACAAATTTGGCCTTTGTCAAGTGTAAATGTAAGGTCACAAACGAACAAACACCGAATACAAAAGTTAGGAGAAAAAAGACGGAAACTTCCCTGCTGTTTCGTCCAGTGGGAGAAAAGGACTTTGTCACAAAAATCAACCTCCTAACAACACGACAAGTAGTCTCCATCTACCCACCAATATGATCTATCGTCTCCATCCCCCCAGCTTCCCCCAGCCCACCCACCCCCATCCCTGATAAATAAAAAACAACGAAAAACCGGAAATAAACCACACCACACACCACATAAGCAAAGAGACAAAAACTAAACAGAACAAAAAAAAAACCCACCCATCACCGACACCATAACAATAATACAGAAAGAAACAGAGTGGTGGTGATGAAAGAAAATGGAGGATTAAAGTAAAAATTGGTCGCTAAAGATCTTGCCAGCTTCTGAGGCTTATAAGCAGGTACAAGACTTATGCCATAATCGTGTTAGATTTTTACCATCACATGGCATCAGTAGTGTCGTGTAGTGGAATTTGTTCGAGTCAGATGCGTCATTTGAGAAAGCGAAACTGAAAGTGAAACTGTTTTGCATATGTCACAATGTACTCTAACATTTGAAATTTTGCTAATGTCAAATATCTGCAGAAATGAATACAATTTATACAATTGTTGTTCAGTGATATATGACCATGATTTCAAAAGCAAAATTGTGGCAGAATAGATATTTTACATCGCCAAAACTTAACTATATAAGTATAAGTCATACACAACAATTGTTTCAACAAAAGGATGTGAAAAGGATGTAGGCAATCCCTACTACATAACACACACACACACACACACACACACACACACACACACACACACACACACACACACACACACACACACACTCACAAACACAAACTCCGTCTTGACATTAAATCAGACAGACAGACAGGCAGACTGACAGAGACAGCGGTGGAGACAGAGACAGGAGACAGAGACAGAGACAGAGACAGAGAGATAGAGATAACAGACAGACAGATAGATAGATAGATAGATAGATAGATAGAGAGACAGACAGACAGACAGACAGACTGACAGACAGACAGACAGAAAGACAGCAAGACAGAGACAGAAACAGAGAGGAACAGAGACAGAGAGATAGAGATAGATAGATAGATAGATAGGTAAATAGATAGATAGATAGATAGATAGATAGACAGACAGACAGATAGATAGATAGATAGATAGATAGATAGACAGACAGACAGACAGATAGATAGATAGATAGATAGACAGACAGACAGACAGATAGATAGATAGATAGATAGATAAATAGATAGATAGATAGATAGACAGAAAGAAGAGAGAGAGAGAGAGGGAGAGAGAGAGAGAAAGAGAGAGAGAGAGAGAGAGAGAGACAGCAGCAGACAGACAGACAGAAGAGGTGGAGAGCTTAAGCCAAGACAATGTTCCCAAATAACTACTGTTTATCAAGACTGCTCGTGGCTTTGATGCACATAGTCAATCAAAAAAATATGTATGCACAATCGTGACCGACCTTTTCCATGAAGCGATGAAACTCGATGGTGGTAACGCGCATATCACCTGGTAACAAGAAAAACAACAACATCATTACATATATACACACATAAACAAGTAAATCGTGTTCAAAATTCGAAAATGAATTGTTTGTATTTTGTTTTAGGCTGTACTGTGTTTAGTAAAACAGTAAATAGCACTGAATCCTAACGAATTCCATAACAGGTTCAAAAGAGACTGTTGGTGATATCATTATCATCATCATCATCATGAGCCCTGCTGCATGGCGATGGCGATCATGGCCCTCCATTTTTATCTATCCCTTGTTGCCGCAAGCATATCTTCCAACCTCTATGCCCTCAGCCACCCTGCAAGTCCGTCCAATGTTTTCTCCTTGGTTCTACCTCGTGCTCTCTTTCTCTCCAGCTATCCTGTTGTGACCAGGTGCTCTAATTCCCATTTCTTTATGAAATGATATATCGATATGAAAACAAGGTTCAAAATGTGTCAGTGTCTTAGAAACCTGTAAAAATACCATTTTTGTGTGTACGTTTTAACTGTTAATTGTTACTTAGAATGATTCAGTGTGTATACTGATTTTCTGAATAGTGATTAAAATACAAGTAGCTATTTTGATAATGTACTTGTAGCCTTTCAAGAGGGTCAGTGGACGACATACAAGCTTCCATCAAAAGACTCCTGAAGAATCTCCAAAGTCCTTCCCTCTCTTTCTTTGTCTGTTTGTCTTTCTGTCTCTCTCATTCTCCCTTTCGTCGCCCTTACCCCCCCTCTCTCTGTCTCTCTCTGCGTATATCTCTCTGTCTCTGCCTCTCTCTCTGTATCTCTCTGTCTCTGTCTCTGCCTCTCTCTCTCTCTCTCCCTCTCCCTTCCCTCGCTTTCTTTGTCTGTGTGTCTTTCTGTCTCTCTCATTGTCCTTTTCTTCGCCCTCACCTTCTCTCTCTCTTTCTCTCTCTTTCTGTATCTACCTTTCTTTGTCTCTCTGTCTCTCTCTGTCTCTGTCTCTCTGTCTCCGTCTCTGCCTCTCTCTCCCTTCCCTCTCTTTCTTTGTCTGTCTGTCTGTCTGTCTTTCTGTCTCTCTCATTCTCCATTTTTTCGCCCTCATCCCCACTCTATCTCTGTTTGTCGATCTATCTGTCTGTCTGTCTGTCTGTCTCTGTCTGTCTGTCTGTCTGTCTCTCTACCTCTGTCTCTCTCTGTCTCTGTCTCTCTGTCTGTCTGTCTCTCTCTCTCTCTCTGTCTCTCTCTCCCCTCTCTCTGTCTCTCTCTCCCCTCTCTCTATCCCTCCCCCAATCTTTCTCTCGTTTCCCTCTCTTTCTTTCAAACTCCACAACTCACGGTTTCTGTCAGCCTCCTTCAAGATGAGCCCCACATCTAAATCGTCCAGGCGGAGGTCCTTGTTCTTGTCCCAGTAGTCGAACACCACGGTAGACAGCCACTCTTTGTCACTATACTGCTTCATGTTCCGCTCCACCCAACGGCTCCGTTTAACACGACCTGGCGGTTTATAGCACAACACAGCCACAAACACACGATGACGAACGACAAGCTGGAGGGTTATTGTCTAACCTCGTTGTTCAAATAAACTGACTAACCGACTAATCAATCAATCAATCAATCAATCAATCTCAATCAATCAATCAATCAATCAATCAACTAATAGCAAACTAACTAACTTATTAACTGACTAACTTACTCACTCACTCACTCACTCACTCACTCACCGCCTGCATGCCTGCCTGCCTGCCTGACTAACTAACTAACTAACTGACTAACTAACCAGCCACCCAACCAACCAACCAACTAACCAACTAACCCAACAACCAACCAGCTAACCGCCGACCGACCGACCAATTGACTGACTGACTGGCTGACTCACTGCCTGAATGACTGACAAACTAACTAACTGACTGACTGACTGACTGACTAACTAACCATCCAACTAACCAACTAACTAACCAACCCAACCGGTCAACCAATCATCCAACCGACCGACCGACCGACTGACTGACTAACCAACCAATCAACCAACCAACTAACCAACCAACTACAACCAACCAACCAACCAACCAACCAACCAACCAACCAACCAACCAACCAAACACCAACCAACTAACCAACCAACCAACCAACCAGCCAACCAACCAACCAACCAACCACCAACCAACCAACCAGCCAGCCAATCACCCCAACTTCTCACCATCAGGGTTGTAACGGCGAAACTCGTCGCTGAGTTCCTTGAAGGAGAGGAGAGAGTCATTGTTGTGATCGACATTGGTGAACCAGCGTTCATAGTCAAACTCCATGTCCCACGGGTTGCCTGGTCTGTGGGCAATACAATACAATGTAATGCAATGTAATACAATACATTACAATACGATACAATACAATACAATACAATACGATACGCTACGCTACGATACGATACGATACGACACAATACAATACAATACAATACGATACGATACAAAACAATACAAAACAATACAATACAATACAATACGATACGATACGATACAATCATACAATACAATGCAATACAATGCAATACAATACAATGCAATGCAATGCAATGACAATGCAATGCAATACAATACAATACAATGCAATGCAATGCAATGCAATACAATACACTGCAATACACTGTAATGCAATGCAATACAATGCAATACAACACAATACAATACAATACAATGCAAAACAATACTACAGTACAATACAATACAATACAATACAATACAATCAATGCAATACAATACAATACAATACAATGACAATGCAATGCAATACAATACAAACATACGATACAACACGATACGATACGATACGATACGATACGATACGATATGATATGATATATGATACGATACAATACGATACGATACGATACATACAACATACTTTACGATACGATACGATACGATACGATATACGACACGACACGATACGATACGATACGATACGATACGATATGATACGATACGATACAATGTATTACAATTGAACGCAGTGCAATGCAAGACAATACAATACACTGCAATGCAATGCAATGAACCATAATGCAATACAATGCAATACAATACAATACAATAAATACAATATAATACAATGCAATACAATGTAATAAGGTACAATACAATACAATACAATACAACACACCACAATGCAACGCAACGCAAAGCAACACAACACAATCACAAATACAATACAATACAGTACAGTACAGTACAGTACAATACAATTCAGTACAGTACGATACAATACGATACAATACGATACGATACGATACAATACAATACAATACAATACAATGCAATAAATACCATGCCAATCAATACAACATGACACAATACACTTTACAATACAATACACTTCATAATACAATATAATGCAGTGCAATATAATACAATGCGACACAATACAATACGACAAAATACTCTTTACAAAACACAACACAATGCAACATAACACAACACAACACAATGCAATGCAATGCAATAAAAGCAACGCAATATAACACAATCAGCTTAAATGCAATATCGCACAGTACAATACGATACAGATCAATACAGCGCAACACAATTCACCACACTGTAACACAATACATTACAATGCACACAACAATATAACTAAAACAACAAACGAACAAAGACACAAAAAGCATGTATTACATTACTACAGAAGACAACAATACGGTACCCTGTAACAGCGTGCAACGCGATACAATGTCATACAATACAGTGTGATGTACATGTAATGCAAAACGATACAGCAATATGGTGCATTGTAGCACGATACAATGCAACATTGTGTTGAACCAACTTTTATATTCAATTTCCATCTATCACGAGTTGTCTGGATTGTATGCAATAAAACACCACACAATGCAATGCAATGCAACACAACACAACACAACACAACACAACACGACACACGACGATACGATACGATACGATACGATACGATAGATACGATACGATACGATACTCGATAGAGCATAGCTATACACAGCCACCTTCGGGGTGGTGAGGTATTGTGGCTCTGGGTCCCCGTCCAGCAGCACCCGTGGGTGTTTCTCGTTAACATTGTAAACTGTTTACGATGCAATACAACATTGTAGACTGACGAACCACAGCTCATGCCCCAAATCCACAAACTCTCAGTAAAACACGATGCACTCCGACCCCAATAATGAACCATTCGCCAAGACGTAACACACTTTGAGCCCAGCGAGCGGTCTAAGGGGCACAACTCGTTTCCAACAGTATAGTGCTTTAATGGAGTTGTCTCCCTTATCAGTGCGGCATGGCCTGTCGCGCTGGAATGTAATAAGAAACTATTCGTATGTAGTGCTATTCTGTTAAGTGCTTGACCTCACTGCACTTTTCACATTTAACAACACACAGAGCGTTATACGTTCAGAAGCATAAACGTACCATGTATATGCAAACGCAGTGGAATGCACACATTAACACACGTGCACAGATGAATATGATATTAACAATGTCTTGCCATGCGCCATATATCGACTCACCGCGCTTAACACATTTTACAAGATGCAGAGCGTACGACAGAAGCGCTAATCTACACACACACACACACACACACACCACACACACACACACACACACACACACACACACACACATACACACACCACACACACACGCACACACACACACACACACACACACACACCACACACACACCACCACACATACACACACACACACACACACACACGCACACACACACACACACACACACAAACACACACATACAAACACACACACATACACACACACACACCATACACACAGCACAACCAACTAGCTAAATAAACAAAAAACATAAACAACGTCCCAACTCAAACGTTATGGCAAGAGAAAATGGCATATCTTTCAGTGCTACTTGATTTATTAAGTGGAATTTTATTTTGATTTAGTTTAGTTTAACTCGTTTAACTTGTGTTCAGTTGAGATCAATACAGTTCACTTCAGCCCAGTTCAGCTCAACTCAGTTTCAGTTTCAATTTCTGGAGATGACGTCTCCGCGCTCGGAATAAATTCCATATGCACGAACATCACAGGTGCCATGTGATGGAGAAGATCCAGACTGATCATGGCACAAGCCTTAAGCCTGCACTTAAATCCAGGAGCTGGCGAAGTCCTGAGATCCTACACAGACAGTTCCACAATCTTGGGGTCGTAGGGGCGTGAGGTGGCAGAGATCTCAACTTATCCCGGGGCCAGCACCAGCACCACGAGTGCGGCGTCCATCCCCTCTCCCTCGATTCAAATTCATATTCATAGTCACATTTTTTACCAAGACTTCAGAAAGGCAAGTAGGCTAATTGGTCTTCAAGGGGAGGGACCTGGGAAATCAACCTATCTCTCCAATGTTTTATACCAAAGCAGCCGGGCAATGCCCTGCTCTTCACAATTTTCAACTGTCGAGGGATCTTTAGCGTGCGCAGCCAGAAGGCACACGGATCCGATTCGTTTTTCGTCCCCTTCCGAAGGACTAGACGTTCAGTTCGATTTTCAGGTCAAACTGAAAAGAAAAGTCGTGGCCTATACGGGGAATTAAACCCTGGAACCTCGAGTTTAGTTACTGGCAGGCAAACGTCTAAACCACTCTGCCACTCTTCTCCCCAGACTAATCCTATAGAACTTTATTCAAGCAACAAAAAGCATATGAAAGCAGAGAACATATTTATGTCATCTCACATGTGAGGCTGGTAGTTGATGCTGTAAAGGCGATCAGCTGCTGCCGCCACCCACTGAAAAAAAAAATCGTCATAAAAATTGCAAACGACAAACAAACGAACAAAAAAAAAATTACGTGGCACATGAAACTTTCTAAAATACGCTCGTAGTTCAGTTAATAAGAACACTGCATTGTAAATGCAGAAAAGACATTTGAAAGGAAAGAACAGACAATAAGAACGACCCACATAACATGACGATGACGATGACTTGAACAAGAAGAAGAAGAATCAAAATCAAAACCAAAATCAAAATCAAAATCAAAGTAAAAAAATCAAAATCTAAAGTCAAATCAAAATTAAACCAAAGTCAAAGTCAAAGTCAAAATCAAAGTCAAAGTCAAAGTCAAAGTCAAAGTCAAAATCAAAGTCAAAGTCAAAATCAAAATCAAAATCGAAGTAAAAATCAAAATAAAATTCAAAGTCAAAGTCAAAATCAAAATCATAATCAAAGCCAAAGCCAAAGCCAAAGTCAAAGTCAAATTCAAAGTCTAAATCAAAATCAAAATCAATCAAAATCAAAATCAAAATCAAAATCAAAATCAAAATCAAAATCAATCAAAATCAAAATCAAAATCAAAATCAAAATCAAAATCAAAATCGAAATCGAAATCGAAATCAAAATCAAAATCAAAATCAAATGACATCCATCAACCTTGGGAAAAAATGGTAGTGCATGCTGAGGTGGGTCTGAGCTACAACTCCTGATTTTTCACTCCTGTGCGCAAGCCTGGGCTGGGGTATAATTATGGAAAACTCATTCTTGCCCACGAAACAGGTTTTCCCTCTCCGCACAGCTGATGAAGTCCAAGGGAAAGACAAAAACCGGTACAGCTTGGCATCAACAGAAGTTGCTGGAGCGAGGTTGAAGACAGCAGCGAACCACTTTAGGGACTTAAGCCCTGGATTTTTACGAGGTCTTCTTCCCATGGCTTTTTCTTCCCCATCATCATCATCAGGTGCCCTGCCGCATGGCGTTGGCGATCATGGACTTCCATCTGTCTCTATCTCTCGTTGCCCCTTGCATCTCCCCCACCCTCCTCATCCCCAGCCACTCTGCAAGTCCGTCCAGCATTTTCTCCCTGGGTCTACATGGTGCTCTCTTTCCCTACAGCTTTCCCGTTGTGAACAGGTGCTCCAAATCCCCCTTCCTCATAAAATGGCCTATAAATGTTGCCTGTCTTTTCCTAATCTTCCTCACGAGTGATCTACTTGTGTCTGCCTCCATCAAGACTGTCTCGTTTGTTTTCTTTGCTATCCATGGAACTCTGAACATTCTTCTTCCCCAGTTAACAAGAAACACCATGAGAGTGCGGATTGGACCCGGAGCACCAATGCCCCGCCCTCTGGGGACATTCACCTGCCAAGCTCCTGACGCCAATCGACAGTCATTTTTTCGAGCAAAGAGGGGCTGTCCATGCGTTGCATGACCCATTCGGACCCAGTCATCAGTTACCTTGTTTACAAACCAGATGGCAAGGTGGGAGATGAGAAACCCCGGGACATAGCCACACAACGTGCACAGTGGGCATTTGTCTACTTGCCATGGTCTTTTCTTCCCCTAAAGATTACTGCAAACATTAAGGTTTTGTGGGATAGCCGTTGACTAAGAGGTCTTCCACCCTTTGGAAGGGTCAGGGTCCCACTACCCTCCTCACCTAACAAACCAGTTAGGGGTGCTGGTGTACTCATGGACGGCCGACCACGAACATTTAGCACTGGATTACATGGTTACCGAGAGCAGACTTGTGATCTGGCCTGACACTGGTAATAACAATACAAAATCCTAAAACGACCTAAGCATACGCCATACAGACAACAGCGTATATAAAAAAACAGGAGAAGCAGGACTGAAACAGGACAGGACACAGGACTGAAACACATTTCATTCGAAGTTTAGGAAAAGCGTCTGTACAAGATTGAAACATATTTGATTTATCAAAGTTTAGGAAAAGCATCTATGCAGGATTAAAATACGGTAAATTCGAAGTTTAGGAAAAGCTTCTATGCAGAATTGAAACACATTTGATTTAAAGTTTATGAAAAGCATTTATGCAGGATTTGAAACACATTTGATTCAAAGTTTTAAAAAAGCATCTACGCAGGATTGAAACTCATTTGATTCAAAGTTTAGGAAAAGCATCTATGCAAGATTGAAACACATTTGATTTACAGTTTAGGAAATAAATCTATACAGGATTTAAAACACATTTTATTTACAGTTTAGGGAAATCGTCTATACAGAATTTGAAACACATTTGATATACAGTTTAGGGAAATCGTCTATACACAATTTGAAACACATTTGGTCTACAGTTTAGGGAAATCGTCTGTATAGGATTTGAAACACATTTGATTTAAAGTTTAGGAAAATCTATGCAGGATTGAAACACATTTGATTTACTGTTGAGGAAAAGCGTCTATAGAGGATTCGAAACACATTTGATTTTAAGTCATTAGATAAAACAGACCCCAAAAAAGCACACCATGACGAAAAAGATACGACCATGCATATCACACCCATAACCCACTAACCTTCAACAAGGACTTTCTGTATTCCTCTTTGTTGGCTTGTTTCGCTGTGGAAAAATGAAGTGATGTATTAACGTCCACTAAAATTATGAGATGACAATCAAACAGTATCTTTGACAAAGAGACACACACACTTACTTGCTAGCTTACTTACTGACTTACTGACTTACTGACTGACTGACTGACTTACTTACTTACTTACTTACTTTACTTTATTTACTTACTTACCTGCTTGTTCGCTTGCTTACTTGCTTGCTTACTTATTTACTTGCTTGCATAATTGCTTACTTGCTTGCGTGCTTGCTCGTATACTTGCTTGTGCACTTGCTTACTCACTTGCTTGCTTACTTAATTACTTACTGCTACACTGACAAGTAGGACAGTAACGAAGATACTCCACCCCTGTGTATTCTAGGCCAGCCTTAACATAGAGCCTCAAGTGTGTTTCAGAGCCTTTAATTCTTCTTGTACTGTTCGTTGCCAGCTGTTCCACGACATTCCTCTAAGCATCTTCCGTCTTGATTCCAATGAAGGACCTGGCCAGCTGATGGGTTTATGTGCAGACTTAAGGCTTGTGCCAGGATCACCATCACATTGGTACATGTGGCGTTAGTGTACATGGAAATTCATTCCGAGCGTGGAGACGTCAACTCGAGAAACTGAAACTGAACCCCCCTCCCCCCCCCCCCCCCAGTGAAGGGCAGTCCGGCTGATGTTTTACTTTTCTCTTTGCTCTGGTCCATCTCCATCACCGTTTCATGATCATCGTTTGCAGTCTCTCTTGATTGCACTGGGCGAGTGTTTTGTAGGATGGAAATGGAGCTGGGCCAGAGGATTTCGTGTGACTTTTCGGAGATCTTTTTTGTATGAAAGGTTGATAGCTTAGTATATACCGGTAAGGTTGCTGTCTGTCATACTAGAGCGTTGTGGGCCGTAAAGTTGAATAGAAAAGACACAATTTTGCTAATGTCACAGCTTTTTGTTGAAGCTGTACTGGTGGGTGAATCTCCACACAAGGGTCGGCATTCTGAAGGTGTTTCTGACTTTGCTGAAAAGGCACTTAGGTTTTCAGACACATAGGGAAAAAAGTAGAGAAACAAAACTCAACTAGCACCACCACCACCCAGAACCCCCCCCCCCCCCCAAAAAAAAAAAAAAAGTCACAAACTAACCACCACTGACTGACAAAACTCAACCATCACCCCCTCCAAAAAGAAAAAGAAAAAAGAAAAGAAGAAAACAACAACTAACCACCACTGACTGATTAAGTAACCAATTGAATAACTAATTTTAAAACTAACCACCACTGACTGACTAACTAACCAACTGAATAACTAACTTAACTGATTGCATCAACTAGTTTACAACCTGACTAACTAACTAATTAACCTTCCTATGCTTATCTAATCATGTTAATCATATCTAATCTTATCTGTCTAATCTAATTAAGCAACTTCATCACCCAGCCAACAAACAACCAAGAAAGTTAAGAGTGATTGAAAAAAACAACAACAAATGACTCCCGCAGCCTGTCCACCAACATCCTTCATTGTCAACCATACTGGCAAAGCAAAAACGTAACTTTCTGATTCCCTCGCCCTATCCACTAGCTTCCTGCAGGAAGCTGGTGGATAAGGTGAGAGAGTCAAAGGGATATTTTTTGCAGTTAGTGGTGGATAGCATGCGGGAGTCAAAGGGTTAAGTTTTTGCAGTTGTGGATAGGGTGCTGGATGTCAAAGGGTTAGATTAAACACGAAGAACCCAGCCACAAACAGAACGAGACAGTCAACACAGTGCCGAATGGTACTCACTGTCGCCGACAAACTTGCGGACCGTGACATCCCTAGGGGTCAGAACACCGTCTCCCCTGTTCTGGTGATTGTTGGCGAACATACCGCTACCTGCACTGAGCTTGGAGAACCTGCAATAGAGTAGAGTAGACACAGGTAAGAGGAAGAAATCAAACGTAGCATGACCCCTGGCTGGCAAGCGTTTGGAAGAGCAAGTTCGGTTTTCAAGAATGACAAAATTCCAACCGTCCTGAAACGAAAAGTTTACGACCAATGCATTCTGTCCAAAGTCACCTACGGTACAGAAACGTAGAATCTTACGAAGAAACTCGCTTTGAAACTAAGAACCAAGCAGCGAGCACATGAGAGAATCATGCTTGGTATCACCTGAAAAGATCGCAATATGGCTCAGTAGATCAGAGAAAGAACAAAAGTGCGAGGCATCCTGGAAACCATCAACAAACTGAAATGGAACTGGGCAGGACATCTCACCCGGACAAGGGTTGGACAACAAAAACCACGCTCTGGATGCCAAGAGACGGCACTGGCAAGAGAGGAATACAGAAAGCTAGGTGGAGAGACAACCTAGGTGGATTTGATAAGAACTGGAGAGCAAAAGCGCTGAAACGAAGTGAATGGGAGCAGCTGGGGAAGGCCAACGTCCAACAACGAGCTTTCCATGGCTGAAAGATAAGATATAAACATAGGTACGTTTTTACAGGCCTATGAAAGGGAGGGAAGAGTTGTCTCACTTGCAATGGTAAGAACAAAACAAGAGGGACGCCAAAGGCAAACAAACAATACAGAACTTTTGCTCGACAAGAGTTTATTGTCCGGTTTGTGACAATATGAATGAAACACGCACAGACAGCGAAAAAAAGAAAGAGAGAGAGAGAGAGGGGGGGGGAGAGAGAGAGAGAGAGAGAGAGAAGGAGACACAGAGAGAGAGGGAGAGAGGGAGAGATAGACAGATACATACAGATAGACAGACAGATAGACAGACAGACAGAGACAGAGAGACAGCCATATAAATAAAACACGCACAGACAGCGAAAAAAAAGAAAGGACAGAGAGAGAGAGAGAGAGAGAGAGAGAGAGAGAGAGGGAGGGAGAGAGAAAGACAGAGAAGCAGAGAGAGAGAGAGAGAGAGCGCGGGAGAGAGAGAGAGAGAGAGGCGGAGAGAGAGAGAGGGAGAGAGAGAGACAGACAGACAGACAGACAGATAGACAAGACAGACATACAGAGACAGACAGAGAACAGCGACAGAGACAGAAACACAGAGAGACAGAGACAGAGAGACAGAGAGACAGACAGAGAGAGAGGGGAGAGAGAGAGAGAGAGAGAGAGAGAAACAGACAGACAGAGGCAGATACAGAGATAGAGACAGACAGACAGACGGACAGATAGGCAGGCAGGCAGGCAGGCAGACAGACAAACAGAGAGACAGACACAGAGACAGACAGACACAAACAAACACATACACATCAAAGAACTTGTTGTTGCGGTTGTCGTTGGTGGAGTCAGTGCCTTGCCGTGTGTTGCCGTCATCGTTGAAATCGTCCAGGAGGTCGAACATGATGACCAGCAGTTCTGCAGGCAACCCGAACTGACGTCTGTACCCGTCCACAAACTCCGCTTGAGTCACCCTGCGGTCTGTCACATCACCACCACCATCAGTGACGTCAGGGATATACAGTACAGTATGATAACAACAGCCATATTAACTAATGTTAGGGACAGACATGTATGATACAGCAACAATCTTTAATTACAGTAGGGATTGACACGTATGATAACAACAGCAATCTGTATTGTTTATTGTTTTTGTTGTATAAAGCTGTGCTAGAAATTTCCTCTTTTCTGTCAGTCTCTTTGTTCTGTCTTGCTCCTTTACTTTCTGTCATTCTTTCCTGTCATTTTGGGCCTTGCTGGTCCGTTTACATGTGTGTATTCTTTTATAGAACATACATACTTTCTCTCAGGATTGATTATTGGATGCATATATTAACTGTGCTTTTGGCTCTAAGGAAAGTTGAAGAGCAGAAGCAAATTTAGATAATTAAGATCAGTGTTTATATGTTTGAATGTCTTTAGTTATGCTTACAGGAGTGGCAGAATGGTTCACACATTCACCTGCCGATAACTAAATTCGAGGTTCCAGGGTTCGCTCCCCGTAGGGGCCTCGACTTTTCTCCTCAGTTTGACCGGCAAATCGAACTGAACGTCTAGTCCTTCGGAAGGGGACAAAAAACGAGTCGGACCCGTGTGACTTCTGGCTGCGCACTCTAAAGATCCCACGGCAGTTGGAATCGTGAAGAGCAGAGCATTGCCCGGCTGCCTTGGTATAAAACATTGGACTGATAGGTTGATTTCCCAGATCCCACCCCTTGAAGACCAATTAGCCTTCTTACTCTTCTGAAGTCTTGATTTAAAAATATGTGAATAAGAATATGAATTTGAATCGAGGGAGAGGGGATGGGCGCTGCCCTCGTGGTGCTGGCCCCGGAAACAGTTGAAGTCTCTGCCACCTCGCTCCCCTACGACCCCAGAGTTGTGGAACTATCTATGTAGTACCTCAAGACCTGGCTAACTCGTGGGTTTATGTGCAATCTTAAGGCTTGTGGCATGATCATTCTGGATCTTCCCCATTTCATGGCACCTGTGACGTTAGTGCATGTAGAATTCATTCCGAGCGCGGAGACGCCATCTTGAGAAATTGAAATCGAAGTTGAAACTAGATAAATTTGGCAGAATGGTCAACGCCAGGGGCACATCTTTAGATTATGCACGTGAATACATTGATTAATGTACTCGAGTTTCTTTTCCTTTTTTTTTTTTTTCAACGAGGTATTGTGTGTATTTTGAAATGGTTATAGCCCTGAAATGGCTCTTCGAAGTCTGCAGGGCTTTAAACAATAAGAAAAATGAAAAACAAATACAGGTTGAGGGTGAATGTAACCGAATCTTTGAAAATAGTATGGTGTCGGGAAGAGAAGAGAGAGAGAGAGAGAGAGAGAGAGAGAGAGAGAGAGAGAGAGAGAGAGAGAGAGAGAGAGAGAGAGAGAGAGAGAGAG
>JAPXFY010000022.1:54242483-54252483 GCA_030674185.1 Monoplex corrugatus
CAAGCATTATACAGAACAGTCTCAGTGTGCTATTATCAAGCATTATACAGAACAGTCCTCATGTGCTATCTTATCAAGCATTATACAGAACAGTCTCAGTGTGCTATCTATCAAGCATTATACAGAACAGTCTCAGTGTGCTATCTTATCAAGCATTATACAGAACAGTCTCAGTGTGCTAGTCTTATCAAGCATTATACAGAACAGTCTCAGTGTCTATCTCTTATCAAGCATTATACAGAACAGTCTCAGTATGCTATCTTATCAAGCATTATACAGAACAGTCTCAGTGCTTCTTATCAAGCATTATACAGAACATCTCAGTATGTATCTACAAAGCATTATACAGAACAATCTCAGTATGTATCTTATCAAGCATTATACAGAACAGTCTCAGTGTGCTATCTTATCAAGCATTATACAGAACAGTCTCAGAGTGCTGTCTTATCAAGCATTATACAGAACAGTCTCAGTGTGCTATCTTATCAAGCATTATACAGAACAGTCTCAGTGTGCTAGTCTTATCAAGCATTATACAGAACAGTCTCAGTGTGCTATCTTATCAAGCATTATACAGAACAGTCTCAGTGTGCTATCTTATCAAGCATTATACAGAACAGTCTCAGTGTGGCTATCTTATCAAGCATTTACAGAACAGTCTCAGTGTGCTATCTTATCAAGCATTATACAGAACACAGGTATTATCAACATCAGACAGTCCAGTGTGCTATCTTATCAAGCATTATACAGAACAGTCTCAGTGTGCTTCTTATCAAGCATTATACAGAACAGTCTCAGTGTGCTATCTTATCAAGCATTATACAGAACAGTCTGAGAGTGTTATTTTATCAAGCATTAACAGAACAGTCTCAGTGTGCTATCTCATCAAGCATTATACAGAACAGTCTCAGTGTGCTATCTTATCAAGCATTATACAGAACAGTCAGAGAGTGTTATCATATCAAGCATTATACAGAACAGTCTCAGTGTGCTATCTCATCAAGCATTATACAGAACAGTCTCAGTGTGCTGTCTTATCAAGCATTATACAGAACAGTCTCAGTGTGCTATCTCATCAAGCATTATACAGAACAGTCTCAGTGTGCTATCTCATCAAGCATTATACAGAACAGTCTCAGTGTGCTATCTCATCAAGCATTATACAGAACAGTCTCAGTGTGCTATCTCATCAAGCATTATACAGAACAGTCTCAGTGTGCTATCTTATCAAGCATTATACAGAACAGTCTGAGAGTGTTATCTTATCAAGCATTATACAGAACAGTCTCAGTGTGCTATCTCATCAAGCATTATACAGAACAGTCTAAGTGTGCTGTCTTATCAAGCATTATACAGAACAGTCTCAGTGTGCTATCTCATCAAGCATTATACAGAACAGTCTCAGTGTGCTATCTTATCAAGCATTATACAGAACAGTCTCAGTGTGCTATCTATCAAGCATTATACAGAACAGTCTCAGTGTGCTATCTTATCAAGCATTATACAGAACAGTCTCAGTGTGCTATCTTATCAAGCATTATACAGAACAGTCTCAGTGTGCTATCTTATCAAGCATTATACAGAACAGTCTCAGTGTGCTATCTCATCAAGCATTATACAGAACAGTCTCAGATGTGTTATCTTATCAAGCATTATACAGAACAGTCTCAGTGTGCTATCTTATCAAGCATTATACAGAACAGTCTCAGTGTGCTATCTTATCAAGCATTATACAGAACAGTCTCAGTGTGCTATCTTATCAAGCATTATACAGAACAGTCTCAGTGTGCTTTATCTTATCAGCATTATACAGAACAGTCTCAAGTGCTATCTTATCAAGCATTATACAGAACAGTCTCAGTGTGCTATCTATCAAGCATTATACAGAACAGTCTCAGTGTGCTATCTCATCAAGCATTATACAGAACAGTCTAGTGTGCTATCTTATCAAGCATTATACAGAACAGTCTCAGTGTGCTATCTTATCAAGCATTATACAGAACAGTCTCAGTGTGCTATCTTATCAAGCATTATACAGAACAGTCTCAGTGTGCTATCTTATCAAGCATTTATACAGAACAGTCTCAGTGTGCTATCTTATCAAGCATTATACAGAACAGTCTCAGTGTGCTATCTTATCAAGCATTATACAGAACAGTCTCAGTGTGCTATCTATCAAGCATTATACAGAACAGTCTCAGTTGTATCTTATCAAGCATTATACAGAACAGTCTCAGTGTGCTATCTTATCAAGCATTATACAGAACAGTCTCAGTGTGCTATCTTATCAAGCATTATACAGAACAGTCTCAGTGTGCTATCTTATCAAGCATTATACAGAACAGTCTCAGTGTGCTATCTTATCAAGCATTATACAGAACAGTCTCAGTGTGCTATCTTATCAAGCATTATACAGAACAGTCTCAGTGTGCTATCTTATCAAGCATTATACAGAACAGTCTCAGTGTGCTATCTCATCAAGCATTATACAGAACAGTCTCAGTAGTGTTATCTTATCAAGCATTATACAGAACAGTCTCAGTGTGCTATCTTATCAAGCATTATACAGAACAGTCTCAGTGTGCTATCTTATCAAGCATTATACAGAACAGTCTCAGTGTGCTATCTTATCAAGCATTATACAGAACAGTCTCAGTGTGCTATCTATCAAGCATTATACAGAACAGTCTCAGTGTGCTATCTTATCAAGCATTATACAGAACAGTCTCAGTGTGCTATCTTATCAAGCATTATACAGAACAGTCTCAGTGTGCTTCTTATCAAGCATTATACAGAACAGTCTCAGTGTGCTATCTTATCAAGCATTATACAGAACAGTCTCAGTGTGCTATCTTATCAAGCATTATACAGAACAGTCTCAGTGTGCTATCTTATCAAGCATTATACAGAACAGTCTCAGTGTGCTATCTTATCAAGCATTATACAGAACAGTCTGATGTTATCTTATCAAGCATTATACAGAACAGTCTCATCAGTGTGTGCTATCTTATCAAGCATTATACAGAACAGTCTAGGTGTTTTCAGTTTATACAACAGTCGAGGTTTTATCAGCATACAGAACAGTCTCAGTGTGCTATCTTATCAAGCATTATACAGAACAGTCTAGAGTGCTATCTTATCAAGCATTATACAGAACAGTCTCAGTGTGCTATCTTATCAAGCATTATACAGAACAGTCTCAGTGTGCTATCTTATCAAGCATTATACAGAACAGTCTCGTGTGCTATCTTATCAAGCATTATACAGAACAGTCTCAGTGTGCTATCTTATCAAGCATTATACAGAACAGTCTCAGTGTGCTATCTTATCAAGCATTATACAGAACAGTCTGGCGTGTTATCTTATCAAGCATTATACAGAACAGTCTCAGTGTGCTATCTTATCAAGCATTATACAGAACAGTCTCAGTGTGCTATCTTATCAAGCATTATACAGAACAGTCTCAGTGTCTATCTTATCAAGCATTATACAGAACAGTCTCAGTGTGCTATCTTATCAAGCATTATACAGAACAGTCTCAGTAGTGCTATCTTATCAAGCATTATACAGAACAGTCTCCGTGTGCTATCTTATCAAGCATTATACAGAAAGTCTCAGTGCTATCTTATCAAGCATTATACAGAACAGTCTCAGTGTGCTATCTTATCAAGCATTATACAGAACAGTCTAGTGTGCTATCTTATCAAGCATTATACAGAACAGTCTCAGTGTGCTGTCTTATCAAGCATTATACAGAACAGTCTCAGTGTGCTATCTTATCAAGCATTATACAGAACAGTCTCAGTGTGCTATTTATCAAGCATTATACAGAACAGTCTCAGTGTGCTATCTTATCAAGCATTATACAGAACATGTCTAGTGTGCTATCTTATCAAGCATTATACAGAACAGTCTCAGTGTGCTATCTTATCAAGCATTATACAGAACAGTCTCAGTGTGCTATCTTATCAAGCATTGTACAGAATAGTCTCAGATTGCTATCTTATCAAGCATTATACAGAACAGTCTCAGTATGCTATCTTATCAAGCATTATACAGAACAGTCTCCGTGTGCTATCTCATCAAGCATTATACAGAACACTCTCAGAGTGCTATCTTATCAAGCATGACCTCATTTGACACTAGCATAATAGTTCAAATCCCTTTGATATATATGTACATCCTCGCCACCTGCTGGTTTGTGTTTCGCGTTCTACTGATTTGTTGTTGTTGTTGTTGTTGAATATTTAATAACTTTCTAAAGATGACTTTTGTTTTCTCGCCGTTGACGTTGTCGTTTTGACTATTTTCGTGTCTGGTAAATTTAATTCAGTTTATCGAAGATACAAAAAAAAACAACAAGCGAGCGAGCGAACAAAGAAACACACAAACTGACCTGTCGCCACCTCATACAAGGGCACACAATCCAGGGTTTCCCACTTACACACCCGCTTGTACCCCCCTTTATAGTCCCAGCATCCGGGCTACTTGGCTGCCCTCCTCCCCCTCCCTCCCCCACTCCAAGTGAACTCCCACCCCCCCACTCTTCCCTCTCAAATGCACTCTCTCTCTCTCTCCTCCCCCTCCACTGCAGTGCCAACACCCTCACACCCTCACACCCTCACACCCCTTCTATCCTGTCATGCATTGCATTTGTAGCCTGTCGTTTTCTTGTCATCTTTTTTTTTCTCAGGTTATTTCATTGACGTCAGACTGACGTTTGTCATCGCCTCTCTGTTTTTTTGGTTTGTTTGTGTGTGTGTGTGTGTGTGTGTGTGTGTGTGTGTGTGTGTGTGTGTGTGTGTGTGTGTGTGTGTGTGGTGTGTGTGTGTGTGTTTGTCTGTCTCTCTCGGTCGTTCTCTATTTCTCTCTCCCTCGCTCCCTCTCTGTCTCTCTCTCTGTCTCTCTGTCTCTGTCTCTCTCTCTCTCTCTCTCGCTCTGCCTTTCTGTCTCTCTCAATCTCTCTCTGTCTCTCACCCCCCCTCTCTCTCTCGCTCTTTATTTCTCTATCACTCTTTCCCTCACACACACTCTCTCTCTAGCTCTCTCTCTTTAGTTCTCTCTGTCTGTCTGTCTGTCTGTCTGTCTGTCTCTCTCTCTCTCTCTCTCTCTCTCGCTCTCTCTCTCTCTAGCTCTCTTTCTAGCTCTCTCTTCTCTATATCTCAAGAATTAGCTGTAAGACAGTTCCAGTGTGAGTTCATGCGACTATCCTTGAGTAATAAAGTGTTCTGAAGCCTGAAGTATCATTTTGTCTGTGTGTCTGTGTGTCTGTCTGTCTCTCTGTCTGTCTGTCTCTCTCTCTCTCTCTCTCTATCTCTTTCTCTCTCTCTTTCTCAACGATAAACATCCAAAACAAGCCAAAGAGATCTCACATTTCAAAATCTGCTGACTCTAAAGAAAGATGGCATTTGGTGAGAAGCCACACTTCTTCAGACTGCGAACGTTGGACACTGCCCATCATTTTTAATTTTATTCATTTTTTGTTTCACAACAAACAGATATCTAACATGCGAAGTGGCAACGAATAGAATGCTTGATAAGACAGTACACTGAGACTGTTCTATATAATGCTTGATAAGACAGCACACTGAGACTGTTCTGTATAATGCTTGATAAGATAGCACACTGAGACTGTTCTGTATAATGCTTGATAAGACAGCACACTGAGACTGTTCTGTAGAATGCTTGATAAAACAAACAAACAAACAGATCCCCCCCCCCCAAAAAAAAAAAACAAAGAAAAGAAAAAAAAAAACAATTTTTTTTTTACACAAAATGAAAAGAAAATGTTGACACACGAACTCCGCACAATATACAGAATGTGCAGAATGATATTTTTTCACATTGGAAGTTTAAAAATGAACATTAAGATTTTACACATGTCAACATTCCCCCTATCAATCTGTTTCAAAAAACCACATTCCTATGCTTAACGATAATCAAGCATCATCGAACAATGTGTAACAGAAAGTAGTCAATTTATGCAAATAAGACAATTATTGTTCACATAAAAAACAACCTATAGCTTATAAAACTTATAGACAATATTCTAATCAATGATGGTTTTTATTATGTGCATCAAATTCAAGATACATATCATGAATAAATTCTGTTTTCTACAGGGAAAACATTGGCCTATAGTTGTTCCACTGAGCATAAAAAAATGGACAAGTGAAAGTTTATTTTAGCATTATATTGTTCAGGTTTGAATCTCTGGTTTAGCATTCTTTGGAAAGTAATACTGGCCATTATTAGTATTGCGTGCCGCCTTCCACTCTGATTGCGCGAATTCAATCCTCGGTAGAGAGAGCACGTGACGAGGGCCTCTGGTCCATACAACTGCGAGCGGCAACCTAACCCTGCTCAGAGTCGAAGATGGTAAAACGGCGAATGGAATGGAATCTTTTATTTCATGTCAATAGTGATTTTAGACACACACACACACACACACACACACACACACACACACACACACACACACACAGACACAGACACACACACACACACACACACACACACACACACACACACACACACACACACACACACACACACACACACGTCTAATATCACTTATAATGAAAAGACGTTAAATCAAAGAACGAACACACACACACACACACACACACACGCACGCACACACACACACACACACACACACACACACACACACACACACACACACACACACTCAAAGGGAAAAAAAGAAAAAAGAAAAGGAAATGGACCACAAAAAAAAGGGTGTGGGTGTGGGGAGGGGATGGTGATGGGGAGGGGTAGTGGAAGTTTGAATGTAAGAAGGAGAACAATTACAATTAATAGTTCAGAACAATAGCATACAACAATCAGTGAACTATTCATAACAATCTGCCAACAGGGGATCTGAGAATCAGCTGGACTACCGAAGTAATATCACTATTTTTTTTGTTTGTAAAGGATATCTCTAGAGTCAGTACATGAAAAATCGAGACTGTGATTTCCATATGCGAGGGAGGGAGTGGGACCCGCCCTAAAATAGCCTACCCGTCCCGTGAGTAGTGATATCTCTACCACCTCACTCATCCAATGACCCTGCTCGGCTTATGGGACTGTCTTTACCTTTTTTTGTTGTTGTTGTTTTTTTAGATTCATTTTCTCCCCACCCACCCCCCTCACTCTTACCTAATATTAACGACCTTGACCTATTTTCAGAGAGAGAAGGTAGACAACCAGACAACCAGCAAGTGCCGTGGGAGCTGAAAGAAGGGGCGTAACTCAGCCATCGCCTATTATTTCTTTCGCTTGGACGAGTTGCTTTTCTTCGCTGTATCATTTTTTTTTAATTGGTCACAGTGGGCACTAATTGACAGAAAAAAATACAGTTTGAAAAAAAAAAAAAATAGAAAAGGGTACAACACTATGGAACTGCCGACGTCTGATTCATTTAAAAAAAAGTTTTTTACAGAGTCAGCAGATTTTAAAATGTGCGGTCTATTTGGCTTGTGTCGGATGTTTGTCGGTAAGAGAGAGAGAGAGAGAGAGAGAGAGAGAGAGAGAGAGAGAGAGAGAGAGAGAGAGAATGAAGAGAGAGAGACAAAGACAGAGACAGAGACAAAGAGAGAGAGAGAGAGAGGGAGGAGGGCGAAGAGAGAGAGAGAGGCAGTCAGGCAGACTGACAGATAGACAGACAGACAGGCAAGCAGGCAGACAGACATATAGATAGGCAGACATATAGATACACAGAGACAGAATGACAGAGACAGAAACAGAGACAGACAGAAAGAAAGAAAGAGAGGATGTAGACAGAGTAGCACTGATAGGTGATAACTGCAATTTAATGCTGTAACCAAGTATTACAAACTCTGGAATGAAAAAGGGGGAAGGACCACACAGTAGAAAAGTAAAGCATCACCTACATGTCATGTCTGAGAAAGTATGAAATGGATTGCACTTCAGGGAGATCCTGCTCTGGTGTTCCTTTCGAGCTAACAGTGATCTACTGTCTTTCGGCGGTGAGATCTGATGTGGTAAACGGAATGGCAACAGATTGCGTACTATGGCCTGTAATCACAGGATATATTTTTCTTCTTCACAAAAATCATCTGAGTTCTATGGCTCAGGAGAAATTTATTTTGATGCTTTAATTATGGTAATGTGTATTTGATTATATTGTCATCTGTCGTGCATTATCTTTAAAGAAATGTGGGGGATGGTTGCCCTCAAGAGACAGGAAATGTCTCATCATCATCATCATCATCATCATCATCATCATCATCATCATCATCATCATCATCATCATCATCAAAGTGCCCTGCCGCATGGCGTTTGAGATCATGGCCATCCATATGTATCTATCCCTTGTTGCCGCAAGCACATCTTCCACCCCCTCTGTCCTCAGCTACCCTGAAAGTCCGTCCAGTATTTTTTCCCTGGGTCTACCTGGAGGACATGTCTGATTTGTTCTAACCAGACTGACAAGACACTGAAGATATGTGAACACCATCTGTGGAACAGTGGGACTTGTTAGTGATGATTTGTTTTGTTTTCATAAGTCCGTGTAGCCTTTCTCAAACAGAGAGTACTGTGAGCATCTAACGCTCTGTTTATGGCATGTGCGAACGTAAGTGGCACTGGTTATCCAGGAAGAAGAGCAGGAACAGCAATTTTGTGCAGAAGGACAAACTCGTTTCATCTGCATTGAAAGGTCTGTGAAATCTCGCTCGACTGTGTCAGGTGTTTAGTGTGGGTCTCCCCCCCCCCCCCCCTTCCTATTTTGTACACCACCTTGATGGTTACAGAAGCTGGGACAGTCTTTGCAATGCCATGATGATGATAATGACGATGAGGATAACAAAATGATGCTATGGACTTCCATGACATAGATGATGACATTCATGATGCTTTGGACTTCCATGACGTTGAGGATGACAATCACGACACTATGAACTTCGATGACATTGAGGATGACAATCATAATGCTATGGACTTCCATGACGTTGAGGATGACGATCATGATGCTGTGGACACCCATGGCGTTGAGGATGACAATCATGATGCTATGGACTTCCATGACGTTGAGGATGACAATCATGATACTATGGACTTCTATGACGTTGAGGATGACAATCATGATGCTATGGAATTCCACGACGCTGAAGATGGCAATCATGATGTTGTGGACGTCCATGACGTTGAGGATGACAATCATGATGCTATGGACTTCCAAGAGACATTGAGGATGACAGTCTTGATGATATGGACTTCCATGACGATGAGGATGACAATCATGATGCTATGGATTCCATGATGTTGAAGATGGCAATTATGATGCTATGGACTTCCATGATGATGCGGATGCGAATCATGATGCTATGGACTTCCATGACGTTGAAGATGATAATCATGATGCTAAGGACTTCCATGACGTTGAGGATGATAATTATGATACTATGGACTTCCATGATGATGCCGATGACAATCATGATGCTTTGGACTTCTATGACGTTGAGGATGACAATCATGATGCTATGGACTTCCATGACATTGAAGATGACAATCATGATGCTATGGACTTCCATGATGATGCCGATGACAACCATGATGCTATGGACTTCTATGACGTTGAGGATGACAATCATGATGCTATGGACTTCCATGACATTGAAGATGACAATCATGATCCTATGGACTTCCATGATGATGCTGATGACAATCATGATGCTATGGACTTCCATGATGATGCTGATGACAATCATGATGCTATGGACTTCCATGACGTTGAGGATGACAATCATGATGCTATGGACTTCCATGACGTTGAAGATGACAATCATAATGCTATGGACTTCCATGACATTGAAGATGACAATCATGATGCTATGGACCTCAATGATGATGCCGATGACAATCATGATGCTATGGACTTCCATGATGATGCCGATGACAATCATGATGCTATGGACTTCTATGACGTTGAGGATGACAATCATGATGCTATGGACTTCCATGACATTGAAGATGA
>JAPXFY010000022.1:54262483-54264983 GCA_030674185.1 Monoplex corrugatus
AACTGGTGCGCTTTGTGTGGCTATGTTCCGGGATTTGTCATCTCCCCACCTTGCCATTCGCTTTGTAAACTAGGTAGATGATGACCGGTTCCAAAGGGGTCATGCAGTGCATAGACAGCTCCCCCTTCGCTCGGCGAAATGGCTGCCATGTGGCGTCTGGAGCTGGGGGGGGGGGGTGGTGAATGGCCAGGCATTGTTGTTTTTGGTCCCATCCAGCAGCCTTGAGTGTTTCTTGTTCACTTTGGCTTGTAGCTTGGCTGCTGTCTTCAGGAAATTAGGTCTGGTGGCTGCATTGAAGGTCCTGATGGCAGGTCGGAGAGACGGCAAACATTAGGATCCCTCTAAAGGCATGTCAGACCTAGTGAAAAAACAAACATACTAGGCTTGTCTGGAGCATCATGTCTGGCAGCTTTTGCGATCATATGAACACAGTCTGTTACTCTCTTGGTCCGGTAGCTTGGCTGGACATGACTTGTGCGTGCTGTGCGGCTATGTCGCAGGAGTTGTCATCTCCCCACTTTGCCATTAGATTTGCAGACACGAGGGAAAGGGAACACCAGGTAGACCCAGGGAAAAATATTGGACGGACTTGCAGAGTGGACTGAGGACAGAGAGGGTGGAAGACGTGTTTGCGGCAACAAGGGATAGATGCATATGGAGGGCCATGATCGCCAACGCCATTTGGCAGGGCATATGATGATGATTGATGATGATGATAGTTCATAACCGAGTCCGAAGGGGTCATGTTGTGCTTGGATAGCCCCCCTCACTTGGCGAAGTGACCAATGTGCGGCGTCTGGAGTTCAGAGGTGATTGTCCGGTCAGTGGTGAGGCAATGTTGCTCTGTATCCCATCCAGCACCCTCAGATCTTTCTTATTAACGTTGAGTTGTTTCCTTTCAACTATTTGTAAGCATCATTGACAACATTACAACAACTATCACCGCTTACAGCCGACAAACAAAAATGGGTAGGTGCAGATCACAAGTCATGGCCCACCAACCTCAGACAGCACGGTACTGGCAAGACAAACAAGAACAGTCAGAGACTACTGGAGCTGTGGTACTACCACGACCTCTGCGTCACAAACACTTTCTTTGAGTGTAAACCTTAACACAAACATGTCATTGAAACACACCCGATCCCATTGCACCAAATCGATCTGATCATCACCAGGCGCTGGACCCTCGACAGTATCCTAATCACCTCAGTGCAGACTGCAACACCGACCATGGCCTTGTGTGTAGCAGCAAAGTGCGTCTACAGCCACGCACGCCCCACTGCTCCAAGCGTAAAGGTCGCTCTCGCATCAGTACTGCAAACTGTGGCATGTCCGCTCTTGACCAGGCCCTCCAGGACCTCCTGAAGCACAATGCGACTGCTAAGTGGAGCGCCAGGAAGGATGCCATCTACAGCACAGCCATGTCCACGGTTGGCGATAAGGAACGGCTCAGTCAGGTCTGGTTTAACGAGTACCTTCCAAGGATGGAACCAGCAATTGAGGCTAAACGGGAAGCTTTCCTAGCACACATGACGTGTCCAAGTCAAAGCACACTCGCAGCGCTTAGAAGTGCTCGAGTACCACACAACGCCTCGGTAGGCAGTGCATTGAGTCTCTGTCGATCATGGCCGTACTGGCAGCAACTGTGCAAAGAAAATATATACAGCACAGTGTATTGTCTGGCAACATTCGTGGCATATGCAACGGCATAAAGAAGATCCTAGGACTTGTTGTGAAAGGCATTGCTCCCCCCCCCCCTCCCTCAGATCTCTGACTGACCAGGGAGAAGATGACTGACCTTGAGAAACAGATGGGTGGAGCACTACATCCAACTATATTCCGTGAAACGTTTGTTTCTGACGCCGCTGTTAGCAGTACAAAGGAATTGCCCATCATGGAGGAGCTGGATGAGGAACCATCCTTGGAGGAGCTGAGCGATGCCATCGACGCCCTTCCATCGGAAAAGGCTCCAGACAGCGACAGCATCCCACCTGAAGCCATCAAGCATGGAAAACTGTCCCACTTCAGTTCCTGCATGAACTGCTTCACCTCTGCCAGGAAGAAGAAGAAATCCTCGAAGACATGCGACACGCCACTACCCTGGCGATGTTTCAGCTTCAGTTTCAGTTTGTCAAGATGACGTCTCCGCGCTCGGAACGAATTTTATATGCACTAACGTCACAGGTGCAACGTGTATGGTGACCGTAGCACATGCCTTTAGCCTGCACACAAATCCATGAGCTGGCCAGGTCCTGAGATCCTAACTAGACTATGTTTTACCTAATCAATAATTTTATACTGGTATTTTATCAGCCTACCACTGGAAAAATCTTGGTTACGTGTAAATGACATGTGTATGTGTGTACCTTACCTTAAAAAAGGAATATACATAAAGTAAATAAATAAATAATTAAAGGTCTGAATCACAACACAACTATCCATTCTGTATAAACTCGTCTCATAGCCATGTACAAGAACAAGGGCGATCTCAGCGACGGCA
>JAPXFY010000022.1:54267483-54272483 GCA_030674185.1 Monoplex corrugatus
GCGCATGCATGTATAAGAATGATAATTATATGTTTGGAATAATTATTATAGGGCAATGTTCCTAATGCTTGATGTTTTCATGTCAAAGAATGTGGCTATTGAATTCTATTTGTTTGTTTGTTTGTTTGTTTGTTTGTTTGCGTGTTTGTTTGTCTTTTCACAAATATATATGAATGATGGTCGCTATGCAATTTCTCACTGAAAAATAATTAATTGTATTTGACTTTCATAACCTGCGATATCACGCATAGTTAAGGTATCAAAACCTTTGAGTGGTAATGTTTGGGAGAGGGGGAGAGAGCAAATGGATAAATATTCACTTACTCAGACATTTCCATCTTAGATCTCATCTCTTTATATACGTATTCATTAATATTTCCCACTTATTTATTCATCCATTTCCTCCCTTTTCTTTCCTTTTGCCTGCTTCTTGGTTCCTTTCTTTCTTTCATTCATTCTTTTGTTGTTGTTGTTGTTATTCATTCATTTCCTCTTTTCTTGACTTTTGTTTTTTGTTCGTTGTTTTTATTTGTTTCTTTGGTCCTTTGGTCCTTTCTTTCCTTCTTTTTATTGTTGTTGTAGTCTTTTTCTAATCTTTCCTTTCTTTACACGTTCAGTCTTTACCTGTTTTTTTTTTCGTTTATTCTTTCATTCATGTATTCAATCTTTCACTTTTTCACTGATTTGCTTTTTCGTTTTTACTGATTGATATATTTGCCATTACGTTTTCTAAATCAGGCAACAGCGAAGTGATGATTGACAGAAACACACATCGCTACATACAGACAGATGTGCAGGAGGATGCCATGGAACTGCTGACAGACAGAGGGGTGGTTCTCCTCTGTGGACCTCCAGGTTCCGGCAAGACCACCACGGCACACGCCGTCCTCAGACGCTGCAGAAACGAAGGTTTCACGCCTTTCGTTCTGTCCCGACTGGAAGAATGGCATAGCTGTGTGGGGGAAGGGGAAAGGAGCGTGGTTCTCTTAGATGGGACGCTGGGCATGGAGATGGTGAAGAGGCAGCAACACGACTACTGGGAGTCTATTCTGGACACAGTTCTGGAGCTGGTCAGAAACAGGCAGTGCCAGCTGGTGATCACGCTGTACCCTCACGTGCTGAGGCAGCTGAGGAGAGTGGAACGAAGTGTTGAGAGTCCTTTGTCAGACCCTTCCCTCGTCGTGCACATGCCTCCAGTTCTGGACGACGATGTGAAAGACACCATGCTCCGCACCTATCTGAAAGGTTTCAGACTTCAGCCTGAGACAGAGCATCAGCTTGTGGAGACAATCCTGCAGAAGGACGTCAGTGGGCCAGTGTTTCCCTGGTGCTGTGATTATCTCCTTCATCACTGGCTGTCCTCGGATGAACCTACGGCCATCTTTACAGTCCCCGCCATGGCGTACGTCACACTGCTGACCCGTCTTCTCAGTGACCCAAAACACGGGGAAATCTATGCTGCAGTGCTAGCACTGACCATGAAGGGGATAGCTGGATTCTTGCACAATTTTAGGGAAGTACAACGTCTTCTGAAGGAACTTCGATTCCAGGACTACTCGGAGTATAGGCTGGAAGAGCATGCTGCTTCCCTGAAAGGTTTGGTCCTGTCTGAGCATGGCTGTGGATTTACCAGCCGCGTGATCTATGAGGCTGTGGGTCTGGCACTGGGCCGTGACTTCTCTCTGCCTGTGGTTCTGCAAGTCTGTGATGCCGCTTTTCTGTCAAAATACGTCCGTACGGAGAGAGGCCAGTTCTGTGTATATGTAGCCGATGACGTCAACTTACGTCACGCTCTGATACAGAAGATGTACAGTCTAATGACTCAAGGGTTCTTGGCAGAACTGTGCTGCCATCCCTCGTTCAGGAGCGTCAGGTTTCTACGTGAGTTTGGTGAATTCTGTCTGTCACAAAAGAACCGTGTCCACAGACTGTTGAACGCGGTGGACACTAAGCACGGTCTGTCACTGATGTACTGGTCCGTGTGGAACTCTGCCCCGCATTTCTCCCACTGGTGTCTCACCACCAGCATGGACCAGCTGTCGGATAGCTCCAAACCTCCAGATGGTCTTCTGTCCTCGGCTCTGGCGTATATTTCCACACGCTTGTTCGACAGCACGTGGCTGTCACACAGTCTCCTGTCTGCCGCCCTGGCGTATGTTCTCTTCCCGCAAGACGGTGATGACACAAGAAACGGTGTGAAGGTCATTCTTCAGACCCTCCACCGCATGAGCTTGAAAACCACTCTGAACAATACCATCAAGGTCAGCTTGCCCATGCCTAACATACATGCACAGACGAAGCCAAGATGCTCAGAGATGAAGACACAATTGTTGTACAGTGGTGCGTGTTACTTGAACAATTCAGCGCTCACCATTCCAAGAAGTCTGATGTCGGTGATGTTGTCTGAGGACTTGGTGACTGTAGAACTTCCCGCCCAACACTGGTACCTGGTGCTGAGACTCCTGGCAGACAGAGAAGTGGACGAAACAGACCAAGACGGTAACACAGTGCTTCATCTCGCTTCATGCGTGGGTCAGGTTGACGCCATCCAACTGGCGGTGAAGAGCGGAGCTTCTCTGTTCACCAAAAACCACCAGGGGTTGACCCCCTGCCAGCTGGCACAGAAGAGGAACAAGACGAAGTACAAACAGGACACCATGTTGGATCTCAATGTGGACGTGTTTGCCGCTTCTTGGAACGATGACGTGGAGAGTGTCAAAGTGATGTTGTGTGTCAGTGGCAGGGAACTGGAGGTGGAGGAGAAGAACGGGTTGCTGTATTCAGCGTGTCTTAGAGGGAGCACGGACCTGGCGTCGCTGTGGATTCAGATGGGAGCGGACACGGAGGTACGAGGGGAGTGGGGAATCACTCCCTTACACAGAGCCTCCGCTTCAGGGGATGTGGACACTGTCATGCTGCTTCTACTCCACGGCGCTGAGGTCAATGTCAAGGATGATGACAATTTCACCCCTCTCCACCACGCCTGCGTTTACGGCAAGACCCAGGCAGCCGAGCTCTTGATGACGTTGGAGGCTGACGTCAACCAGCCTGATCGCCACGGGCTGACTTCACTTCACTGGGCGTGCTGGCGTGGATTGACAGAAGTGGTGCACGTGCTGCTCCGACACAACGCTGACCTGCATGTGCGTTGCAAGGACACAGACACGGCGCTGCACAAGGCCTGTCAGTGTGGTCACTATGACGTCATCCGCCTGCTCTTGCGTCATCAAGCGGACATCAGCGTCACCAACGTGTATGGTATGACGCCTTTAGATTACGCGGTGATGCTGCCTTCGTGTCGTCAGAATTAAAGGCTATTCAAATGGAGTTGGAATTTTCTTTCCTTAATTAAGAAAGACCCATCACAGGGTTGGAATTTTCTTTCCTTAATTTAGAAAGACCCATCAGATGTGGACAGTTTGCTTATTGATGTTGTTATTGTTGTTTAAAGCCCAGCCAACGGCGTAGAGCCATATCAGGGCTATGACAGCTGAGCTTGCGGAAAACCGTTGGACATGGAACGAGACCTTGGAAATATTTATCTGATGTCAATAATCAGTAGCATCAACCCTTTGACTCCTGCAAACTGTCCACCAACTGCAAATATCTTAACCCTTTGACTCTCTCATCCTATCTACCAGCTTCCTGCAGGAAGCTGGAGGATAGGATGAGGAGTCAAAGGGTTGAGGTTTTGTTCTGCTAGCATGGTTGACAACACAGGATGCTGGTGGACAGGGTGCGGGAGACAAAGGGTTAAGATGGACTTCTGCCCATGTCCGAATGGCAACACATGGAGCAGAGTTTTCTCCAAGGTACTGTAGCTGTCCTTTACCGTACCCACTGACCCTGTTAATCATCATCATCATCATCATCATCATCATCATCATCATCATCATCATCATCATCATCATCATCATCTATATCATCTTCATCATCGTCGACGTCGTCGTCGTCGTCGTCGTCGTCGTCTCATCATCATCATCACCATCATCATCATCTTCACCACCATCATCATCATCAACACCATCATCGTCATTATAATTATTGTTGTTGTCATTTTTATTAATATTATTGTTATTATTATCATTATTGTAATGACGATTGTTATTGTTATAATCAGCATTATTATAGCGGTCAGATGATTCGATACATACGAATATTGCAGATAGTAAACGCTGGAAACGATTCAAAGCAAACAAGGAAAATCCCCAAAGCATCTGTGCTGAAGAGGTTTGGAGGTTTGCACGACGATCTATGTTTTTTAAGAAAAAAGCAGGTTATTTTTTCCTGTTCCATTTCCTTTCCCGCATCAGTGACCACAGCATCTGGGCCAATAGCACACAATTCTGCAATAATGTTGACGATGAGGATGATAAGAATGATGCTGTGCAGTTCCCGTTCTGGATTGATATTATCTGACAACTCTGTACTCCACGTTACATTTCATTATGTACATCGTAGCGTCATTGGGGCACGAGAGATAGAGACACCTACGGTGTTGTATGAAATCCAAAACAAGTGTGACTGCCCGCGTTCAAGCAAACAGGAACCAGAAAAATACACGAAAAAACAAACAAACAAACAAAACAAAACAAAAACAAACGCGTATTTAATACAACAAGACAAGACAGGCGCAAATTTTGTGCAAACTGGCCTTTGTCAAGCATAAGATCTCAAACAAACAAACAAACACCAGATAAAAAAAAATAGGAGAAAAAGACTGAAACTTTCCTGCTGCTCTGTCCGTGTGAGAAAAGGAATAAACTGACTAAAATGATATCATAATGTGTTTTTGAATAAATATGATGTCAGAGCGGAAGCGAGATGAATTTTGCAATTTGAAAAGTGGTCATGCCATATTAATATTGTTTTATCCTGAAGAGGGTCTAGGGCTAAAATTAAAAGTATGATGCACAAGCAAAGTGTAGTGTTTGGAATGAAAAGGATCCTACTATTAAATAATACATAAGAGAAAATATAAGCATATGACCGACTGAATG
>JAPXFY010000022.1:54274983-54292483 GCA_030674185.1 Monoplex corrugatus
GGGTTTTTAGAATTGTTCACAAGCATCCAAATTAGCAAATCAACTTTTCAAGTTAACTGCTTTGTTTGTTTATATTTTTGCTTATTGACTTTGTGTCTGACTCCTTTTCATAGGATCATGAGTGATACGATTTATGGACGACACTGATTTTCTAAAGTCAGGACATGATTTTTAATTCTGCTCCGTGTCAATATTCCAGATGTAAGCCATGATCGCAGAACTGTGGCTGCTTCTTGCTCATTGCACACTGTTTCATACTTCTTCACTTTTGTTTCTGCCATCATCTGGGCTTTGATTTCTTCCAGTATGCGACGTTCTTTGGCAATCTGCCTGTGCTCCAGTAACACATTGAGTGTGTAGAGGAAGGGGTTAATGGCGGAGTTGAGTGGCAGAACAAGAATGGCCATGGCCACATTGACTTCACTGGGGATGATAATACCACTGATGGACAAGAAACCCAACATACCAATAGGGAACCAGCAGAAAAAGTCTGAGACAGCGACGGTGATCAGTCGGCGGGCAATAGTCATGTCTTTGGAAGTGGTGGTACTGCTTAGTACTGACTGCATCTTGTTGGCATTAATTGACCAATATATCGACGCTTGGCCAAGAGCAATCAACAGAAAAAGTATGAAATTCAGGACAATCAGAACAGCAAATGAATATCTGAATCCTGGAAAATCCATATTTGTGATAGGCAGAGGCAAACAGATGCCAGTGTGACTGAAAAATTTCCAGTGGGAAGTGATAGGTAGGAGAGGAATGCTGGCCAGTAAAAGACCAACACACCAAGCTACATAGCTTGCCACATGAGCCGAAAATAACTTGAATCGAATGTTACTGAATGGAAATCGCAAAACCAGGAATCTGTCCAAAGTAATCAGACAAATCAAGAATGCTGACACCTCATTCGACAACAGTGATATGAAGCCTGCTGTTGAACATATAGAACTCGATTTCCAGGCGAGGTCTTTCCATAAATAGATGTCGCGGTAGTGGTAGTCAGCTATTCCTATTATACTCAGGTATATGCCCATTAACAAGTCTGATACGCACAGGTGTATCACAAACACGTTGTAACCATGTTTCCATGTACTTATCTTGTAGGCAAGTCTGTATAATAAACTACTGATATTTCCAGTCAGTGTACATGAAGCAGAGATGGACAGAATTACACGGTACACAATTGAGTGCAGTAAACTATCACAAGAGGATATTTCGTCTTTTGGTGCGTTGCAGTTTGCCATATTAAAATCTTTGTGTAATGTTTTTGGACAACACAATTTAAAATTTTCGCCGTACACAACGTTGAGAGTGACCAGACCTTCAAATATATCGTGAGGAAATTCTCTTAAATCATTTCCACGTAGATCAAGAACACGAAGTTGGCTAAAACGCTTAAATCCTTGTGATATTGTGAAAGTTTGACAGTAAGAGATATTAAGTGTCTGTACACTGGTGAAAGAAGAAATGGACTCTGTGCTTAGTTGTGATATAGGAACTCGAGATAAATCAAGATCAATGATAGTCACCAGTGATATGTTCTTAGAGGCTTTGTTTGCAGGTGGTAAAACTATGGGATTTCCTGCAAATGAAATCTTTCTCAGATTACACAGCAGTTCTAAAGAATTCCATGCAATCGATGAAAGCTCATTATTTGCAAGATTCAGTATGCGTAGGTTGGGTAGATTAAGTGTTTTACTCAAATGTTTTAATTTGCACTTAGATAGGTCCACGAACACCAGCATCGTTGCGTTTTTTATGTCTGAGAATGTTGTTTTAGTCCCATGCAAATCTAGAAACCTTATGTCCGATGGGACAGGATTCACCAGTTTGTCTCTGCAATACCATGCTAATCCATAGCACGTGCAGTTCAGTGGACAGGCGAGGAAAGTACAAGCGAGTTCATCGTCACGTTGAGGACACTGGGGCCAGCCGTCACATATGTGACTAGGATGGACACAGACCTTGGAGCCACGACAACGATAGTAACCAGGACACATGTAGTTTTCACAGTCTGCCTCGTCTTCCTCACCAGGACAGTCTTTGACACCGTTACACCGTACATACACAGGTAGACAATAATGGAGAGATGTAAGACACTGGAAGTAGCGTTCAGGACATGAGGTGTTCTGTTGATTGTTCTCCATGTTTGAGAGATTGGAAACGATGATGCTTCCGTTTCCATCAAAATCAACAACAGAAGGGTTTCGTGATGCTGTGATGTATGGGAAAGGGTAAGGCGTGAAAGGTTTATAGCATTTTCTCTCTTCATTTTCCAGCACACAGTCCAACTTGCCATCACAAAATTCTTTTTCTGATAAACACTTGTGAACATAAAAGATGTAGAAACTAAAAGGCTCCATGAATGTGTAGTAAAGGATTTCTAACTTTGAAAGACTACCAAGTCAGTACCATATGAGCTATTGAAATTGGATTTCTTGTTAAATTTGAGTATATGGGTGCAAATACAGTGTTTTCAGTAGTAGTGCTTATTATGAAGATTGATTCACTGAACATTATCACATTGTTATTTTTTTTATCACAGTATAGGAAAATCAAAACTGACGGTAGTTTGCAATTTACTGCTAACAATTTTTGCTGTTATTGTGGTCAGCCAAGGCATGAGTACAGTATATTTAAACCAATGCAAAATGCTGTCCCTCAGTTTACATATCATAGACTAAATTGGCTATATCGAGCAGCTATCTAATTATTAAACAAAGGTATCCTGTGATGATTGTAGAATGTTAACTCAACAAAAATAAATTAGACACCCAAAACAAGTGTGACTGCCAGCTTTAAAGCAAACAGGAACCAGAAAAACACAAAAATAGAATCAGAATGGGTATTTGATATAACCAGGTACAACTTTTCGGCCAACTGGCCTTTGTCAAGTGTAAATGTAAGATCACAAACAAACAAACCACCAAATACAAAAAATGGAGGAAAAGACTGAAACTTCCCTGCTGCTTTGTTTGGGAATTCTTATTACTCTAAGACTGCATTTTGTTTGTATTAGTTGTCTCGATATCACGTCTTGTTTTTTCTTTCGAAGTATGTTGTAATCTTCGCTGGACGAAGCAGCGGGGAAGTTTCAGTCTTTTTCTCCTGATTTTTTGTAGTCAGCGTTTGCTCGTTTGTGATCTTATGTTTACGCTGACAAAGGTCAGTTAGCCGTAAATTTGCACCTGTCTTGTGTGGTTATATTACATACGCGTTCTGATTCTATTTTCGTGTTTTTCTGGCTCCTGTTAAATCAGATACATTTCTGACGAACACTTGCACACACACTAGACTGAGTCAGATAACACCCTTATTACAAAGCAAATTGTTAGGATTTCATAATCTCTCATGCAACTTGTGAAAGTTCTGATTACCAAAAATTAGAGCATAACACTCTAGAATTGTGAAAAGAAACTGAATGGGTGGATATGTTTCTAAAACAATCAGTTATGAACATAATCGATCATGTTTTTAGTTATTTCAAGGTAAACATACACGCGTATCTTTGCAGTGCAATTTATTTATTGACAACTTATATTAACAGCCCCACTGTGCATTGACAATACTGAGTATTCCTGTGGATCTCTTCTGTGGCTACAGCCTCACAGATAGCGATCTTAACACAGCATCCGCTGAAGGATAACTGGAATTTATCAGCATCATCATCATGTGCCTTGCTGCACGGCATTGCCGATCATGGCCCTCCGTATGAATCTAGCCCTTGTCACTGCAATACATCTCCCATCCTTTCTGTCCTCAGCCACTCCGCAATTCCACCCAATATTGTCTCCCTGGGTCTACCTGGCGCTCTCTTTCCCTCCAGATTTTCTACTGTGACTAAGTGCTCTAATTTCTCTTGCCTCATAAAATGTCCTATAAACATTGCTCATCTTTTCCTAATCTTCTTCATTAATGTTCTTCTTGTCTCTACCTTCTCAAGACCAGACTATGCGGGGAAATAAAAGCTTTGAATATATTATGCTCAAAGTTTTTCGTCACTGCCATTAGTGCTGTCCTTATTGGCGTAGAGTTTTTGAGAGATAGTTTTAAAATCCAAATCTTGCAGGTGCAGTAGTCAAATGGATAAATGTCAGACTTCTAAGAAGAAAGTCCTTGGTTTGATCCTCCTAGACAACTCTACCTGGTGGGTAAAGGATAGATTTTTTTTCAAGTCAAATTGTGCAAAACTGCCATTGTCTAATCACCCTCTGTGTGTATACGTATACCAATATCCTACACGTATACCAATATCCTATATGAGCATTAAAGATCTTGTGAATGATGTCAGTGGCTAGCTAATGGAAACTCAAAAACACTCAGCGTACATGCCAACCAAAATCAGTAAACTTGCAACAACATAGGGGACTGTTGTGCATACAACAACAGTCATAGACAGGCAACATTTATAGGGCATTTGAAAAGGAAAAGGGAATTAGAACACCTGGTCACAACAGGAAAGCTGTAGGGGAAAAAACACCAGGTAGACGAAGGAAGAAAATATTGGACAGGCTTGCAGAGTGGCTTAAGACAGAGGGTGGGAGATGTACTTGCAGCGACAGGGGATAGATTCGTGTGGAAGGCCATGATTGCCAATGCCATGCAGCAGAGCACATGATGATGGTGATGAGTGGCCTGTGGTCAGCTTGCATTACAGCTTAAGTGCTCTGTGTCCAACTGAAAAGTCTGATTATGTATAATACATAGTAAGTCCAAATACGTTTGGAAAATAGCGCCGTACAGAAATGATCTATGACAAAGCAGAATTTGATTATTTGTGTGTGATTCTTTCTCGTTATTGTTCCTGTTAGTGTTATTATTGTAGATATTTTAGATTTTAAAGTACACATGGAAAGCTTAAGAGTAAACTTTTTAATAAACTTTTTATCCATCTTTTGCTTACTTAAGACTAAAAATTACCTGTTTGCCTCCGCAGTCATATTTTTCAAAGTGGTGACATACAGGGAAAACGCAAAAGTCCTCATCACTGTTGTCACCACAGTCAGGCCGGAAGTCACACACCAACGTGTAAGCCACACTCTGCAGTGTATTGGAGCACGTGAATACTGGCGGAAGTGGCGTCAACAACACCGAGCATGTCCCGAAAGGTCGACTCCAACACTGAGCAGCCATGTCACAAGCGAGAAACTGGAATGTGAAATGTTGATCAGGGCATTGGACGGTCTTCAGCTGAGATGGAAAAGTGTTGGAGCGTTTTACCGTGATTTTGTCAGTTCGTCTGTGTTCAGTTAAGTATCCAGTGTGTACACTTGCGTTTTGTGGCCAAGCATCGATTGATTTGCCAGGGATGACAGTATTGTTGGATTTAAACTCGCAGATCACAGAGTTGAATTCGATGGCTGTCTGGCATTTTTTGCGATGGGCGTAAGCACCAGCTAGTGAGTAGCAAGCGTGTTTGATGTAGCCATCTGTGTCCCAAGTAGTTGAAGTGCTAATGTAATAGGCAATGGTTTCATCATTCCAGACAGGCATGAATCGGTACCTGAAAGAAAGAGAAAATGCAGGTATCGTTTTCAGTGTTTGCTTTGTGTTTACATGCACAATTCTCTTTAAAAAAAATGAAGTTCGTCATCTTTGTTTCACTTTGTTACATACGCGCTTTTTTTACAAGAGAGAGAGAGAGAGAGAGAGTGGGGGGGAAACAATATATTTGATTATGAATAATTATTTTCTTGATATACTGATGTTGTTATGTATGCTATGTTATGCTATGTTATGTTATGTTATGTTATGTTATGTTGTGTTGTGTTGTGTTGTGTTGTGTTGTGTTGTGTTGTGTTGTGTTGTGTTGTGTTGTGTTGTGTTGTGTTGTGTTGTGTTAATAAGAAATTCCAGGGAGAGCCACACAGCAGAAAGTCCTCAATGGAAAACCCTCCATCAAGCAAGTGTTTTGGCCCTTTACTGCTGACACTCTATGGGGGCCAGAACACATCCAGGTCATGACTCCTGGATGCTTCTCTGCTGTCGCCATTTTTTTCTCAAGGCAAAGTGACCCTTGTGACAAATGTCTTAACCACTTTGCTATCAGTCACCAGCAACATATAGAGGAATTTTAAGCCTTATGGAGTTCACTTTTGTTCCTCCTGATCCAAATCCACCTGGAGCTCTTTTCTGCTGCTTCTGCCATTGCCTTTAGTGCTCTGCTCCTTTCTCTGCCCAAAATCGAGAGCTGCTTCATGAGATTATAGGCTGATGTGCCTATCAACCCCTATGCTCTAACCTCTGTGGCATGGAATTTGGCTTGAAAGACGTCCTCAAGTTGCTGGCTAGACTGGCATACTTTTTAGTCTTGTAAATATGATCTTCTTCCATTCTACTTTCGTATGGTACAGTTAGCTCGATCAGAATCACTTGTTTGGATGAATAGGAATGGAAAACTGTGTCCAGTCTCATGCCACGATTGCTAATGTGGGTGTTGTTCCATTGTGGGAAATCTACTGTGCACTCCCGGTCATCTGCTTCACCCAGCAGACTCCGATTTCGTGCTCTGGGTGTCGCATCTTTCTCAGGTCACATTTATTTTGCCTTCTGCCATGTAAAATATTGTTGGAGCTTCTGGTGACGAATTTTGTTTTCTTCTGGCAGTGCTGATTGCTTGTGCGATCTCTTGAAGTACTTGATTGTGCCTCCATGTGTACCTTCCTTGGGTTAGCACTACCTTCCATGAGCTCTGGACAAATTCCACTGTCTCTTTGCCCTGGAAGAGTAAGCAATCAGGGTTATCTGATTTCCTCCATTTCACCAGATTAACATTTAGGGGCAGGAGGTCATGCACAGATCTAAGGATGAAACTGATTCTGAGAGGGGCCATATGACACAAGTCATTATTGCTTAGACTTCTTTGGAGTGCATTTTCCCAAGTCGTCCACTGCCCCTGTTGGCCTTGTTGCACTGCCTTCTGAAGCCTTGTGGCATCCTCTTCTGTCTTCATCTTTTGTATTACCATATTTCGTTTTGCCTTCCCATTGGCATTTGACAACCATTCCATTTTGTTGACCAGTCTGCCTGTATGTCTGCATGTGCTGTATTATTTCACTGACCATGAGTAGTTTTTTCGCTGTGACCAGTGTCTCCTGGACTTTCCATTTCCTACTCATCCTCAGCTTGGGCTGGATTGATATCACAACCTTATCTCCCGAGATTTCAAGCATGCTAGGAAACTTGACCTTTTCTGCCTTGTACTCTTCAAGAATGGATTTTAAGAGAAGTTTCGGCTTTGCCTGGTGACATTAGAGCCCAACGTCAGTGAGACTGGGCGAGACACCAAGCCATTTCCTTGTGTTTGTTGATTTTGGCCACCACTGAATTCACTGTGCTAGTGCAGATGCTGATAATGAAGATTAGGAATTGACAAGCAACATTTATAGGACATTTTATGAGGAAAGGGGAATTAGAACACCTGGTCACGAAAGAAAAGCTGTCAGGAAAGAGAACACCAGGTAGACGCAGGGAGAAAATATTGGACGGACATACTGGGGGCTGAAGACAGAGAGGGTGGGAGATGTACTTGCAACGACAGGGGATAGATTCGTATGGAGGGCCATGATCGCCAACACCATGCAGCAGGGCACATGATGATGATGATGATGATGAATTCAGATGTATATCATCAGAAGCCAGAGGACTTTTGGAATCAGCATGAACTACAGGCATTGAACTTTGCATTTGCCGAGAAGGCCACAGCGGTCTATCATCTGCAAATTTTCTTCTGCCATTCGCTTGGTTTCCTTACCTCTTTGTGTGTCTTTCAGGGAATTGTCATATCACTTTTCATTTGGTTTTTCTGTCACTGTTGGAATGACTGATTGGCGACAGTAAACGTTACTGTGTTGCCTAGTTTCCTTTCTTCCATGATTTTTTTCAAATTCATTCTAGATGAGGTGACGACTTTGTCCAACAGCTTCAGGATCCCACGTGTCTCTTCTTTCGAGGAAAGCACTGTCGTGTCATCCATGAAGAGTTTTAATGAGAGGATTTGGTATCCGTTTCGGAGGTCAGCTGAGCCTGAAGTCCTCACTGCTGCTTTCAAGATGACCTCCATTGCCAACACAGTGTTGGAGAACCTGCACAGCCCATGGTTTGCCTACTTCCAAATCAAGGTCTTCCACCATCTGTTCGACAGTCACAAACTTTTGTATTATATTAGGACTGGTTAGGTAATATATAATATATGATCTGATCTGATCTGATATTGTATGTATGATAACACTTAACATGTATTAATTAACTTTTCACACTTAGTCACAATTCCAATCATTGTGGTAGCAGTGGTATAGCAGTGGTATATTCTCACACGTGTCATATACCGTTAGAGTACATGGCTGTTAGATAACACACGTTGAGTTCCCAGTGCAGCAACCAAGCAGTGGCACTATATGTAGTACACTCTGTATTAGACAGAATGGGTCACTATAATCACTGAAGTTAAATACTGTTATGAAGAATAGATTAATCTAACCTCTGATGGTCCTACATTTCGAGTTCCCAGCGCAGCAACAAGATGGAGGTCCTGGTATACTCTTAACCTTTTCACAACACTGCCTCACTGCAGCTACTATGCCCTGTACACACGTGGGGGCAAAAAGCAGAAATGCCCTGAGGACACCCTATTTTGGTCATTTTTATTTAATTTCTTGAATAGGCCGTAAAAGCTAGCTTATTGATGTTAGAACAACTTTTGCACATCATTCTTTTATCTCCCTGGTGAAGTAAAAACAATTTCTGTAAAGATTCATTTAGTTAGTATTTTGTACTTTTGAAAATGTCAACGTAAGTGTCAAAATCAAAAATCCCAAACAGCCACAGGAGATTCATACAAAGTGTTATTTTTAGCACATGATGGCTAAAAACTCTAGAAAAAAGACATAAAAGACAATATTTCAACATTTTGGAAAATAATGGTAACATAATGGAACATAATGGGTCGGGTCGGCCATGTCTTGAAAGACGAAGGGCTGCAAACCGCATGTTTCGGCAGCTGAGAAAACAGGTACTTGCGGAAATTTCCGAAGATTTTTCACCCAGATGGAACATCATTTTCATCGCCACTGTCATTACTGGCAGTATCAACCTCAGTGTTGGCTTCACATTGATCAGGACAACTTATTTCTAGCTAAAAATCTGGCTCCAAGACTGAATGATTTGTTGCCTGACTACCCAAGTGAAAGATGTTACTGTCAGCGACAATTGCACTTTGTTCGTCGTCGTTTTGCGGCACATCCTCCTCAAAATCTTCCACTTCAGCACTTTAGTTACTGATTTCATAATAATCAACGTCTAGATCATCGTCAGAACAGGCCTGAATGATCAATTCTGCTACTTCGGCGGCTGTGAAAGTTGTCCGTCTGGCCATGTTTACAGTAATATGAACGACACGGGTAACACGAAGAGACAAAGAATTGGGGTTGGATGCTTTCAACACAAATTAACCAATGAAGCTGCCCCTTTTAAGCCGAAAAAGTGGCATCATATGACGTAGAAGGGTTCCATTGTGTAGTTTCGACACGTTTTGAGGGAATTTCTTGTGACGTACTGACGCATTTAATTTTAGAACAGGCGTCGCGATTATTCTCCCTACGTGTCCACAGCGACCTTTCTGCCGTAGCGAGCGCGCTCGCTACTTGTCCTGACGGCATAGGCAGGCGTATCGACGATTCTCGCGTCATGTCGCAAAAAGGTTAAAAACAAGAAGAGGTTGCTATAACTTCTATCAACTATTTCACATTGAGTCACAAGTGCCACAACAGGCTGTTAGGTAATATACAATGATTATATGATTTGATCTGATCTGATCTGATTTGATATTGTACGATATGATATAATAGATAAGATATGAACTAATATATATTAATTAACTTTTCACACTTAGTCACAATTCCAATCAATGTGGTAGCAGTGGTATTTTCTATATACCATGCTATATACCGTGGAAGTTTATGGTTGTTAGATACCACACGTTGAGTTTCCGGTGCAACAACTAACCAGAGGTACTACATTAGTACACTCTTTATTATACAGAATGAGTCACTATAATCACTGACTTCAAATATTTCATGTAGAATTAACAATGCAACAGCAAGATAGTGGCCCTGGTATACTCTTATGAATAATAGATTACTGTAACCTCCAATTGTCCTATATTTTGAGTTACCAGAGCAGCAACAAGATAGTGGCCCTGCCATACTCTTATAAAAAAAACTACCTACTAGAGAGACAGAGACAGACAGACAGACAGGCACACAGACAGACATAGAGGCAGAGAGAGATTGAGACAGACGGAGAATTACATCCAAGGCAATGATGAATCTGCCAGTTGCAATCCAACGAGCCAGACTTTAGTTACGTGAGACTGAGAGACTATTTGCTGATAACGAGACACGATGTCCCATGATGACACGGTATTTAAGATGGCTAGTCTTCCTCTCCGTTCACATGTTTCGTAAGCAGTTGTGTTGTCTTCATAGTGTCTCTCCACAAAGTGGAAATACCTCCCATCGGCGATAACAAAATCAGTGACAGCGTTCTTGGTGCCAGCAGCAGATCGCAACATGACTGAAAAATAATATGACCATATTTTAGTTTTATTAACACTGTCTATGAGTTAATCACATTTTGGGAAGCGAAGACAAATTTCATTGGTAATGATGATTTTTGTAAAGGGCCATTTGTATTTTGAAAGTTCAAAGATAATAGTATGGTACTGGAAACTGGGAAGTGACTGTTTGGAGAATGGTAGGGACTCCTAGGGTGCTTCTTTTCTTTTTCTTTTTTTTTTTGTAGGGATTATCGCATTCAGGGAAGTTACCTTTGTGCTCACCTTTTTTTCACCCCATTTTCTACGCCACTTTAATGCCCACAGAAGCTTGGGCAGTTTTTTTCAATGTGATGATGATGATGTCGATAAGATGATAATCATGATGCTATGGAGTTCCATCTAGGATTGAGACTGCGTGAAGAGCTATACTTTACGCTTACTATCATATGTCCTGGCGTCAACCAGGCCCCATAGATACAGACAACTGCAGTGCAACACCCTCAAACACGCATTCACGAAGTGGATGAGATTCGACTGTGTGGCCCTAGTCTTCCCAATAAGCCCATAGCACGCCCAACTCTGGGTAGGAGCTGGTTAGAGCCGAAAAATCCCGCAATGATTTTGAAGGGACTGATAGGGATTCGAACCCACAACCTTCCAGTTGGTGGTCTGTTGCGTTAACCACTACACCACGGCGTCTTGGTGACGGCTCAGAAAGACGATAAACTTAGGGATCCCTTTGGAGCATATCAGATCGTGCTGAAAATCAAAATGGGCTCTGTCTGGTGCATCATGCCTGGCCATTTTGTAGCTGTATGCACACCCTATGTGTTTGTGATAGGGCAACATTGGGAGCTTCTGATTACTAAGTGTCGACATTTAAAGTGGAGGAGAAAGGAGCTGGCAGCTATGCGAGCTGGCAGCCAATGGAGAGATGAAGCCCAGAGTGAGTCGACCAAGGGCTCTTCAATTATATCTTGTCTGGTGGGTGGGCTGGACCTGGTAAGTGTGCGTTGTGTGGCTGTGTCCCGTGGATGTCATCTCTACACCTCGCCATTCAGTTTGTAAACAAGGTAACTGCAGCATCTCCACACTTTGCCATTCAGTTTGTAAACAAGGTCACTGTGGCATCTCCACACCATGCCATTCAGTTTGTAAACAAGTCAACTGATGACTGGGTCCGGATGGGTCATGCAGCGCCCATCTTTCCTCAGTGAAATGTCTACCACGAGGCATCAGCCCCAGGGAGGTGATTGTCTGGAGAGTGGTGAGGCATTGGTGCTCTGGGTCCTACCCGGCACCCTCGGATGTTTCATGTTCACTTTGACTTGCAGCTTGGCTGCTGGTTTCATGGAATCAGGCCTGAAGACTAAAGGGAAAATCCTGACGATGGCTCAGAAATATGGCAAACTTGGGATCCGTGTGGGAAAATGTCAGCTGAAAATCAAATTGGGCTGTGTCTGAGCATCATGTCTGGCCACTTTTGCAGCCGTATGCACACCCTGTGGTTGTAGTGGTGCAACGTTGGGAGCTTCTGACTGCTAAGTGTCGACAATAAAGTGGGGGAGAGAGGAGCTAGCAGCTATACGAGCTGGCAGCAGGTAGTCTTCCCAAAGGAAAGATGAGGCTCATATTGGGGCGATGAAGGGCTCTTCCATTCTATCATCTCTGGTGGGTGGGCTGGATCTGGTTTTTAGTGCGCGTTGTGTTGCTGTGTCCTGGGGATATATCATCTCCACACCTTGCCAATCAGTTTGTAAACAAGGTCACTGTGGTATTATCACACCTTGCCAATCAGTTTGTAAACAAGGTCACTGTGGCATCTCCACACCTTACCATTTAGTTTGTAAACAAGGCAACTAATGACTGGGTCTGGATGGGTCATGCAGCGCCCACCTTTGTTCAGTGTAATGTCTACCGTGTGGCATAGCAGCTGGGAGGTGATTGTCCGGAGAGTGGTGGGGCATAGGTGCTCTGGGTCCCATCCAGCACCTGCAGATGTTTCTTGTTCACTTTGACTTGCAAAGGCAAAGTGCTGATGGTGGCTCGGGAAAATGGCAAACTTGGGATCCATGAGTGAGCATGTCAGCTGAAAATCAAAATCGGTTGTGTCTAGAGCACCATGCCTGGCCACTTCTGCAGCCATATGCACATACCCTGTGGTTGTAGTGGGGCAACGGTGGGAACTTCCAACTGTTAAGTGTTGCGACTGTAGTGAGGGGGGGGGGGGGCGATTGGCTGTTATGCCAGTTGGCAGTGGCAGGCTGCAGAACGGAGAGAGGAGAGCCAGAGTGCAGCGAAGAGGGCGCCTCCATTCTGTCTTCGTGTGGTAGCTGAGCTAGACCTAGTGAGTGTGTGGTGAGTGGCTTTGTCCCAGGGTTTTTCATCTCCCCACCTTGACATTCTGTTTATGAATAAAGTGGTCTTTAAAAAAATTAGGATTATCGCACTCAGGGAAGTTACCTTTGTGCTCACATTGTTTTCGTCCTATTTTAACGCCACTTAATGGCCACAGAAGCTGGTAAAGTCTGCTTTTTACGATGCGATGATGATGATGTCGATGAGGATGATAATCATGATGCCACGGAGTTTCATCTAGGATTGTGACTGTGTGACAGGGCTGTACTCTACGCTTACTATCATAATATATCCTAGACGTTCAGTTCGATTTCCCGGTCAACCTCAGGAGAAAAGTCGAGGCCTCATTGGGAAATTGAACCGTGGAACCTTGAGTTTTGTTATTGGCAGGCAAATGTCTGAGCTATTCTGCCACTCTTCTCCGCATTTGTACAGGATTGTCGATTAATTTGTCACAGGTTTGTTTGAACTTATAACTGATGCAGTCATTCTGAAGGAGTGCAGAGAAGAATATAGACATTGCTTGATTGATTAACCTAAGAATGCATCGAATTTGATCTTGTGGAAGTTGTATGTAAATAGAGTGACAGAAGTTGTATGTGAATAAAGCGACAGTCTCGTTTCCGAGTATAACTTTTAAATGTTAAACCCATTCCTTGTTCAGTAAGAGGTTCTAGAGTGACTTGACATTAACCTTTGACTCCTGCACCCTGTCCACCAGCATCCTGCATTGCGAATTATGCAGGAAGCTAGTGGATAGGGTGAAGGAATCAAAGGGTTAAGTTTTTGCAGTTGGCAGATAGAGTGCAGGACTCAAAGGGTTAACTGGACTTGGGCATGCGTTCATGGTGTCACATCATCAAGCATAGTCTGATGGAAGTATGAGTTCTTCATTAAGTTTATTTGCGATTTTCATCTCACTCGCTTCAACTGTTTTGTTGGGAAAAACAAATGCATCAGAGGAAATTGTATCAGTTAAAATCTGTTTATTTCTTTATCAATAATGTCCACATCACATTCTTCAGAACTAAAATCCTCATTTCCTAGAAGTGCTAAGTCATTCATCTCGTCATTAGTACTAATGGTAGTACTTGGCAGATGTCGTTCATTCTGACGAGTATTATTTGAGTTTTCCTTGTTTTGCTTATTCTGTTGTAGTAAATTTTCTTCCAGTGTAGTCAGTCTCTTAGTTAATGATCTGTTGTTTTCTGTTAGAGTTGAAATACACTGTAGGTGTTTCATCAAGATTTTTTGTTTGGAACTTTTCATCAAGTTGTTCAGTATTTGTATCAAACTGCATTGTCATACTGAGTGGGAATCATGGTTTTGCTATGGATATTTTTTATCATGCCAAGTACAACTGATACATTGTGTCAATGTGTGTGTGTGTGTGTGTGTGTGTGTGTGTGTGTGTGTGTGTGTGTGTGGTGTGTGTGTGTGTGTGTGTGTGTGTGTTTGTAAGTGTGTTTGTGTTGTGTGTGTGGTGTGTGTAGGTGTGGTGTGTGTGTAGGTGTCTGTGCGCGCACATGTCCTTGTTTGTTTTATTGCTTTATCTTGTTATTGTTGAATAATATCTGAAATCTGTTGCGCAGAAAGTGTCCCCTGTTGGATCCAAAGCATCAAACAATCCCATGCCTTTGTTTCTGTGTACATTGTTTTATCCTCAGAATTGTCACTTTCTCTCTGCTGCCTCTGTAACTGTGTTTTTAACAGTTGTTTTATTCTGGTGTGTTTTTCTGCTCGACTCCTCTGTAAATTCAAACTTAGAGTGTATAAGCTTGGGCTTATAACAGATTTAAACGTAGATGCCATCACTTGTGGTAACAAATTATTCTGTGGTTTGTTTTCTGTCGTGGAGACAAGTATGGCTGTTATCAAGGTACAACACAGACAGTGTGTGATAGTGATATTTCTTATATTAGAAAAATAGTCACACTCCTTATTTGCTTGTTTTGAATCAGTACCATCTTCCATAGATTGAATGTTTTGCATAAAGCAAGAAATAAATGTCACACCTCCTATGCCACCGACTGACAAGGCGAAAATGAATACAGAGCTGCTGCCTACATAGGAACTGCTTGTTGTGGTCCAAGAAGTGAAGATGGGGATACAGAGAGCTGACTGTGTGTAGAATCCCCAGTGGGATAGTGGAGGCAACAGTGGAAGAACAGAGTAAGCAAGAATGAAACTCCAGATCACAGCACAAGTCACATTTGCTGACAACTTTCCAAAGTGAGCAGAGTTTGTTGATACACAGAGAAGACCCACACGATAGATTATGATTAGTGTCACTATAGAAGTAGACACCACACTACTGACAACGAAACACATCCCTGCAAGTTGACACCACACACTTTCTCTCCATTCTGTGTCCGTCAGTGCATAACGTCCTTGGTACAAGTGATCTACTGTAACAAGGATTACCAAGTACACACCACTGAGTACATCAGCCACATGTAAATGTAACATCAGGACAAAGAAGACTTGCTTAGTTCCCATCATGATATACCATAAGTGGTAGAAGAAAATAGTTGCATTGCTGAACAAGGCAAGGGTAGTGAATACTATCACAACAGAACGGAACATAGCTGAAGGAATCAAACGACTGCAGGTTACTACAGGATCAGGTGTTGAGTGGCAGTTGATAGGATTGAAGCCTGCTGGTAGCAGCGCAGAACAACACAGTTTAAAGTTGTCTGCATATACCGTTTGTAATGAATTCAGCCCACTGAATAAGTCAAATGGAAAAGTTTGTAATGGATTGTTTCTCAGGTCAACTGTCTGTAGTTTGGCCATTCCCTGGAAACCTTTGCTTTGCATGTGTATGATACCATTGCCAGACAGATTGATAGTCTGCAGCTTTGGAAACGAGTTGAACACACATGAGTTTAATTTATTCATTGGAATTTGAGAAACATCCAGAATGCGAAGCTTTGATTTATAAGGCTCAATATCACTTGCGCATAAAAATGTAAAAGGATTATTACTAGCCTTGAAAATCCGCAGTCTAGGTAGCAAGCGTAAAACTTTTGGGGGCAAAAATGGCAAGTAATTATTTCGTACATCCAAATAAATAAGATTGGGTAAAAGTACCTCATCTAAGCGTGTAAGATTGCAATCAGCAATCTTATAAAAAGTGATCAAAGTGTAATTGGCCACATCCCCCAAATTCATCTGAGAACCTTCAACATCTAAGGAACGAAGTACATATTGATACGAAATGTCAAATGAAAATTTCCTGTCGCACAAAAATGATGATCTACAGCACGTACAGCCTTCTGGACACATGGTATTACAATACAGTTCATCGTCACTGTATGGGCACTGAATCACTTTGTCACAAAGGTGAGAGACATGTACACAGATCTGAGATGCCCGGCATCGGTAGAAACCAGGACATGTATATGTCTGGCAACCTGCTTCATCCTCATGACCCATACAGTCATAGACATCGTTACATCGTGTGTAAACAGGTAAACAGTAGTTGATGCTGTCACACTGAAAGTGGGTCTTTGGACACACAAGCCCTGAGTTGCCCTTAGGTGGTTCCACGCGGAATGCAAGGGATTGATCCATAAAGTATACAACTCCAGCAGAATCCGTGGATGTAAAAAAATACTTTTTTAAGAGGGCGTGACGTTCAGATGAGGAATCTTCATCTGACAAGCTGAAGCAGTCATATTTAGAATCAGACACCCAACTGTACAGAATACACTGAAAAAGAAAAACACACAGATATACGTAAACACACACACACATACATGCATACACACATACATGTATACATACATACATACATACATACATACATACATACATACATATGTAGATACACACACATGTATGTGTGTGTGTGTGTGTGTGTGTGCGTGTGTGTGTGTGTGTGCATATATGCGCACGCACACTTGCACTTACATACACATGCATATCTTCATTATCATAATCATTTTCGGGTGTTTCTTGTTAATTTCGGCTTGTGGCTTGGCCACTGACTTCAGAGAGTCAGGCCTGATGAACACAGGGAAAGACCTGCTGGTTGCTCAGAAAGGTGGCAAACTTGGGATCCCATTCGGGCATGTCAGACCTTGCTGAACAGCAGCATGGGCTGTGTCTGGAGCATCATGCCTGGCCACTTATGCAGCCATTTATCCAACCCTTGTGGTTGAAGTGAGGCAACATTGGGACCTTCTGACTGCTAAATGTCGAGACGATAGTGACGGGAAGGGAGCTGGTGATGGGGCGGGCTGCCCGATGGGGAGATGAAGACCAGAGTGGGGAAGAGGAGGGGTCTTCCATTCTTTCTTAGTATGGAGGCTGGGCTGGACCCGGTTGATGCGCGTTGTGTGGCTGCGTCCCAGGGCTTGTCCTCTCCATACTCGTCATTCAGTTTGCAAACAAGGTGACTGATGACTGGGTCCGAATAGGTCATGCAACGCATAAACAGCTCCCTTTCGTCGATGAGATGACTATCAGGTTGCGTTGGGGGGTTGGGAGGTGATTGTCCAGGAAGTGGCAAGGCACTGGAGCTCCAGGTCCCATCTGCACCCTCGTGGTGATTCCTGTTAATTTAATTGCTTTCTATTT
>JAPXFY010000022.1:54297483-54404983 GCA_030674185.1 Monoplex corrugatus
CCAAATGGACAAAAGAACTAATGAAAGTGTCCTTGAAGAACTTGATATCACCAGAAAACTACTAGCAGACATCAACAAGAGAAGACAAAATAACATTGGTCATGTATCACGTAGCAAGAACTCGGGCCTCATGGCAACCACATTTCAAGGAAAAACAGAGGCCAAAAAGGAAGAAAGGCAGACCTCCACTCTCATACATCGAGAACATAACCAACATCAGTGGCCTAGACATTCAAGAAATTGTCCACAAAAATCAAGACAGAGCCATCTGGAGGCGGGTGGCTGTGTCACAGAATGCAGCAGCCTACACCAAACTCGGTGACGGCGACAGGTAAGACGGGCGAGATCCCCAAAATGAACATTTAGTCTATTTTACAGTGATATGATATTATATACCCTCCCTTGTTAAAAAAATTGAATGGGAACACTTTTTACTTTTTACTTTTGACCGCAATTTTCTCAAAATAGCATTTTTTCACCAACTCCTTTTAAATGGCTATAACTCCGGCACCATTAAAATTATCAAAATTAGAGATTGGATCTAAATATCTCTGAAAAAAAATTCCTTCTACTTGTCAGTGATAAAACATCTTTAGCTCTCCAAACTAGACTTCAGCACTCCTCCATGAAAACGGATTACAGACTATTTGTGGAAGCTTCACACAAGGGTGCACGTACGTACACATACGCACGCACGCACGCACGCACACACACACACACACACACACACACACACACACACACACACACACACACACACACACACACACACACACACACACACTTCAACGATACACATGTTGCTGTGATTCTATGACTATGAAAAACTGCAATTCTACAAATACTTACTGATATCCCATTTGCATATGTTGAGACTTGATGAGACTACATTACACCATGCCATTAGAAAAGATCATGTGAACATCTTATGTTTGCTATTTTCCGTGTGTCTTTTTTTCATGTTGTACGAAATGTCATCCAAGTGACATTTTAAATTATGTCAATAAGAACAACGGAGACTCTGTCTGAAATCTTGTAAATGCAAAACCGTTTGTCACTGTTTTTAGTACCGACACCTTTTTCAATCTTTAGAGAAAATAAACAACGTCTCACCTGTCTAACCTGTCGGTGTCACCGGGTTCAGTGTTGGCCACTGCACATCTGAGTGTCACAATATCCCTCCAGGCTGCTCTGTCTTGACTTCTGTGGACAATTTCTTGAATATTTAGGCCACTGATGTTGATTATGGTCTTGATATATGAGACTGGAGGTCTGACTTTCTTCCTTTCTGCCACTGTTTTTTTTAAAAGATGGTTGCCATGAGGTCTGTGTTCTTATTGCGTGCCACATGGCCAATGTATTTTATACAATAAACAACGCATCAACATATTTTCTGTTTTGTTTGGTATTGGCGTTGTTTTTGTTCAATCTTTTTATCAACTTTGTTTAAGGATTTAACGTCACAAAAATTAGATATGTCAGAATCATGAACGTTTAATGTGTAATTTGGAACTACTGCAGACTGATCTGAGATATTCACACTCTTTCAAACTATCAATCGAAGACTTATCTGTTCACCCAGGCCTTCCATCGTTGATATCATGGCTGCTCATCAGTCGATAGACATACTGCCGCAACTAACGATCATGAGGTATGTGAAATCATTCATGTTACTTTTAATTTACTGTTATTTTTGCTTAAAGCCCAGCCGACTTCGCTGAGCTATATCAAGGCTATAACCTGTTTCAAAACATGCACAGTACTTCAAAAGAAATAAAAAGAAAGAAAATTAAGTACACATACCAATGCATTTGCACACATAATCTAAGAAGATGCCCCTGGCATTGACCACTCTGTCCAATTTATCACACAGGCTATTCAAAAACAAAACACGTACCTGAATAAAAAATTAACGTGACTAAGGACACTAAAACATATATAAAAAGGGGCCTAAATTACCTAGCATTGCTTTCGCAGATCTCATTTCCCTAGAGCCAAAAATGCACTTAATATATGTGCCCAATTGTTAATCATAAGAGCAAGTACGTAGGACTTTATTGAACACATACAAGTGAATGGACCAGCAAGGCAGAAAATGATAGGATGAAATGACAGAAAGCAAAGGAAGAAGAAAGAAACAAAGAGAGTGACAGAAAAGAGGAAATTTCTAGCACAGATTTCCAGAAGGCTGGGATTATATTTATACTGAAAGAGCCCCTGGTATCCACACGAGGGTAATCATTCATGAATAGATACTAGCAATCTCTAACCATACTTACAATTATATCTATGGTTAAAACAGTTATAATCATTCACGTATATAAGTGTTTTAACCATAGATATAAGTGTGAATATGGTTAGACGTTGTTAGTATGTAGTCATTCGTGCACGTGCGTTAATGTATGTATTTTGATGTGTGTAGTTATGTATGTGATATATTAATAATTCTGTATGTGTTACACACTGTGTCATGTAAAATGTGTGATGCGTAGTGAATCCGAAGGAGTTTTGAGAATAGCGGGTACACAAAAACGATTTGTCATGTTTGCTATTGTGGTAACGATTGTTTCTTTTGTGGGTTAGTGCAAACTGTGTTGGATTTGAGTTCTGCAATATGGGAGATAATTCCTACGTGACTCTCAAGAGTTATGTTCTTTGATTAATGAACATTTACAGTTAGATAAAGAAAAGTATGGGACCTGTTTTCTGTCACAGCGAAACTCTGCAGTGGTACACGGTGGGAACGCACAAAAGTCCTCGTCACTGTTGTCACTGCAGTCAGACTGGTAGTCACATAACACAGCGAATGGCACTTGATCGAGTTTATTGGTGCAGTGGAACGTGGGCGGAGGTGACGTCATAGAAGCGTCACAGGAATAAAGCGTTCCGCTATAGTCATCTACCGACACGTTGGTGTTTAAAGACGGTGGTTTGTGTTTGTCATAGTTACCTTTCACTTCACACAGATAACCCGCTGAAATGACAGCACTTTCACACGAGACTTCCATAACTTGAAACGAAGTATTGACCCACATACGTTTCATAATAGAGTAACATTTGAGATATGCTCTGTTCCTGAGACTGAAATGAGTGTAGAATGCAGTGGTTGAATCAGCCCACGTCCACATGTAGGAATACCTGTAACAATTACACGGTATACGTTTCACTGAAAAATATTTTTCTCCTTCGAATGAACACTCACTCAAAGAAAACTTTTTCACACTTAGTCTTTGTAATGTTTTTTACCTGTCATCCATTCTGAAGAACCCTATGAATAAGAAAGACAGACAGACACAGACAGAGACAAAGAGAGAGAGAGAGAGAGAGAGAGAGAGAGAGAGAGAGAGAGAGAGAGACACACACACACACACTTGAGACGTCAGATGTCTTATTCATATAGGCCAAAGCCCTTTGGAAGGGGGATGTACATAATAACAAAATCTCGTAAGCATATCGATATTAATTAGATGTAATAACAATATTTTTAGCTTTAAATACTTTGCGGAAATGCACAAGAAATTGGGAGAGGGCACATAGTATACAGACATACACGTATTAACAAAATATCGTAAGCATACCGATATTAATTACATGTAGTAACAATATTTTCAACTTGAAATGTTTTATTGAAATGCACGAGAAATTGAGACAGACAGAGACAGAGGGACATAGAGACAAAGACAGAGGGACAGACAGACAGACAGTGGGTGAAGGAGGGAGGCAAGGAAACCATTCGTTTGAAATAAAATCAACAATGGAATTGTGGGTTTTTGACTGCAATGGCCAAATGATTATCTTAATTCCAGTTAGTATGAGTTCTAGGAATTGCGAATGTTTGAGTAAAAATAAATCAGCAGATAAGAAGAAGGGGCCCAAGAGAAACACGGGGATTGGTTTTATTTTAATTGTTTTTGATACTGTTGGCAGCCAGATCCCTTTGGTTCCACCTCAGACATCAGTAATGATACACATGCTCTTGCCCAGAAAAATTCTTGGGCAATTCGGAGAAGCATGTTATCATTTTTAATGCCTGCTTCGTTGCCTCGGATCTGAAGAAATGATTATCATTGGGTTGTGCACATTACGTCTCTTGATTGCCTAACATTTTCTGGTCGTTCATAGCTGGGTTTTGTCTATTGCTGTAGATGTTTCCTCTCTCTGTCTCTCTGTATCTCTGTCTGTCTCAGTCTCTGTCTGTCTGTCTGTCTCTCTCTCTCTCTCTCTCTCTCTTTCTCTCTCTCTCTCTGTTTCTCTCTCTCGCTGCCTCTCTCTCTGTCTCTCTGAATATTATGTTTTTGCATTTGTGTAGCCCTCCAAGTCTGGGTGTAAAAAAGCATCAATGTGCTTATCCTACTACCATCGATATCAAAATGTCTTCTTGTTCTTTCTCACTCCCTCCGCCCCTCCCTCCCTCGTTCCCTCCCCATTTTCTCGTTCTCAGTATTGCTAACGTGACTTTACCCATTAGGCCTACCAAGCAGCTTTGAACCTAGACCTTCCAACCAGAAGACTGCTGTCTGAACCACTGGGTCATTACACCAGTATATGTATTTATATTTCCCTAAAAAAGAGAGTTCGTTATATTCAATTATGTGATCGTTTCCTGTTGTGACCAGGTGCTCCAATTCCCTTTTATGAAGAAAAGGGAAATGAGCCCTGGTCAAACAGAAGGAGGAAAGAGAACACCACGTAGATCTAGGGTAAACATATTGGACGGACTTGCAGAATGGCTAGGACAAAGAGGGTGGAAGATGTGCTTGTGGCAACAAGGGACAGATGCATATGGATGGCCATGATCGCCAATGCAATGTGGCAAGGAACATGATAATGAATTATGTGAATTGCAAACACAGTGAAAACCGCAATATTGTTGTGTAAAGATGTTTAACTTGAACTGATAAAATACCATGTAAAATAGTTTCATGATGATACACCGCTTTTACATAATTGTTTCACCAGTTTCTGATAGAATACCAATGGGCGACTTTAAACTAGAAGTACTTAAACTTCTTGTTGGTATTTACTGCCATATTCCACATTATTTTTCTGTTTCTCTCCGGCATGTGTACGTACATTGACACACATACTCACACACATGTGCCCATGCACACACACGCACACACCACGCGCGCATGCGCGCCGCACGCACGCACATACAGACAGACACACACACACATACACAGCACACATACACGCACACATACACACGCGCGCGCGCACACACATATTCAGGCACACATACATACAAACCCACGGCCTCTAGCCATTAAAAGGAAACACATTTGAAAGATGCATAGCGTGATGAAGACATAAAATACTATGGTACCGAATGTGGTGGTGGTGATGGCCATTGGTTTAATGTCTATTGACTTAAGTGATTTTAGAACAATGTTTATGGGTAATGACTGATATTTTTCAATCTGAATATCAAACGCAACCAGCATTGTACTGGGTTCCACAAAGAGAAACATCAAGACACACGTACATGGCTGGTGAACCAGGTGACTGGAAGAAAGTCCTATGGCTATATTTTGTATCCTTAGGTATGAAGCCATCGATGAAAGGGCACTAAAAATGTCAGTCCACTCTTTCTGTGTATTGAAACTTGCCAGAAAGCATCCCACGGCTGTGACACAGTTCGGAAGCCTTCCACCAAGACAATGATACACGCACAGACGTGAACTGGAAACAGCTATTTCCAGCCGTGATAAAGCCAGTCCCACAGGTGTCAGATGTGTAAGGACAGTTCACTTCGTCCTGTCCCTCAGCACAATTCGTCTCCAGGTTACAAGGGAAATGTAGTTGAAAGTCAGGCCAGTGAGGCACAGAACAATTCCACGTGCCGTCAGCAAACTGATGGGTGTGTTACTGAGCGCGTGTGGTAAGTGAATAGGATTCTGAACCCATGTTCTCTAAAGACTTTGCAGTTCTTACTGATGTAACGCACTTTGGCCTGACCTGCAGCAAACAATACTGGTGAATTCTGCTGTTTTCCATCCAGTATCCATGTCAGGTTCTTGGTGTTCTCCTGAACTGTTGACGTAGTTACTGTATCAGTCATGTTGATGGTGTGCTTTTCTAGTTCTCTGTTGGGCGCCAGTGTTTTGCCTGTTACACTGACATTGTCTCTTAAGCATGGGATATCTTTCACGTGTACCAGTGGGCTGATGGTTTTTACGGCACTCACCATGAGGGTGTGAGTCACAGGAATTGTAATCAAAACAGTTTCATCGGTAGTCGTGACACTTTCCTTGCTGTCGTTTACTCCTGGAAGCTTTATGTAGCCTTTTGAAACCATACACACGCACGCACGCCCGTGCACGCGCGCGCACACACACATACACACACACACGCTCACATACACACACACGCTCACACACACACACACACACACACACACACACGCACACATACACACACACACACACACACACACATACACACACACACACAATACACAATACACACACACAGCCCCACAATTCAAGCACCCACCCACGTACGCACGCATGCACGCACACACACATACACGTATAGTCATCCTTGTTAAAAGATGTATAGAGAAAGAGGGGAATAATCCAGATCAAGAGAGACATGAACATAAGATTGTCTGTTACAGACAAAAAGAATGGCTAAATATGTCTCTAACAGACAAAAAGAATAGGCTCAATATGTCTCTTACAGACAAAAAGAATAGGCTCAATATGTCTCTTACAGACAAAAAGAACAGGTTCAATGTACACAGATACACATGTTCATCCTCTTCAAAAGAGGTGTATAGAAAGAAAAGGGATAGCCTAGATTAAGAGAGACATGAGCATAACATTGTCTCTTACAGACAAAAAGAAAAGGCTCAATACGTCTCTTACAGACTAAAAGAATAGGTTCAATGTAACCAGATACACACATGTTCATCCTTGTTAAAAGAGGTATAGAGAAAGAGGTGAATAGTACAGATCAAGAGAGACATGAGCGTAAGATTGTCTCTTATAACAAAAAGGATAGACTCAATATTTCTCTTACAGACAAAAAGAATAGCTCAGTGTACACACGTACACATGTTCATCCTTAAAAGAGGTGTATCGAAAGAAAAGGGATGGCATAGATTAAGAGAGACATGAGCACACGTTGGGAGGCAAACCATTTGATATCAACATCATTCAGGTGTATGCACCAACATCCGCAAGTACTCAGGAAGATATTGACAACTTCTACGAAATATTAGAGATGGCCAAAGTCCAATGTAAATCACAAGAAGTTACTGTAATAATGGGAGATTTTAATGCTAAGGTGGAACAGGATAGGGTGGAGGATATAGTTGGACCTCATGGCCTTGGTACGCAAAATGAAAGGGGTGAGAAACTTGTAGAATGGGCACAGATGAATGAGTTTATAGTAGGAAACACCTGGTTTGAGCAACCTAATAGAAGAAAATGGACTTGGATGAGTCCAGGAGATAATACCAAAAATCAGATTGACTACATCCCGATCAACAAAAGATTTAGCAATGCTTTACTGTCAGCAAAAACACTACCAGGCGCAGACTGCAACAGTGGCCACAATCCTGTAGTGAGGATTTAGACTGAAATTGAGGAAAAGGAAACAGACCAAAAGCAACATCAAACTAAACCTTGGACTCTTAAAGACAGATGAAATGATACGCAAAAAATTTAATGTACATGTTCAAAACAAATTCAGTGCTCTGGAAGACGCTGGTGACAGTGAGGAACAATGGCCAAATTTGAGGAATTCGATAAATGAAGCTTGTGAGAAAATCCCTAAGGCAGATAGAAAAGCAAAAAAGAACTGGATGACTAATGAAATTTTGGGCTTGATGGAGGAAAGGAGGAAGGCAAAGAGAAATGAGGAGATCTACAGGAAAATAAACAAGGAGATCAGGAATAGGTGCAATGAAGCTAAGGAAGCTTGGCTGAAAACAAAGTGCAAAGAAATGGAAGACCGACACAAAACGAATCCTCAGGACATGTACAGACGAACTGAAGAAATTGTCCACAGAAAAAATACATGCACATCAACTGGTTGCTTGAAATTGAAAGATGGCACGCTTATCATGGAAAAAGACAAAATATTAGACAGATGGGGAGAGTACATTAAAGACCTTTTTGAGGATGACAGAAACGAAGAACACATTATAAAAAAGAACTTTGAAGGACCACCCATAATGAAAGATAAAGTTAGAGCGACACTGAAAAAGATGAAACCGGGAAAAGCCCCAGGACCAGACAGCATTACTACAGAGATGATTGAAGCCCTGGAGGAATTTGGCATAGAAAAAAATAACAGTCCTCCTAAGTGAAATTTACAACACTGGAAAAAACCCCAAAGATATGTCAAAATCAATTTTCATTGCACTTCCAAAGAAGACAGGGGCTATAGAATGTGAACTCCATCGCACAATCAGTTTGATGAGTCATGCAACAAAACTCCTGTTAAGAATAATCATGATCAGGACAAGGAATAGAATCAAAAGAGAAATAGCAGAAGAACAGTGTGGATTTGTGGAAGGGAAAGGAACTATTAATGCCATATACATCCTAAGAACGGAACTATTAATGCCATATACACCCTAAGAACTATCATAGAGAGGTCAAATGAGATGAATAAGGATTTGTTTTTATGCTTTGTTAACTACACCAAGGCTTTCGATCGGGTAAGACATAATGAATTGATCAACCAACTGGAGAGACTCAATGTTGATGGAAAAGATCTACGAATAATCAGAAATACGTACTGGGAACAAACAAACGCAATGAGAATAGAAAACAATGTAAGTTCTTTCCAAAATATCAAAAGAGGAGTCAGACAGGGTTGTGTTTTGTCACCAGATCTGTTTTCACTTTACAGCGAAAACATCATGAGAAACCTAGAAGAAGACCCTGGGTTAAAGGTTGGAGAGAAAATGATAAACAACATTCCTTACGCAGATGACACCGTGCTAATTGCAGAAAGTGAAAGAGACCTACAAAACCTTGTGAATATACTAGAAATAGAAAGCAAAGGTAAGGGGCTGGAACTAAACAGCAGGAAGACTGAAGTCATGGTGATCAGTAAAAAACATGAAATCCCCTCATGCAAAATAACAGCAAATGGCACATCCTTGAGACAGGTTGATACGTTTAAATACTTGGGAACAATCATTTCATCAGACGGCAGATGCACATCAGAAATAGCCTGCAGAATTGGCCAAGCCAAAACAGCATTCAAGAAGATGAGAAGCGTTCTTACCAACAAATGCCTATCAATTAACATCAGGAAGAGAGTTCTTGAATGTTATATAGAACCAATACTGTTATACGGTTGTGAGGCGTGGACTGTTGACAAGCAAAGCCAGAACAAGATCAAGATGAGGCAGCCGATATGTTGAGAGTTCCATGGACAGCAAAAAAAACAAATGAGACAGTCTTGATGGAGGCAGACACAAGTAATTCATTCATAAAGAAGATTAGGAAAAGACAGGCAACATTTGTTGGCCATTTTATGAGGAAAGGGGATTTGGAGCACCTGGTCACAACGGGAAAGCTGGAGGGAAAGAGAGCACCAGGTAGACCCAGAGAGAAAATGCTAGACGGACTTGTAGAGTGGCTGAAGACAAGGAGGGTGGAATAGATACTTGAGGCAACAAGAGGTAGAGACAGATAGAAGTCCATGATCGCCAACGCCATGCAGCAGGGCATCTGATGATGATGATGATGATGATGATGATGATGATGATGATGATGATGATGATGATGATGATGATCCTCATGCCGTACTGTTCACATACATGTGCAGTGTTTAAGCTGTTGGCGTGCTCTGGAAGTTGTTCTTCCTTCTTAGGGGCAATGGACTGGTTGTCAGAAAACAATATATCATTCAGTTGCTTTTGGATCCCTTGCCTTCCTCCAGATGGGAACTCAGACCAATCTGTGAGTCTTTCATGAGTTCAGACAGCGTTCATGCTGTTTCTGTAGATGGCCTGGATGTTGTCCAGAAATTGGTCTCAGACATTATAGAGCTCCACTACTCTCCACTGTAGATCTATGTTCACCCTGTCAAATGCACTCTTTTGATCTATAAAGACGAAGGTCATTTCTCTTTTATACTCAATGGTTCTTTTGCTCAGTTACCTCAGTGTAATGATGTATCAGTGTGCCCTCATCCTTTCCTGAATTCTATGTGTGTCTCATTTCAGAATGGTTCAATTTCATGCGTTTTTTTCTTCCAGATGGGCACCACTACTGCATATTGCCAGTCCTCAGGGACTTTTCTCTCACTCCATACCTTCTGAAAGATCGTCTTAGCTACGTGATTCCTGTTTTTCCGCATGCCTGGACAGCTTCTGTTGTAATTCCATCTATTCCAACTGCTTTGTTTCTGGGACTGGTCTTTCGTGTCCTTTGAACCTCTGATCTGAAGATTTGGGTTCTATTTTGTCAGGATGGTTTGGTTGGAAGGGGTCGTGTGTGACTTTGTGGTGGTGGCTGTTGAAAAATTCCTGGATGTATTCATTCTTTTTTTAAAAATTTTGTTATTGTCATTAAGAGGATTTCCACTTTTGTCAGTAATGATTAATGTTGGATGGTATGCATCATCTCTGATTCTCATGGCTTTGATGCTCTTGTGAATTATCGGGGCGAGTACCTGAACAGTTCACTTAACTCTTTTCATATTTCTTCCATGAGTGTTCTTTGACCTCCCTTACAACTCTCTTACAGTGAAGTCCTTCAAACTGATGATTGATGTAGCCTTAGGCTTGGATTGTAATCATGTCTTACAGAGTTTCGTTTTCTCTTTAGTTCCTTCCTTCACTGTTTCATTCCACCATGGTGTTCTCTTGACCGAGCATTTACTGCCTTTCTTTGTTCCACGGGCTTTCGTTCGTTCGTTATTTCTTTAACGTCTATGCATATAGCCACAGGCTTTTCAAACACCTCTATAAGCGCATTGTTGAAGAACTGCCATGTTTCCTCTATGGATATTTTTACAGGGCCAGTCTCTGCATTTCTTCATTATTTCACTTTCTACTTCCTAGACTTCCTCTTGTCTAAATTTTCTAAGATTGGTTTGTTCTGTGTTTGTTCCTTGAGGGTTTATATACATGTAGTTGTTGCTTCGATGTTATCGTTACTGGGTGATGGTCAGTGTGCAGGCTGATATGTGGGATAGGCCTAGCATGAATGGTGTTCCTTCCTTGGTCTGTGCAAGTGAGGATGAAATCGATTTGATGATATATTTTAGTCGTCACACCTGTACTATGCTGGGTTTGACTGTGCCTATGTTGGTAGAGATGTGTTGGTGATCCATAGACTGGAATCTGTGCTCAGAGCAAACATCACTTCTCCATTGTAATTTGCATTCTGTTGAGGGGTCGCTATGGGTGCTAAGATCATTTTCCCATGGCCTCCGTCTCGGGCCCACTCGTCTGTTGAAGTCCCCCATGATGGTGAGCTCTTTTCTTATCTGGTATGGACCTGATGGCATGATCCAGTATCTCAAAGAATTTTGCTTTCTCTTCCTCTGAATAAGGACCATTGTGTGGGGGGCATACACTTGAATGAAGGTAACCGAGATGTTTGTTTGTTTGTTTGTTTGTTTGTTTGTCTGTTCGTTTGTTTGTTTGTTTTTGTCCACATTTCATATTCATCTTGATTTTTCTCCCTGAGATATATTTGTTTTCAAAATGCTTATCGCTGTGTCCGGGTGCACAATGAATCGTACTCCATGAGTAGCTGTTAAGCCTGCATCCACTCCACTCCAGGTTAATAAATGGTTTCCATGCATGTTTCGTGTCCCAGTTCCTTTCAGTCTACAATCAGGTATGCCCATTATCAAAGTTCTCCATTTTTTCATGAAGTCCACAACATCCACCTATTTGTCCCTGATACCACATATGATCCATGTGGACATTGTTTCTCGTAATTCTTTTTCTTTGCCAAGTCGTTTTCCACTTTGATCGTCCGATTCATATCGTCTATGGTTTTCTTGACCAGTAAATATCCACTTTCGGCTTGCTAGGCTTGTCGTAGCTTCACTAGAGCCCAGATAACCAGCAACGTTTCGAGGTGACGCAGGTCGGCATTCATGGGTAGTTTGTTTGCTTGTATAAATAAATTCCGGAATCTTGAGCAGATTGACTAGGACATGTTTTAAGCTCTGAGATTGACTAGGACATGTTTTAAGCTCTGAGATTGACTAGGACATGTTTTAAGCTCTGAGATTGACTAGGACATGTTTTAAGCTCTGAGATTGACTAGGACATGTTTTAAGCTCTGAGATTGACTGGGACATGTTTTAAGTTCTGAGATTGACTGGGACATGTTTTAAGCTCTGAGATTGACTGGGACATGTTTTAAGTTCTGAGATTGACTGGGACATGTTTTAAGCTCTGAGATTGACTGGGACATGTTTTAAGCTCTGAGGCATGACACCTGTGTTAAAAGAAAATGGATACTTTTTATTGTCAGAAGTCTGCAGACGATCAATAACAATTTTCAACAAAGCAGTTTCTTTACATGGGCTTCTCGATAAGCTCGACGAAAGTGTTTAAGGAGATTCTTCGCTTCAAGGTGATTCATCAGCTGTGAGAAGCTGATACGTTCAAAGATTTTAGAAAAATCGTGGAAGATGGGAAACAGGCCGATAGTTCTTTAGATCATCGGAATCTTGACTTCTTTTTTTTTTAGCAAGGGGTATAGATTAGTTTCAGTTTCAGTTTCAGTTTTCATCTCCACGCTCGGAACGAATTCCATATGCACTAACGTCACAGGTGCCATGTGTATGGTGATCATGGCACAAATCTTTAAGTCTGCACATGAACCCATGAGCTGGCCTGGTCCTTAGACCTTACCAAGCCCATGTTTTACCTAGTCTATATCTTATACTGGTATTGTGTCAGCCTATCATTTGAATAATCTGGGTATAGATTAGGGCATGTTTAAACATCTTTGGCACGACTGCTTTGTTCAAAGATATGTTCTTGAAATTTCTTTTGTACAGTCATAAAATAGAGAGGCGGGGATAGGGTCAAGTTTGGAGGATTTGTTTATGCCTTCCGAAAGTAACTATAATTTATTTACTTGATCAGGGCTGACTGGTTGAAATGTTCATAATGGTATGCCAGTAACACGAGCAGTTATGCCAGTAACACGAGCAGTTATGCCAGTAACACAGACAGTTATGCCAGTAAAACGGGCAGTCACAGAAGGATCAGACCTTCAGCTGCGATTTTTTCATACGTTTGTTTTGATTTTGTTTGTTTGCTTTGTTTTGTTTTGCTTTCTTGTCAGGGAAACTTTTTTTGGGGGGGTATTGGTTAGATAGAAAATTATGGTTGTTGCACCATCATCTGCACACTCGGTTGGAAAAACTCTTTGGAGGAATCTGAGTTAGTGATTTTATCTGGACTCAAAAATCATTCTACAAGGGTGAGTCAAAAAGTAATGCCTTTTTATTCATATCAGACGAAGTGTTTAAAATTACCTGAAATGTTGCTCAGTTACAAATGGTTATAACTGTTACAGACTGAATGGTTTTGTTTGGTATGTTTCCAGTTCATAGACTCGTGAGGAAAATTCAAAATGGCTGCCCCCTAAGAGCTGCGTCAAAAACAAAGAGCAGTGATTGAACTCCTTAATGCTGATGGGAAGCCCTTGTGAACATTCACAGACGATTACAGAATGTGTGTAAGGAGATACTTTAGATTATAGCAATGTTTGCAGGTGGGTCTGTCGTCTGAATGATGGAAAGGTGGGAACTGCGAGCGTAGTCGATAAACCCCGTTCTGGCCGTCCGTCCACTTCTGTGAATCCTGCCAATAAAGCAAAAAATAGAGAAGATAGGTAAATAACTCTTAAGGAGTTGGCAGAAAACCTTGAAGTGAGCCATGGAAGTGCTTATAATAACATTGTTGAATCACTTGGGTTTTCAAAAGTGTGTGCCCGTTGGGTACCGAGAGAGCTGACTACCGAGCGCAAGACTGGCAGGGTCAACGCCTGCACTGAACTTCTTGAACAAAGTCAAAGAGACAACACCTTCTTGGAAGGCTCTTTACCGGTAATGAAACATGGATTCACCATTATCAACCAGAACAAAGAGGCAGTCAATGGAATGGCGCCACCCTACGTCACCAAAACCGAAAAACTTTAAGACGGAAAAGTCAGCTGGAAAAATCATGGCGACTGTCTTTTGGTATGCTCAAGGTGTTATTCTGGATGATTTCTTGCCAAGAGTAGAAACAATAAACTCTGAGGCATACATTAAGACCCTGACGAGGCTCAGAGCAAGAATCCGACGAGTTAGACCCAACTTGCAAATCGATAATGTCCTCCTTCTGCATGACAATGCTCGACTACACACAAGCATCAGGACAAGGGACACAATTGCCTCATTCAGGTGGACAACTTTACCACATCCTCCATAATCACCAGACTTAGCGCCTTCAGACTATCATCTCTTCGGCCCCATGAAAGAGGGTTTGAGAGGCAAACATTATGCCAGTGACGAGGAAGTGAAAACTGCAGTGAAGACGTGGCTCCAAGCACAGTCAACAGAATTTTACGAGGCAGGGATACTTGCCTTCATTCGAAGGTGGAACATTGCTATTGACAGAAATGGTGACTATGTTGAGAAGTAGGGATGGGATCCTCAGAGGACCAGCTTCATTTTGATGTATGATACAGTCATGTTCTTGTGTCGGTAATTGTTCCTGTACTAAAGAAAAAGGCATTACTTTTTGACTCACCCTCGTACAATAGGCTGGTAGAACTGATCGAATGATGTGGTAGGTAGGGCAGGAATCATTCCGACCAATTTCAACAGCCCATTCTCATTTTGTCGTGTGCTTCATATGAAAAGAATGTGAAATCTGTAATATGCTCCAGAGATTCGTCGTACTTGGACAACATTATATGTGCTCCATCCATATCTGCCGTCTGTCATCGGCCAGACTTGCCAAGCTTCTGCAAAACCCTGTGTGCTGGTAGGGTGTTGAAATGGGAAGGGGAATGGGATTTGTGTGGGACTATGTCACAATGACACCACCAGAGCCAGAAAGATTGGAACTTTACATCTTAAAGCGAACAAACTAGATGTTGTGTTGCAGGGTGGAGTTGAACTCCAGATATAAGATCTTGAGTCTTCAGCTCTATCAAACAAACAAACAAACAAACAAACAAACATACAAACAAACATACAAACAAAGCTAGCCCGCAGTATGAAGTAGTTTTCATCGTACGAAACTTCACCCTGAAAAAACTACATCTCTTACCATATGCTTTCATTCTGTGTTTGTCTTCCTCGGCCATTTCGTTTAAATGCCTGAATTGGCCTTTCTGACTATGCCAGCGATGTCCATGATTTGCTTTTATCCAGCAGGGTGGACGGCACTAGAAATTTGAAGAGCCTGTACTTGGTGGGGAGGCCAATGTTGCTCTTCCACACCCTATGGAGCCTGGCCATCGTTGCAATGGCTGTGGCGATCTGAATGCAGATTTCTGCTGTACGGGTTTCATCCTGAGGCAGGGTGGCTTCCAAGTATTTCAAGGTGAATGCTTCTTTTAAGGGCTCACCGTTCATGGTGATGTTGATATTATGTTGTTTACGCTGTACACCATCACTTGGACTGTTCTGTGCTGACTTCCATGCATACTATATGATCATATCAACTTGTAGTGAAATAGAAAATAAAAACAACTTTGCAGAAATTGTTCTTCTAACCTGTTTTATTTGACCCAAATACATAGATGTTGGGGTAGCGTAATTACATCCACAAAACTGATCTATGTTGAAGTTTACTGTTAATGGTATGTTTACCGGCGGAAAATTTCTTTTCATAAATGGAATTTGATGAAGACTGAAATAGGTACCATATGAACAACACCTTGGTTTGATAAACAAAGGAGAGGGTATGTAAATCAAACGATGTTATTCACACCTACTTTTTCATAACATGTTCTTTAAATTGTATCACTTAGAGGAAACTGCATGAGATCAACACTAAGTTTTGCATCATATTCTTCTATCAGAAATCTTGATTTAAACCAGAGCTTTTTAGAACATTTATATTTCCCCTTTCTTGTAAATTAAATGACTTTCAATTGTACTATCAACCTCGGTCTGCCCATATGATCTTCACATAAGCTGTTATGATTATCTTTTACACTGAAATCGAAAACTTTCCCACATCTGCTATCTGCTTTCCTCTCCCGCCCCTCCCGCTGGTGCAGAGAAAAACCTACGTTACGTCACGTTTTGTTGATAGTAGATCTTCTATATCATTCAAAGCAAATAAGTTGAAGGGGCCGAATCTTGTTAGATTCATGGCTGCTGCCGTGACCATTTTGAATCTTCTCCTTTGCATGGCATCTGCGGCGTTAGTACATCATTATCATTATCATCATCGTCGTCGTCGTTGTCGTCATCATCATCATCAGGTGTCCTGCTGCATGGCGTTGGTGATCATGGCTCTCCACACGAATCTATCTCTTGTCGCTCCAAGTACATCTTCCACCCTCTCTGTCCTCATCCACCTTGTGAGTCCATCCAATATTTTTTCCCTGGGTCTAACTGGGGTTCTCTTTCCCTACAGATTTCCTGTTGTGACCAGGTGCTCCAATTCCTCTTTCCTCATAAAATATCCGATAAATGTTGTCTGTCTTTTCCTAATCTTCTTTATCAATGATCTTCGTGTGTCTGCCTCCATCAAGACTGTTTCGTTTGTTTTCTTTGATGTCCATAAAACTCTCAACATTCTTCTTAGAAACCATATTTCGGCTGCCTCAATCTTGTCCTGGATTTCCGTGTTGACTGTACAAGCCTCACAAGCGTATAACAGTATCGGTTCTATCAACATTCAAGAACTCCCTTCCTTATGTTAATTGATAAGCATATGTTGGTAAGAACGCTTCTCATCTTCTTAAATGCTGTTTTGGCTTGGCCAATTCTGCTGGCTATTTCTGATGTGCATCTGATGTCTGGTGAGATGACCGTTCCCAGACATTTAAACTTATCAAGCTGTCTCAAAGTTGTACCATTTGCTGTTATTTCTTTCGAGCACGTTGAAGTATCCTTCCAATCTACCCCTCACCCCATCACCTTCTCCTGTGTCTATCGACCTCCACCTACCTCTGCCAACAAGCTCACCACATCCACGTTTCTCTCTGACTTTGACCAACTACTTGACTACTACTGCCTCTTACCTGGAAATCTCATCATTCTAGGTGACATCAATATCCACTATGACAACACTTACCGTTATGACACAAGACATATCATCAACTCGCTGTCCAATCACAATATGACTCAACACATTTCTGAACCAACCCATCCAAGAGGTCACACTCTTGACTGGATCATTTCTCGTGATCATCACAATTGAGCTACTGACAACTGCTTAGTTCTTTCTACCCGTCTAACTTCAGCCCTTCCATCTGACCACTCTGCAATTCTCTGTTCTCTTGACATTTCTCCTCCTTCCCGTACCACGCGCACAGTGACTCGACGCAATCTCAAATCTATCGACCTCTCCACTTTTTCATCTGATGCCGCCCGTCTCCTTTCTGAAAAGTCACATAACCTTGCCAATGAATTCTATACTACTCTCCACCATCTTCTGGACACTCATGCTCCAGCCACAACCCGTCTTTTACCTGACCGCCCCCCTACCCCCTGGCTCACTCATGAGATTGGCTGTGCAATACGTGCCCGCCGCAGAGCAGAGCGCCACTGGCACAAATCCAAACTCACTGTACATAGGCAACTTTTCCAAGCCTCTAAAACAAAAGTATCCACCCTCATTGCATCTGCAAAAACAAGCTTTTTCCAAACAAAATCCTGAATAACTCTTCTTCAAAAAAACTCCTTATAACCATGAATCATCTCCTTGGCACACGAAAAGATTTACCTCTCCCAACAAAACACACAAATAAAGAACTCCCATCTGTATTCTCCAAGTATTTCACCACCAAAATACAAACTCTTCGTGACAGGCTTGACAGACACCCTGCCAACCATGCCCACCTGACCCTTCCTTCTCTGGCACACCTCTTACTACTTTTACCCCAGTCTCACAAGAAGAAATTCTCAACACAATCAGATCCATGTCATTCAAAACCTGCGAACTGGATCCTCTTCCAGGTTCTCTCTTTTCCGACTGTCTCCCTACTCTCCTCCCATTAATCACTGACATCATCAACACTTCTCTTCAAACTAGAACTGTCCCAGATTCTTTCAAGTCTGCTATTGTTCACCCTCTCCTCAAGAAATACAATTTAGACCCAAATGAACTGAAAAATTACCGGCCTATCTCTAATCTCTCTTTCTTGTCAAAACTCCTTGAAAAAGTTGTCCTCAACCAGCTGAACTCTCACCTGTCTGCCAATAATCTCCTCAATCCTTTCCAGTCAGCCTACCGCCAGTGCCATAGCACTGAAACTGCCCTACTACACATTCTCAACAATCTCCTCCTTGCAACTGATACTGGCAAAGTCTCTCCCCTCACACTCCTTGATCTGTCTGCAGCCTTTGATACCATTGATCATGGTATTCTCCTTTCTAGACTCCATCATACTTTTGGCATCTCTGACACTGCTCTCTCCTGGTTCACTTCATATCTATCAAACAGAAAACAAACTGTTCTCATCAATGGCACTTACTCTCAACCTGCATACCTGACCTGTGGTGTTCCACAAGGATCTGTCCTTGATCCTGTTCTTTTCACTCTTTACACCTCCCCCCCCCGTCCACCATCATCAACTTCCACTCTATAAAACACCACTTCTATGCTGATGACACCCAACTTCAAGACAGTGACTCACCTGACAATATACAGCGCCTCTTGACTCGCATTACTGAGTGTTTCTCGGACATTAAGAACTGGATGACATACAATAAACTTCAGTTTAACGACGACAAGACAGAAGCTATCCTCATTGGCACCCGTCAGAAAATTTCTCAGCTGCCTCCTCTTTCTCTCCCATTATGTAACACATCAATCCCAATTTCTGATTCAGCTAAAAACCTTGGTGCCTGCCTTGACTCTACCCTCTCCATGAACAACTTTGTTTCTCAAACTGTCAGATCTTGCTACTATCACCTCCATCGTATAAGCCTGATCAGGAAGTATCTCTCTGTCGAAACAACTGCAAAACTCGTTCTCTCCTTCATAATGTCTCGCATTGTTGCAATTCACTCCTGTCTGGTCTTCCTGCCTTCACCATTCACATCCTACAGCGCATTCAAAACAATGCTGTACGTCTTGTATTCAAAAAGAAAAAAGCTGACCACATATCTCCTCTCCTGGCACAACTTCAGTGGCTCCCTGTATCAAAGCGCATACAGTACAAACTAGACACCATGTGCTACAAAAACCTCAATAACGCAGCCCCCGATTACCTGTCAAGCCTACTTGAGATCTATGTTCCCTCACGTACCCTCCGTTCTGCCTCCGATCCTCTGACTTTTCGCTTTCCACGCACTAAGCTCAATACCTCTGTTTCTGGTCCACTCTCCTGGAAAAAACTTCCTCTCTCAGTCCGTCAGCAACCTACTTTTGTCTCCTTCAAGTCCGCTCTCAAAACTCACCTTTTCTCCTCTGCATAAAATCCTGACCTCACTCAACCCCCTCTGCAGCCTGTCTCCACTCGGAGGGGAATCACATTGTAATATATAATTGTATATAATATGCTCTCTATAATTTTCCATTGCTTTTATTCTTTCTCCCCATTTATAGCCATGCGTGTGTGGTGGTTGTGTGTGTGTGTGTGTGTGTGTGTGTGTGTGTGTGTGTGTGTGTGTGTGTGTGTGTGCGTGCGAGCGTGTGTGTGCGTGCGTGCGTGTGTGTCTGTTTCAGCGCTTAGATTTGATTTTTGCGCTATATAAATATTGTAATTATTATTATTGTTATTATTATGAGAAGATTTTGTTTTTGTTTTTTTTGCTTTTGTTTTGTTTTTTGTTTTGTTTTGTTTTGTTTTGTTTTTGCTGATTACCATGACTTTCGTCTTCTTGCTATTTAGCTCGAGCCCTTTATTTTTGCTTCCTATTTCCATTATATTCACAAGGTTTTGTAGGTCCCTTTAATTTCTGCAATTACCACGGTGTCATCTGCATGACGAATGTTGTTTATCATTTTTCCTCCAACCTTTATCCCAGGGCATCCTTCTAGGCTCCTCATGATGGTTTTTCGCTGTAAAGTGAAAACAAACCTGGTGACAAAACACATCCCTGCCTAACACCTCTTCTGATATTTTGGATAGAGTTTATATAGTTTTCTATTCTCATTGCTGCTGTTTGTTCCCAATACATATTTCTTAGATCTTTTCCATCAGTATTGAGCCTGTCTAACTAGTAGATCAATCCTTCATGTCTTACCAGATTGAAAGCATAAATATAAATCCTTATGCAACTCGATTGATCTTTCTATGACAGTTCTAAGGATGTGTCGTTAGTACATATGGGATTTAGTCCTAGCGTGGAAACTACTATACCATTGCAATACATTCGCTAGGTATGCTGCTAAACATAGACATGTCAAATTGTTTTTCATTTTGACCATTCCCTGCACCTGAGTACGAAAAGGATGCTGAACGTTTCGTCACTTTTTCACCTGCTGCAATTGGTGGACATGCTTGATGGGCTCACTCACAGGAGTGATGCTTGTCTGGTGCTGTTCACGACAGTTTGCAGAGCCAAACACGTCGGACCACTTCTGTGTGTTGGCCCATCTACACGCCACCTCCCTCTCATCATCATCATCATCATCATCATCATGTGCCCTGTCGCACGGCTTTGGCGATCATGGCCCTCCATATATATCTATCCCTTGTTGCCGCAAGCACATCTTCCACCCTCTCTGTCCTCAGCCACCCTGCCACCTTCCTCACCTGTATGAAATCCGGAATAAATCAGGACGAACCACCTGGATGGGGTGAGAATGAGAATTTAGATCTCAAGGGTCACATATCTGACAGACTGAGTGTGCTGTAGCTCAATGTCCCCTTAGCATGTGTGTGAATGTGTGTGTGTGTGTGTGTGTGTGTGTGTGTGTGTGTGTGTGTGTGTGTGTGTGTGTGTGTGTGTGTGTTTGTGTGTGTTTTTTCCTCTCTCTCTCTCTCTCTCTCTCTCTCTCTCTCTCTCTCTATCTATCTATCTGTCTGTCTATCTCTGCCTCTGTCTCTGTCTGTCTATCTTTATCGTCTCTCTCTGTTTGTCTGTCTGTCTGTCTCCCTCCCTCTCTCTTTTCCTCTGTGTGTGTGTGTGTGTGTGGCTGGCGCGTGTGGGGTGGTGTGTGTGTGTGTGTGTGTGTGTGTGTGTGTGTGTGTGTGTGTGTGTGTGCTCGAGACAAAGATACAGGATGACAGCTTGGGTCAAGAGTCACACATCTAGCAGGTTGAGTGTACTCTAGCTCAGCATCCAGTGTGGTGTGTGTAAATGTGTGTGTGTGTATATATTGTGTGTGTGTGTGTGTGTGTGTGTGTGTGTTGTGTGTGTGTGTGTGTGTGTGTGTGTGTGTGTGTGTGTGTTTTGTGCTCGCGCGAATGAGTAAAATGAGTGAGAAAAATCCGATAGATATAGCTAAACAGAGAAATAAATGAGTCTGTACGATCGACAATGACACACACAAAGGTAATTAAATATGATCATTAGCATTCTCAACACGATTAACATTTTACATCAGACCTGATTTTGATGACATGTATACCACTTTGATCAGGGATTTTGATGGTTGGGGTTCCACTCTGTAGATCGTGTTATTGTTTGTCATCAGTGCTGCCCTGATCAATGGCAGGCTGATTTGGTACATATAAGGGTAGAGCGAGCCATTAACGTTGTACGTTGGCGTTATGCTGAGCCATCTTGTAGGATTTTCTCCTGAGGTCTTGAACATGGTATCGGTCTCTTCTCTAGTCCCATTGTGAATCGTCTGTGACTCTGTTGCGGTTATATCTCTTGGCTCTTGGTGGCTATTTGTCAGGAAAATAGCTTGTTTTTGTTTTGATCGTGTCCAGTCTTTTGACAAGATATTCGGATATGAAGATTGGGTTTCATGAACGTTGGGCCTCGTTCCTGTACTGGTACTGTTATGATTGTAAATTGAAGATCTGAAGGCATCCTTGTTTCGATAACCTGGAACTGTTGAGGTGGTCCGATCTGTGTTAGAAGCACTGGACATGAATGAAGTCACCACTGACAAGTTTGATAGCAGTATCACCAGAACTAGCAGAAGGATCATGATGTTGTTGACGGTAAGATAACCAATCTCACTATCACGCCTTGTCTTCTTCATTCAGATGTCTCTGCAGATTGTAATAAGCGATCTATTTGGAATCGGTTGGCCAAATCGTAACGGTAAGTATATGTATCCTTGTCGAATGACAAAGTTTCGTTTAAATTAAATATTTCAACAACATTTCAGAATTATTCAACAACAACAAAATGATTTCAGTCTGTCCATGGGCAATTGGTATATTGCTGCTGAAACATGTTGAGCTTACACATATTTTACAGGTGCGAAATATCAAAACATTTTTCCAAAGTTAACAGAGATTTTTGTCTGCTACTAACAGGCGCTACATTTGTCTGCTCATCAGTGACTCTGTCTGATGTATTACTGAATGATTAATGATGATTAGTAGATGTTTATACTATATGTCTGTTCTCTGTATTTTAATAATTATGTCATAGTAAAATTGTGTGAAGGAAAATAAAGCCATCTCATTCTGAATAAATGTAAAGAAGACGCTTTCTTTGACCCCCCTCTCTCTCTCTCTCCATATATATGTGTGTGTGCGTGTGTGTGTCTATCTACCTATCTCTATTTCTCCATCCCTCTCTCCATCTTTTTTTCTCTCCATCTTTCTCTATTTATCTGTCGCTGTCTTATCTATCTATCTATCTATCTATCTATCTATCTCTATCTATCTATCTATCTCTATCTATCTATCTATCTATTTCTATCTATCTATCTATCTCTATCTATCTATCTATCTATCTATATATATACATATATATCTGTCCGTCTCTCTACTCCCCCACCCCTTCCCTTCCTCTCTCTCTCTCTCTCTCTCTCTCTCACGCACTTCTCTCTCCCTGTTTGTCTCTTACCGTCTGTCTATCGAGGACATTCATTCATTTATTCTTTCGTTTATTTATCCTGTCTTTAATTCACAGAGCATCTGCAAGATAGATAAGGTCAGATGTAAATAGATAGACAGACAGACAGACGGATAGATAGATAAATAGATAGGCAGGCAGACAGATAGATAGATAGATAAATGGATAGATAGATAGATAGACAGGCAGGCAGATAGATAGATAGATAGATAGATAATACATAGTAAGAAAGATAGAAAGATAGATACACAAACAGACAGACAGACAGATACATACATACATACATACATGCATACATACATACATACATACATACATGCATACATGCATACATGCATACATGCATACATATATACATACGTACATACATAGGTAGGTAGGTAGGTAGATAGATAGATAAACAGATAGACGTACAGACTGACAGATACACAGATAGATAGATATACAGCCAGACAGACAGACAGACAGATAGATAGATAGATAGATAGATAGACAGTCAGATAGATAGATAGATAGACAGACAGACAGACAGATAGATAGATAGATAGATTGATAGATAGATGATAGATAGATAGATAGATAAACAGACAGAGAGACAGACAAACATACAGATAGATCGATAGATGCCGCAGTAGCATGTAAGCACTTACAGAATGAAGGCACGTGCACACAGTGTACTCACATGTGTGTGTATGTGCGTGCGTGCATGCTTGCGTGGATGGAAGGGCTGGGGGTGACGGGATGGGTCGGAGGGAGAATAGCAATGATAATAAAAGAAAGATATATATAGCGCGACGTCCTGGGAAGCTGGCTCACAAGCGCTTTTCATTTTACAGAAATCGTATACATACAGACGTAAATCAACTAAATGCATTAACAACATAAGCATGATATGACATAGAACAAGAAAATAAAACGAGTCTATCATTTGCCTATGACTTAAGAGTCTCTTCTCATATGAAGGCATTTGCGTACACCGGTAAGCAGACATACGAAGACAGACAAGCAGATAGGCAGGCACGTATACACGCACGTAAACAGACAGGCATTTCTTCAGCTGGTGGACGCACATTTTCTGATACAGGCTTGCAAACAAATCGATGAAACATACATGAATAGCATCATATCACACAACCAAGCATACGAGTGCAATATGGACATTAGAAGAAAGAAAGAGGTGAGATTAATATTAGTAATAATATTACAGCGGGTGTTCTGATACAGCATCATGATGGCGTCTACTGTGTCCTTGGGTAGTCCATATGCAGTTAGAATCTCCTTCATCTTTCCTCGGTGGATCGAATCAAAAGCTTTAGAAAAGTCGATAAATAGGAGAACAGCTGGGAGGTTTTTGGTTTTTATGCCTTCCAATATACGTCTGATGGTGAGCACTTGTCCTGATGTCGACTTCTTCGACACAGACTTCTTCGACATCACTGCTGGAGTCCTTCAAGGAGAAACGCTTGCCCCGTACATTTTCATCATCTGCCTCGATTATGTGCTGAGGAAAGCAGTGGATAAGCACAAAAAACTCGGCTTTACCCTCACAGAACAGAAGAGCAGACGCTACCCTGCAGTAAAGATAACAGATGCGGATTATGCTGATGATCTGGCTGTTCTTGCAGACCTCCTAAAGGATGCAACATCTCTCTTTCACAGTGCTGAAAGAACAGCAATGGAGATCGGGCTCCACCTCAGTGCGAACAAAACAGAGTTCATCGGTCTGAGCCAAGACACATCAGATGGTATGAGAAGTCTCAATGGAGATACAATCAAACAAGTTCAAGACTTTAAATACCTTGGCAGCTACATTGACTCCACAGAACAAGACGTTAACACCAGACTCGGAAATGCCTGGGGCGCACTAAATCAACTGGACAAAATCTGGAAATCCAATCTACCACACAACCTGAAACGGAACTTCTTCCGAGCAGCAGTAGAGTCCGTTCTTACATATGGCTCAATCTCTTGGACCCTAACAACGACATTGGAGAAGAAGATTGATGGAGCATACACACAAATGCTGCGTGCAGCCCTGAACAAATCCTGGAGAGAACATCCAACTAAAACAAGTTATATGGTAAGATCCCACCAATCAGTGAATCAATACGTCAACAAAGACGGCTCTTCGCGAGGCACTGCCGGCGTAGCAAAGAACTGGTGGGGGGATGTTCTACTATGGAGACCCAGCCATGGCAAACAAAGACCAGGACGTCCAAAGAAGACCTTCATCGACCAACTGATCGATGATACGGGCTGTCAGTATGATGAACTACCTACTGTAATGTCTGGCAGGGAAGGATGGAAGAAACGTGTCATGGATAGCCGAGCAAGCTCGACATGATGATGATGATGAATATTACCTCGTAAGAAACTCCAGGAGGTTGTCAGACTTAGCCAAGATCGAGAGTGCTGGAGGCAACTGTGAGGACATCATGTGCAGCGGCCAACACTGTTCCGTGACGCCGACAGGTGAGACAGGTGAGAATTATGATGCCGGGGGGCTCTTTCAATATAAGTAGTATCCCCACCTTCTGGAAATTCTGTGTTAGAAATTTCCTCTTTCCTGTCACTCTCTTTGTTTCTTTCTTCCTCCTTTGCTTTCTGTTATTTCTTCCTATCATTTTCTGCCTTGCTGGTCCTTTCACCTGTATGTGTTTAATAAAATCTTACGTATTTTCTTTTAGGATTGATAATTGGGGTACATGTATAAAGTGCAATTTTGGCACTAGAGAAGTGAGATATGCGAAAGCAATTTTCGGTAATTTAGGCCTGTTTTTATATATATGTTTTAATGTCCTTAGGTATATTTAAACTTGTATTCAGGTGTGCTTTTTTAAAATCCCCTGTGCGATGAATTGGACGAAGTGGTCAATGCCAGAGGCATCTCCTTAGAATATGTACACGTATACTTAATTTTCTTTTCTTTTCTTGTGTGTGTGTGTGTGTGTGTGTGTGTGTGTGTGTGTGTGTGTGTGTGTGTGTGTGTGTGTGTGTGTGTGTGTGTGTGTGTGTGTGTCCTGTTGAAGTATTGTGTATATTTTGAAGCACTTATAGCCCTGATATGGCTCTACGCAGTCGGCTGGGCTTTAAACAAAAATAACAGTAAAAAATAAACAGTAATAATTTTGTTTGATAAGTTTTTTAGAGCTCTCCTGAAAAAGGACAAATGGCAAACATCTGAGGGAGTCGAGTTCCATTACTGATGCACAGAAAGAGAACGAACTTAGTCTTTGCATGAAGAACATAGATGATTCGCTAATTTAGTAATGATCAAATCTGCATAGAAAGAATATATACAAAGAAAAGATCAGAAATATGGGCAGGGGTTATTATTAGTTATTTTTGTTTAAACCCGGCCGACTGCGTAGAGCCATATCAGGGCTATAACCTGTTTCAAAACATATACAATACTTCAACAGGTAAAAAAGGAAAAGAAAAAAAAATTAAATACACATATCAATGCATTCGCGCTGATAGTCTAAGGAGATGCCCCTGGCGTTGACCATTCCGTCCAATTTATTGCAAGGGGATTTAAAAAACAAACCTGAATACAAATTGAAACATAGCTAAGAACACTGAAACATAAATGAAAACGAGGCTAAATTACCTGAAATTGCTTCCGCATATCTCATTTCCACAGAACTAAAAATGCACTAACACGTGCACCCAATTGCCAATCCTAACAGAAAGTAATAAGACTTTATCGAACATTTACAGGTGAATGGACCAGCAAGGCAGAAAATGATAGGAAGAAATGCAGAAAGGAAAGGAACAAGGCAGAAACAGAGAGAGCTACAGAAAATAGGAAATTTCTAGCACAGAATTTCCAGAAGGTGGGAATACTATTTATACTGAAAGAGTACCCGCTATCCCCATGGGGCAGGGGTAGTATCGGAGATAAAAAGTAGTAACACAGAGTTGAGAGTTTGAAGTCTATCTAGGAATGGACTGGGAGCCAACTAAATGTGTAAATAAAGGGTTGAACATGATCACATTTGCGAGCCTTCAAAACTGGTCTTGCACCAGAATTTTGAATCTTTTGTAGTTTGCTGAGAATGTACTGTGGGCAGCTAGAAAGAAGAGAATTGTAAAAATCTTGTATGGATAGGACAAACCAGTGTTTTTGCTGCGTGGGTGGTCAGGTATGGGCGGATGACACCTATGCGGCAAATTTCTGGATACGTTTCGTGACAAATTTGGAAACATGAGATGAGATTTAAGTGACATATCATCGTCATCATCATCATCTCATCATCATCATCATCATCATCATCATCATCATCATCATCATCATCATCATCATATCTATTTGTCTTTTTGTTTTGTTCTTGTTCTTGTACTTATTCTGGTGTTGTTGTTTTTGTTGCTGTTGTTGTTGTTGTTCTTCTTCTTCTTCTTCCTCCTCCTCCTCTTCTTTTTTTCTTTTTCTTCTTCTTGTTCTTTCTTGACTCCTTGATTTGTCAGTGTGTTGCGCTGAAGAATTTTTCACCAGATTCTTCCACCTCTGTCGGTTGTATGACGAAACCTGGGTCTCTGCAGGTATTTTTCTGTCCCTTCCGCATTGTTGTCAGTCCATCGTTCCTTCTGTCTTCCCCTCCTGTAGCCTCCCTCTACAGTTCCTTGAGAATTGATTAAGCAAAGCTATTGGGTATTGTTACATGGCCATACCAACGTAGTAAGAAATATACGTACAGAAGGTTTAGTAAGGCATTCACAAACAGTTATTATTCTTATACTTCTATCAAAATTCGCATCCCCGAGTTTCCAGAAATGTATTCTATGTTTGCATTGATACAGGATTTCTATATGAAATCTGATATACGCTTCATTCAAAACGTTTAAACATTGTAATCCATGATTGGGTCACACACATCTACCTTGTCTTCATTATTTGAGAGAGACATTATTTTCCATTTTAATGATTCTATTTTTTTCCACAGGCAAACATATGACAAACTGCATCGACGTCTAAATAATGCAATAGTGGTGGCGTTCGATAGCTGTGCTGTTTTAATCGTTCTGCAGCACGAAAATTTGGGGCGAGAAATGCTGTAAAAATTAAGATTTATTTCATTCTCGGTAACTTTGGTATGAAAATGGCGTTTGTAGAATGGCCTGTCGATTTTCCGGGGTTTTTTGGTTTGGTTTTGTTTCTTTTTTTTCCCTTTCCTTTTGCTCTTTCTATCCTTCTTTATTCCCTGTCTTTGAATGCTTTAAACTAAAAAAAAACAAACACGCATTTCCTCTTCCGGCAATTGCTATTGGCGTTTGCAGTTAATGATCCCATTGACCTTTGGTATACTAGTACAAAAGGCCATAAAGATTGACTTTTGAATTACATAAAGAGAGACAGACAGACAGACAGATAGTCAGATAGACAGATAGATAGATAGATAGATTAGACAGACAGACAGATAAATAATAGATAGATAGATAGATAGATAGAGACAGACGGACAGATAGACAGACAGACAGAGGGAAAGGGGAGAGAGAGAAACGGAAGGAGAGAAAGAGAGTAAACTAGAATAAAAAGAAAGTGAATAAGGATAAACAAAATTGAAGTAAATTTTACATGGAATGAAATGAAATGCAAACAATATAACATACGTTAAACTCTCTGTCTGTCTGTCTCTGTCTCTCTCTCTTTCTCTCTGTCTGTCTGTCTCTCTGTCTGTCTCTGTCTCTGTCTGTCTGTCTCTCTCTCTCTCTGTTTGTTTCTCTCTCCATCTCTCTGCCTCTCTGTCTCTGTCTATCACTCTCTCTCTGTCTCTCTCTCTCTGTCTCTCTGTCTCTTCCTCTCTCTGTCTCTCTCTCTGTCTCTGTCTCTCTCTATCTCGCGTCTCTCTCTCTCTGTCTCTCTCTCGTCTCTCTCAAATCACACACACACACACACACACACACACACACACACACACACACACACACACACACCCCACACACACACACACACGCACACACACACCGACTCGTATACACACAGACTACAGCTGACAATGAACTATCAAATGATATGCAAACAGTGCATAAAATAGCATGAAAATAGAGTTACGTAGTAAAACGTGATCATTGGCCTAGTTTTTGTTAATTATCTCTGTTGAGGTTCAGGCACACATAGACACGGAATCTATGGCTGATGTGTTTATGTGATGCAAAAACACGTCAATACATGTGCACTGTCTCAAGTTAAAGTCTTTTACTGGAATGCATTGAATTGTATTTTCCTTGTTTTTTGTTATTTTTTCTTGACTTTTGAAATGCTTTTGGTCTTACATCCCTGTACCAAGCTTGTTATCGTCCAAAATATGTGTTGATTCATGGTGACCCATTTCGTTTCTGTAACACAGGAAATCTGCATAAGTGCTTGGGGTGAGGTGTGATTTCAGGATGATTTCAGTTTTAGTTAACGGTTTCTCAAGACGACGTCTCCGTGCTTGGAATGAATCCCATATAGACTAACGTCACAGGCACCATGTGTATGGTAATTACGGCACAAGTTTTAAGCCTGCATATAAATCCATGAGCTGGTCAGGTCCTAACATAAACCCATGAGCTGGCCAGGTCCTAAGGTACTACCTAGCCTATGTCTTACCGAGTCATCATTTTTGATACTAAGATGGTGAGTTAGGTGAATGGGGGAGACTATAAGGCATAGGACTAAGGAAACTACGGAGCCATAAATTGCTTATGGAGAGGGAGAAGGGAGAAGGGAGACTTATTTTGTGGTACGATTCAAGGAGATGAAAAGTGTTCTTACCGAATTATGGCTATCAGTTAACATCAGGAAGAGAGTGCTTGAATGCTATATAAAACCGATACTATTGTACGGTTTGAGGCATGGACAGTCAACACGCAAAGTCAAAACAAAATAGATGCAACTGAAATGTGGTTTCTAAGAAGAATGCTGAGAGTTCCATGGACAGCAAAGAAAACAAACCACACAGTCTTGAAGGAGGCAGACACAAGAAGATCATTAATAAAGAAGATTAGCGAAAGACAAGCACCATTCATGGGACATTTTATGAGGAAAGAAAAATTAGAGCACCTAATCACAGCAGGAAAGCTGGAGGAACAGAGATCGCCAGGTAGACCCAGGGAGAAAATATTGGACGGACTTGCAGAGTGACTGAAGACAGAGAGGGTGCCAGATGTAGTTGCAGTGACAAGGGATAGGTTCGTATGGAGGGCCATGATCACCAACACCTTGTGGCAGGGTACATAATGATGATGATGACGATGATGATGATGATGATGATGATGATGATGATGATGATGATGATAATGAATGGTGACGTCTAGATGTATGGTTCTAAAATGGTGCATCTGAGAGTTACGTGTGGTAGCTGGGAGTGGTTCTGATCGTGCCAGTGATCTCGATCTTGCCTCATGCAGGTACGTCGGAGGTGGTATATATGGAGGTTGCGCTCTGATGGGAGTAGCTTTGTAGTGTTGTGTCTGGTTCACATTGCTTCTTGTAAATGTACTGTTGTTGTAGGTTACGTACGTCAATGATTTTCTTGCAATGCACTTCTTTTTTGTCTGATTTTGCGTGTGCTTGTGCTTTGAATGAATGAATAAATGAGTGAATAACTATAAAAAAAAGCTCGTAAAACTTTACACACACACACACACACACACACACCACACACACACAACACACACACACACACACACACACCACGCACGTGTGCGCGCACACATACACACACGCACATACACATACACACTCATACACACACACACACACACACACACACACACACACATACATACACACACTCACACACACACACTTGTGTATATGTGTGTCCATAGTTCTATAATAATGTGTAATAGTAACACAAGTCAGCAGAACGCGTCACAACTAGACATGGTTTTGTTTTTTTAATTAAGGTCAGAAAGTTGATATGTGCAGTGGCTTTATAGCGTATGTGTTTACTCTACCATTACACTGGCACCATTGGAAATTCCAATCAGTCAAAATTATAGCTGATGTCTGGGGATGTGCATTAGGTAGAAATACTGATCAGGAGATGCATTTCAGCATTGTGCAATTTTTTGTCCGTGATGAATGGATGTAAAAATAGACAGTATAATCATGGAAAAAAGAAAAACAAGGATGGGGGATAGGTTAGAATCCCTACTTCAGTCCCACAACAACTGTCAGTACGATTATCCGCTTTGGTTCTTGTCAGTTTTGTGCTAAGGAGATAACCACGCTCATGTCAGGCAGACAGTCATGCTCATGTTCTAAAAAGGGGTGAAATCTACTGAAGAGTACGAAAAGGCAGTCGTTCTTCTCTCTCTCTCTCTCTCTCTCTCTCTCTCTCTCTCTCTCTCTCTCTCTGTCTCTCTCTCCTCTCTCTCTCTTTCTCTCTATCTCTTTCTCTCTCTTTTTCTTTTTTTTTTTTAAGAATCATTGCACTCAGGGAGGTTACCTTTTTGCTCACATTTTTTTAGTCACATTTAGTACGCCACCTTAATGGCCACAGAAGCTGGAGCAGTTTTTACGATGCGATGAAGATGATGTTGATGAGGATGATAATTATGATGCTACGGAGTCCCATCTAGAATTGAAACTGCGTGACATGGCTGTATTCTAGGCTTACTATCATAATATATCCTAGTATCAACCACGCCCGACAGATACAGACACCTGCGGTGCTGGTCAGAAGATTTGAGCAACACCCTCAATGACGCATCCATGAAGTTGATGAGACTCGACTGTGTGGTACCAGTCTGCCCAATGAGCCCATAGTCCACCAATCCTGGGTATGAGCCGTTAAAGCCAAAAATCCCCACAATGATTTTTGAAGGGACTGAAGGGGATCTGAACCGACAATCTTTCACAGGTAGTCCGTTGCGCTAACCACTATACTACGGCGACTGGTTGAAAGCCGTTGTCTCATTAACCCTACAATCATAGGGGACTAAGATTGGTTGGGACTGAACTTTTTAGGGACCAGCATTGTAAGACCGGTATCCATATCATCTCTCTCACTACATTATTTTTTCTCAAATACTGTCAAAGGCCTATACCCATATGCATGCTAACTGAAAGCCATCTCTCCAAAGTTTGTTGGGTATTTTTTGCATTGGAAGCCATTTCTCCAAAGTTTGTTTGTTTTGTTTGTTTTGTTGTTTGTTTTCATTGGAAGCCATTTCTCTAAAGTTTATTGGGTTTTGTTTGTTTTTTTCATTGGAAGCCATTTCTCAAAAGTTTGTTGGTTTTATTCTTTGTCCATTGGAAGCCATTTCTCCAGTTTCTTAGTTGTTATTTTTCACTTTGGAAGCCATTTCTCCAAAGTGTGTTGGTTTTGTTTGTTTTTTTCATTGGAAGCCATTTCTCCAAAGTTTTGTTGTTGTTTTTTCATTGGAAGCCATACTCTGAACTTTGTCGGTTTTACATTTTTTCATTGGAAGGCGTTTCTCAAAAGTTTGTTGTTTTTTTCCCCATTGGAAGCCATTTCTCCACAGTTTGTTGGTTTTGTTTGTTTTTTTCATTGGAAACCATTTTACCAAAATTCATTGGTTCTATCTTTTTTTTTTCATTGGAAGCCGTTTCTCCAAAATTTGTTGATTTTTTTTTTCATTGGAAGCCATTTCTCCAAAGTTTGTTGGTTTCATTTTTTCCCATTGGAAGCCATTTCTCCAGAGTTTGTTGGTTTCATTTTTTCCCATTGGAAGCCATTTCTCCAGAGTTTGTTGGTTTCATTTTTTCCCATTGGAAGCCATTTCTCCAAAGTTTGTTGGTTTCATTTTTTCCCATTGGAAGCCATTTCTCCAGAGTTTGTTGGTTTTATTTTTTTCCATTGGAAGCCATTTCTCCAGAGTTTGTTGGTTTTATTCTTTTTTCATTGGAAGTAATTTCTGCAAAGTTTGTTGATATTTTTATCGGAAGCCATTTCTCTAAAGTTTGTTGGTTTTATTTTTTCCCAGTCAGGTTCGAACTCCTAAAGTCTGATCGGAAGGCTGAGGCCTTGTCTTACAGGCATACCCCTCGTTCGTTTTCTGTATTATTCGTCTTTAACAGGAATAACAGGAGGCACGGCCAAATACAACTCCCCACTGATTGCCAAGCTTCGTGGCAGCGGGAAAAACCTGGAAAGAACGGCCATATTTATCACCAGAAGCGGGCTTGATTATATAGATGATGAACAGAGGCAGAAGAAGACGCACCAATGACAGTCATTTCTTTGTTTAAGCCTCTGACTCCTGCATCCTTCCACCAGCATTCTGCATTGTCAACCAAGCAAGCAAAGCAAAAATTTAATCCTTTCATTCCCTCAACCTATCCACCAGCTTCCTGAGAAAGCTGGTGAATAGGGTGAGGGAGTCAAAGGGTTAAGTTTTTGCAGTTGGCGGATAGGGTGCGGGAGTCGAAGGGTTAATCAAAATGAAAATGTTATCGACCGTGTATGTTCAGTAAAACACCAAGAGCTCATCAACAAAAGGGATTTATGTCCAAGTTTTCAGCATTTCCGATGATAATGTTGGATCCTTTCATCTCATAATATGTGAAGTGTTAGCCAGTATAAAACACTCAGAGCACAATATCTATATATCTATCTGTCTGTCTGTCTATCTATGTATCTATCTATATATCTAGCTGTGTATCTATCCATGCATCAATCAATCAATTAATATATCTATCTATTATCTATCTATCTATCTCTAAGTCTGTCTGTCTGTCTATCTATCTGTCTCTATCTATCTGTGTATCTATCTATATGTGTATCTGTTTATCTGTGTATCTATCTATCTGTCTATCTATCAATCTATCTATCTATCTATCACTATCTATCCATCTATCTGTCTGTCTGTCTATCTATCTATCTTTCTATCTATCTGTCTATCTGTCTGTCCATCATCTATCTATCATCTATTCATCTATCTCTATCTATCTATCTATCTATCTACCTACTCTACCTATTTATATATCTATCTGTCTATCTATATCTATCTATTTATTTATCTATCTATTTATCTATCTATCTATCTATATATATATATATATATATCTATATATATACATATATATAGATTTGTCTATCTATCTATCTATATTCTCTCTATATATACGTACATAAATTATATACATATACATATATTCTATGTATTATACATATATATATATATATACATATGTATGTGTGTATACATATATAAAAGCGCCTTCTAAAACTTGTAATGACTAATTTCATGCTCAGAAGAACGTTATTTTGTCTATGGATCTCCATTCCCGAAGTCACATACACACAAACACACACACACACACACACACACACACACACACACACACACACACACACACACACACACACACACACACACACACACACACACACACGCACACACACATGCACAGAGAGAGAGAGAGACAGACAGACAGAGATAGAGACAGAGACAGAGATAGAGAGATGTACATATATAAACATACATGCACACACGCACATAGATGGGAAAATAGCTTGTAAAGGATCATTATTCATTCAGTAACAATCTATTTACATATACGAGATCAACCAATTAGTAAATCACTTTGTAGTCGAGCAGTTCAATGTATCAGTAAAGCCATCAATCAGTAAATCAATTTACAGTCAATCAATTCAATGAATCAATTACTCAATCAATGAACCAATCATTATCAATCTTAATACCTTAATGATTCATTCATCAACTGATCATTTCAATCAGCCAATTAATCAGTCAGTTCGTTTGTTAATCATTAAGACAGTTAAATTTGTATTGTAAAAAATAAAGAGAAAGCTGAACCTGTTATCTCCTGAAAAGGTCTGGTCCAGTCAGATTTACACATTCTCTACTGCCCATAATAATACCTATTAACTATTCACACACAGACTCTCTCTCTGTCTCTGTCTCTGTCTCTCTGTCTCTGTCTCTGTCTCTCTGTCTCTGTCTCTGTCTCTCTCTCTCTTTCTTTCTCCCCTCTGACACAGTCTCTCAGACACACACACACACACACTCTCTCTCTCTCTCTTTCTTTGTCTGTCTGTCTGTCTGTCTGTCTTTCTCTCGATCTGTCTCTCTCTATCTGTCTCTCTCTGTCTTTTTGTCTGTCTCTGTTTCTCTGTCTGTGTCTCTCTGTCTCTCTCTGTCTGTCTGTCTGTCTTTCTTTCTCTCTCTCTCTCTCTCTCTCTCTCTCTCTCTCTTCTCCTCTGACACTCTGTCACACACGCACACTCACTCACACACACAAACACATAATCATACACACACACACGCACACACACACACACACACACACACACACACACACACACACACACACACACACACACAACACACAAACACACAAAACACAATTTCTCTCTGTCTCTGTCTCTCGTGTCTCTTTTGTCTCTGTCTCCCTGTCTTTTTGTCTCTGTCTATCTGTCTCTGTCTGTCTGTCTATCTGCCTGTCTCTCTCGCTCTCGCTCTCGCTCTCTCTGTCTCTCTGTCTCGGTCTCTGTCTCTGTTTCTGTCTGTGTGCATGTATGTCTGTTTGTCTGTTTGGCTGTCTGTCTGTCTGTCTCTCTCTTTCCTTCTCTCTCAGTCCCTCCCTCCCTGTCCACTCAATACGAAATAAACTACCTCGCAAAGAACAGTGGGGACTACTTGTTTAACATTTCATTCTAAGTGTTACCTTGCTGTATACAATGCATTTCATTGTGTATAAGATTGATCGATAGATTCACGACGCAACAAGGTACGTGCAGTCGATGTTTTTACAGTGTATTTAACCCTTTGATTCCCGCACCTCATTCACCAACTACAAAAACTTAACCTTTTAACTCCTTCACCCTATCCACCAGCTTTATGTGGGAGTCAAAGGGTGAACCTAGCTCCGACATCCTGCACAGGTTGTAACAAAAGCGTATTGTGTAAATCGCACTGACTGTAGCCTGAAGGACGAGCAGACTCGCGGGGAAACGAGCACAATGAGAGACTTAACCCTTTGACTCCCGCACCCTGTCTACACCAGCATCCTGCATTGTCAACTACGCCAGCGAAGAAAAAAATTAACCCTTTGACTCCTTCACCCTACCCATCAGCTTCCAGCAGGAAGCTGATAGATAGGTGAGGGAGTCAAAGGTTTAGTTTTTGCAGTTGGTCAATAGGGTGTGGGAGTTAAAGGGTCAAACATGGATACGTGATTTCTTTTTCTTTCATTTGAGCATGGTAACACCTCAAATGGCCAGTCCTGTGGTCTGGAATTTTGAGTTCGGAGTTTGTTCAAAATTGATTCGTCGCACTTGGTCACCTCCTCATGCGCTCCACCCAAATCTTTCTATTATTATCTTGCAGACTCCGTGAACCTGTACGAAACCTTACGCGTTGTTCAAAGTCTTGAATCTGGGAAGGGGAGAATGTGTGTGTGGGGGGAGGGGGAGAAGGGACCTATGAAACACTAAGCTGACATCACCAGAATGACGGAAACTAACTTTCAATTATATGAAAATTTAAACTTTTTTTTTTTTGATGCCATGTTCTTTTAATGGGTGTTGGGGAATACGTTTTCTTTTAGAATGACGGAAACTAACTTTCAATTATAAGAAAATTTGAATTTTTTTGATGATGTGTTCTTTTAATGGATGTTGAGGAATACGTTTTCTTTGACTTTGGAGCATATGGATTACCTGGTCGGCTGCAGCGCAGTGAGTACTGACTGTATGCATGAAAAATTATGTGCATCAAGTAGTATGCATGCAAAATTCACAGGCAAAGTTTTATATAATGAAGATTATCATAATGTTATTACCTGTATGTTGTTTAGAATTCAATTCTGCACAACACAATACCAACCGTTTTGTTCTATCTTGAATATAAACATATCTACAAGTAAAACCCCATGTTAAGCATAGTTTAATTGACATGTTTTTCATACATTTGGGTAAGTATTTGACTGTGGCGATGTTTGTGAACTGTAACTGTAGTGTTGTATGTTTCACTGAATTAGAGAAGGTATTATAACGAACGGTTGTTTTGCTGGTTTTGTACTCATCGAGCATGCACTTTTGAACGTGAGCGATGCGTGAATGTTAGTCCAAGTGAGTTTGTATCTGAGTTTTGTTGTTGTTGTTGTTGTTGCTGTTGTTGTTGTTGTTGTTGTTGTGTTGTTGACGACGATGATGACGATGATGATGATGATGATGATGATGATGACGACGACGACGATGATGATGATGATGTTGTTGTTGTTGCTGTTGCTGAAAACCACGAATTAATTAGTGTCAAGGGACTAAATCAGTGTCAATCAAGAAACATTGATGATATACTGAACAAAAAACGAAGCAGACCATCGAATGTTTCTTCATACCAGTATGTTAATTTGCAAAGAAAGCATAAATAAAAACCAGAAATATAGACTAACAAATCACGCTTTGAAAGAAACTGGTCTGCCTGTTTGCATGTATGTTTGTCATGCACAGTGTTTCTGGTTCCAACAAATAGTTCAGTGAATGAGAGAATTCACAGACGTGAAGAATTTTCTGCTCTCTGGATGTACTTTTTAATTATGTCCCGCGACAACAATCCACATGAAATCCAGGACTGCAGAAGACTGGCCGCTTCCTGCTGACTGCACACTGCTTTACATTTCTTAGCCTCTGTTTCTGCCATCATCTGGGCTTTGATTTCTTCCAGCAAGCGACGTTCTTTGGCATTCTGCCTGTGTTCCAGTAACACATTGAGTGTATACATTAAGGGGTTAATGGCGGAGTTGAGTGGCAGAACAAGAATGGCCATGGCCACATTGACTTCACTGGGGATGACTGTACCGCTGCTGGATAACAAGCCCAGGATACCGATGGGGAACCAGCAGAAAAAGTCTGACACAGTGATGGTGATAAGTCGACGTGCAATAGTCATGTCTTTAGAAGTGGTGGAACTGCTGAGTACCGATGGCATCTTGTTGGCACTGATTGACCAATAGATGGATGCCTGCCCAAGAGCGATCAACATAAAGAGTATGAAGTTGAAAATGATCATTATAGAAAATGAATATGTCATTCCTGGAGAATCCATCTTCGTGACAGGCAGAGGCAGGCAGATTCCAGTGTCTCCGTAGAATTTCCATCGTGACGTGATAGGCAGGAGAGGAATGATGGCCAGTAAAAGTCCCACACACCAAGCTACGCAACTTGCTACATGCGCTGAGAATACCTTGAATCGAATATCACTAAATGGGAATCGTAAAACCAGGAACCTATCTAAAGTAATGAGACAGATCAAAAATGCTGATACTTCGTTAGACAGTAGTGACATACATCCTGCTAATAAACAGACGGTGCTCGATTTCCATGTGAAATCTTTCCATAGATATGTTCCATGGTAATAATAGTCAGCCAGTCCTATGGTGGTTAAATAAATACCCATGAATAAATCTGACACACATAGGTGTGTCACAAACACATTGTAACCGTGTTTCCACGTGCTTTTTTCCAAAGCAACTCGGAATATCAAACTACTTAAGTTCCCAGTTAAGGCAACTAAAGCAAAAATGAACAAAATAACACGATAAATATCAGAACGCAATAAATTATCACATGAAGATATTTCATCCTTTGGTGCGTGACAATTAGCCATGTTAAAATCTTTATGCAGTGTTTTGGGGCAACAGAGTTTAAAGTTTTCGCCGTACACAACGTTGAGAGTGACTACATTTCCAAGTATGTCTTTGTCAAATTCTTGCAAATTGTTTCCACGCAGATCAAGAACGCGAAGTTGTTTGAAACGTTTGAATCCTTGTGTTACGGTGCTGATATGACAGTAAGAAATATTTAGTACTTGTACGTTGCTGAAAAAATGAATGGACTCTGTGTCCATATGTGGTATAAACACTCGAGATAAGTCAAGAAAGTTCACAGTTATCAATGAAACGTTTTCAGGAATATCATTGGCTGGTGTTAGGATCAGAGGATTTCCCGCAAATGAAATATTCTTGACATTAGAAAGCAGGAGCAGGGCATTCCATTGAATAGATGTAAGTTCATTGTTTGCAAGATCAAGCATTTGTAAGTTGGGAAAATCGAGAGATGTAGTCAGATGCTTTAATCCACAACTCGACATATTCAAGAATATTAGCAATGTCAAATTTCCTATGTTTGAGAATGTTGTTTTTGTCCCATGCAGATCTAGAAACCTTATGTCTGATGGGACAGGATTCACCAGTTTGTCTCTAAAGTACCACGCTAATCCATAGCACGTGCAGTTTAATGGACAGGCAAAGAAAGTACAAATGAGTTCATCGTCACGTTGAGGACACTGGGGCCAGCTGTCACATATGTGACTAGGATGGACACAGACCTTGGAGCCACGACAACGATAGTAACCAGGACACAAGTAGTCTTCACAGTCTGCCTCGTCTTCTTCACCAGGACAGTCTTTGACACCGTTACACCGTACATACACAGGTAGACAATAATGGAGAGATGTAGGACACTGGAAGTAGCGTTCAGGACATGAAGTGTTCTGTTGATTGTTCTCTGTGTTTGTGAGATTGGAAATAGTGATGCTTCCGTTTCCATCAAAGTCGACAACAGAAGGGTTATGTGATGCTGTGATGTATGGGAAAGGGTAAGGCGTGAAAGGCTCAGGGCATTTTCTCTCTTCATTTTCCAGCACACAGTCCAGCTTGCCATCACAAAATTCTTTTTCTGATAAACACTTGTGAACATAAAAGATGTAAAAACTAAGAGGCCCCATGAGTGTCTAGTAAAGGATTTCTAACTATAGAAGACTACCAAGTCAGTAGTACCATATAAGTCATTAAAATTGGATTTCTTGTTAAATTTGAGTATGTGGATGCACATACAATGTTTTCAGTAGTAGTGCATATTATGCAGCTTAATTCACTGAGAATTATCACATTAATTTTTTATCATAGTAATAGGAAAATTGAAACTGATGGTTGTTTGTAATTTATTGCTAACAATTTTTGCTGTTATCATGATCAGCCAAGGCATGAGGACAGTTTATTAAGACCGATGCAAAATGCTGTCCCTAAGTTTACATATCATAGACTAAATTGGCTATATCGAGCAGCTATCTAATTATTAAATAAAGGTATCCTGTGATGATTGCAGAGTACTAATTTAGCAAAACTAAGTCAGACACCCAAAACAAGTGCGACTGGCTGCGTTCAAGCAAACAGGAATCAGAAAAAAACGTGAAAAAAGAATGAGAACGCGTATTTAATGTAAGCAGACAAGACAGGCGCAAATTTTCGGCCAACTGGCATTTGTCAGCGAAACTGTAAGATCACAAACGAGCAAACATCAAATACAAAAATTAGGAGAAAAAGACTGAAACTTCCCTGCTGCTATGTTTTGGATTTCTTATTACTCTAAGACTGCATTTTATTTGCATTAGTTGTCTTGGTATCATGTCTTGTTTTTTGTTATAGTTTGTCATAATCTTCACTGGACGAAGCAGAGGGGAACTTTCCGTCTTTTTCTCCTAATTTGGTATTTGTTCGTTTGTGATCCTACATTTACGCTGACAAAGGCCAGTTGGTCGAAAATTTGCGCCTGTCTTGTCTGGTTATAGTGAATACGCGTTCTGGTTCTATTTTAGTGTTTTACTGGTTCCTGTTAAATCAGACACATTTCTGACGAACGTTTGTACAAGTACTAAACTGAGTCAGATAAAACAAATTGTCAGGATTTCATAATGTCTCAAACAACTACTGAAAGTTCTGATAACCAAGAATTAGAGCATAAGATTCCAGAATTGTGAAAAGAAACTGCATGGGTGCATGAAATTTTCCAACAATCAGTTATGAATATAATCGTATCATATTTTTAGTTCTTTTAAGGTAAACATACATGGTATCTTTGCAGAGTAAGTTACATGTTGACAACTTTTATTAACAGCTCTACTGTACATTGACAATACTGTGTGTTCGTGTGGCTCTCTTCTGTGTTACAGGCTTACAGATAGCAATCTTAACACAGCATACGCATCAGCATCAGCATCAGCATCAGCATCAGCATCATGTGCCCTGCTGCACGGCATTGGTGATCATGGCCCTCCATACGAATCTATCCCTTGTCATTGCAAGTACATCTCCCACCCTCTCTGTCCTCAGCCATGACGCAGTTCCATCCAATATTGTCTCCATGGGTCTGCCTGGCACTCTCTTTCCCTCCAGCATTTTTATTGTGACTAAGTGCTCCAATTTCTCTTGCCTCATAAAGTGTTCTATAAATATTGTTCGTCTTTTCCTAATCTTCTTCATTAATGTTCTTCTTGTCTCTACCTCCTTCAAGACTGGAATATACGGGAAAATAAAAGCTTTGACTATATTATGCTCAGAGTTTTTCGTCACTACCATTAGTGCTGTCGTTCTTATCGGCGTACAGGTTTTGAGAGATAGTTTTAAAATCCAAATCTTGCAGGTGCAGTAGTCAAATGGATAAATGTCAGACTTCTAAGAAGAAGGTCCTTGGTTTGATCCTCCAAGACACCTCTGCCTGATGGGTAAAGGATGGACGTTTTTCTGATTTTACGATCAAATAGTGCAAACTTGCCATTGTCTAAACACCCTTTGTGTGTATACGTATACAAAATATCATATATGCACATTAAAGATCCTGTAAATAATGTTAGTGGCTTGCTAATGGAAACATGAAAACAACCAGCGGACACTCCAACCAAAATCAGCAAATTGCTACAACATAGTTGACTGTTGTGCTTACAACAACAGTCATAGACAAGCAACATTTATAAGCATTTTACGAGGAAAATGGAATTAGATAAGGGAATTAGAACACCTGGTCACAACAGGAAAGCTGGAGGGAAAGAGAACACCATGTAGTTCCAGGGAGAAAATACTGGACAGACTTGTAGGATGGCTGAAGACAAAGGGTGGGAGATGTACTTGAAGTGACAGGGGATAGATTCATGTGGAGGGCCATGATCGCCAGGGCACATGATGATGATGATGAATGGACTGAGGTCAGCTCGCCTCACAGCTTAAGTACTCTGTGTCCCACTGAAAAGTCTGATTATGTATACTACAGAGTAAGTCCAAATACGTTTGGAAAATAGCGCCATAAAAATGATCTACAACAAGCAGAATTTGATTATTTGTGTGTGATTTTTTCTCGTTATTGTTCCTGTTAGTGTTATTGTTGTTGATATGTTAGAGTTTTAAAGTCCACATGGAAAGCTTAAGGGTAAACAGTTTTAATATACTTTTTTTATCCATCTTTTGTATACTTAAAAGTTAACTTACCTGTTTTCCTCCGCAGTCATATTTTTCAAAGTGGTGACATACAGGGAAAACGCAAAAGTCCTCATCACTGTTGTCACCACAGTCAGGCCGGAAGTCACACACCAACGTGTAAGCCACATTCTGCAGTGTATTGGAGCACGTGAATACTGGCGGAAGTGGCGTCAACAACACCGAGCATGTCCCGAAAGGTCGACTCCAACACTGAGCAGCCATGTCACAAGCAAGAAACTGGAATGTGAAATGTTGATCAGGGCACTGGACAGTCTTCAGCTGAGATGGAAACATGTTGGAGCGTTTTACTGTGATTTTGTCAGTTCGTCTGTGTTCAGTTAAGTATCCAGTGTGTACACTTGCGTTTTGTGGCCAAGCATCGATTGATTTGCCAGGGATGACAGTATTATTGGATTTAAACTCGCAGATCACAGAGTTGAATTCGATGGCTGTCTGGCATTTTTTGCGATGGGCGTAAGCACCAGCCAGTGAGTAGCAAGCGTGTTTGATGTAGCCATCTGTGTCCCAAGTAGTTGAAGTGCTAATGTAATAGGCAATGGTTTCATCATTCCAAACAGGCATGAATCGGTACCTGAAAGAAAGAGAAAATGCAGGTATCGTTTTCAGTCTTTGTTGTGCGTTCACATACGCAATTCTCTTATATAAAAACGTATTTCGTCATCTTTGTTTCACTTTGTTACATACACGCTTTTTTTTTCATGACATACTGATGTTCTGTTATGTAACTATATTATATTATATTATGTTATGTTATGTTATGTTATGTTATGTTATGTTATGTTATGTTACGTTATGTTACGTTATGTTACATTATATTACATTGTATTGTATTGCATTGCATTGCATTGTATTGCATTGTATTATTATATTATATTTATATTATACTATATAATATTATATTATATTATATTATATTATATTATATTATATTTTATATTATATATTATATTATATTATATTATATTATATTATATTATATTATATTATATTATATTATATTATATTATATTATATTATATTATATTATATTATATTATATTATATTATATTAATTGGATGGAGTGGAGTGGAGTGGAGTGGAGTGGATTAGATTAGATTAGATTAGAATAGATTAGATTACATCAGATCAGATCATATCAGATCAGATCAGATCAGATCAGATCAGATCATCAGATCATATCATATTGTATCATATTGTATCGTATCGTATCGTATCGTATCGTATCGTACTATAACTATATTATACTATACCATATACCATACCATACCATACCATACCATACCATACCATACCACATACCATACATCCATACCATACCATACCATACCATACCATACCATACCATACCATACCATACCATTATCATATATCATATCATATCATATCATATCATATCATATCATATCATATCATATCATATCATATCATATCATATCATATATCATATATCATATCACATTATATTATATTATATTATATATATATTATATTATATTATATTATATTATATTATATTATATTATATTATATTATATTATATATATTATATTATATTATATTATATTATATTATATTATATTATATTATATTATATTATATTATATTATATTATATTATATTATATTAGTAAGAAATTCTGGGGAGAGCTGGACAGCAGAAAGTCCTCAGGAGAGAAACCCCCATCAAGCAAGTGTTTCGGCCTTTAACTCCTGACACTCTATAGGGGCTGGGCCTAATCCAGGTCATGACTCCTGGTTGTCCCTATGCTGTCGCCATTTGTTTTTCTCAAGGCAAAGTCATCCTTATGACGGGTGTCTTAATCGCTTGGCAATCAGTCACCAACAACATGTGGGGGAATTTTAAGTTTTATGAAGTTCACTTTTGTTCCTCTTTGTCCAGATCCAGCTGGAGCTTTTTTCCTGCTGCTTCTGCATTGCCTTTATGACTTTGTTCCTCTATCTTCCTGAAATCAAGAGCTGCTGTCTGAGATCATAGGCTGATGTGCCTATCAACCCCCTTGCTCCAATCTTTATGGTGAGGACTTTGGCTTGAAAGCCGGATGTCAAGTTGCTGGCTAGACTGGCATACTTTTTAGTCTTGTAAATATGGGCTTCCTCTATTCTTCTTTCGTATGGTACAGGAGCTCGATCAGAATCACTTGTTTGGATGACTGGAAGTGGAGAGCTGTGGCCAGTGTCATGCGGCTTTTGCTGATGATTTCTGGGTGTGTTTTTTTCCATCGTTGGAGATCTGCTGCGCGCTTCCAGTCGTCTGCTTCATCCAGTAGACCACACTGCCATGCTCTGGGTGTTACACTTTTTTCAGGCCACATTTTCTTGCCTCCTACCGTGCAGAAGGTTGTTGGAGCTTCTGGTGGCAAGTTTTTCTTTTCCTCTGGCAGTGCTGATCGCAGTGGTGATTGCGTGTGCGATCTCTTGACGCACTTGACTATGCCTTCATGTGTACCTTCCTTTGGTAAGCATTACCTTGCATGAGCTCACTGCATGTTTCGCTGTCTGTTTGTCCTGGCAGAGTAAGCAAGCAGGGTTATCTGATTTCCCCCATTTCACCAGAATAGCATTCGAGGGTAGGTGGTAATACACAGATCTGAGGATGAAACTGATTCTGAGAGGGGCCATATGCCACAAGTCATTCCAGCATAGACTTTTCTGGAGTGCATTTTCCCAAGTTGTCAATTGTCTCCATTGGCCTTGCTGAACAGCCTTCTGAAATCTTGTTGCATCCTCTTCTTTATTCGTCTCTTGTATTGCCATACCTCTTTTTGCCATCCCTTTGGCCTTTGACAACCATTCTATTTTTGTTATTCTATTTTTGTTGACCAACCTGCCGGTTTGTCTGCGTGTGCTGTATTATTTCACGACCATGAGTTCTTTCTTGCTGTGACCAGCACCTCCTGGACTTTCCACTTCCTACTAGTCCTCAGCTTAAGCTGGATTGATCTCACAAACTTATCTCTCGAGTTTTCGAGCATTCTAAGAAGCTTGACCTTTCCTGCCTTGTACTCTTCAAGAGCGGATTTTAGGGGAAGCTTCAGCTTTGCCTGGCGGCAATAGAGCGCAATGTCAGTGAGACTGGGTGGGACACCAAACCATTTCTTTGTGTATTTGTTGATTTTGTCCTTCTTTGATTTCAATGTGCTATGCAGGTGTTGTGTATCAACAGAGGCCAGAGGAGCTTTGGAATCAGCATGAACTGCAGGTATCATACTTTGCATTTTCCAATAAGGCAACAGGGGTCTGTTACCTGCAAACATTTTTCTGCCATTTGCTTGGTTTCTTTACCCCCTTTGTTTTTTCTTTCAGGGAGCCGTCATACCACCTTCCGAGGCGTTTCATTGGTTCTTCTGTCACTGTTAGAATGGATTGATTGGCGACAGTAAACGTTACTGTTTTGTCTACTTTAACTTTCCTCCATGATTGTTTTTAAAATTCATCCTAGATGAGGCGACGACTTTGTCCAACAGCTTCAGGATCCCACATGACTTTTCTTCTTTTGTGGAAAGCACTGTCGTGCCAACTATGAAGACTTTTAAGGAGAGGATTTGGTATCCCTTTTGGAGGTTGGTTGGGCCTGAAGTCCTCACTGCTGCTTTCAAGATGACCTCCATTGCTAACACGTACAGTGTTGGAGAATCTGCACAGCCCATAGCTATGTCTACTTCCAAATCAAGATCTTCGCCTGTCTGTTTGACAGTCACAAACGTTTGTATTATATTAGGACTGGTTAGTTAATATATAATATATGATCTGATCTGATCTGATTTGATACTGTATGATATGATGTAATAGATAAGATATGAACTAACATATATCAATTAACTTAACTTTTCACACTTAGTCACAATTCCAATCATTGTGGTAGCAGTGGTGTATTCTTACAAGTGCTATATAATATATAATACTCAACATGTGGTATCTAACAGCCATAAACTCCCATAATATTATTATGGGAGTTTATGGCTGTTAGATACCACATGTTGAGTTTCCAGTGCAACAACCAACCAGTGGTACTACATGTAGTACACTCTTTATTAGACAGAATGGGTCACTATAATCACTGACTTCAAATATTTCATGTAGAATTAACAACGCAACAGCAAGATAGTGGCCCATACTCTTAGATATGTCACTGTAACCAATTGTCATATTTGATTTACCAGCGCGCACCTATGGCCCTGTATACTATGAAGATAGATTACTCTAACCTCCGATTCTCTTATATTTTGAGTTACCAACACAGCAACAAGATAGTGGCCCTGGTATACTCTCATAAAAAAGAATAGTTTGCTATAACCTCTGACTATTAAATATTTCACATTGAGTCACAAGGCCGCAACAGGCTCTGGCATTAGCAAGAATTATACAGGCGAATATGACACGAGCTCTTATCGTTCTTGAAAGCTATCTCCCACAAGGTGTCTTCCACTGGACAGTCTTCCACAGGACAGTCTTCCATAGAACAACCTCTCATAGAACTTTCAGTTTCAGTTTTTCAAACCACGCTCGGAATGAATTCCATATGCACTAACGTCACAGGTACCATGCGTATGGTGATCATGGCACAAGTCTTACGCCTGCACATAAAGCCATGAGCTGGCCAGATCCTGAGTGCCTACCTAGCCTATGTTTTACCTAGTCTATATTTTTTACAAGTATTGTATCAGTCTTTCGTTGGAAGAAACTTGGTTGCATGAAAATGATATGTGTATCTTATCTTCAAAGAAAAGAACAAATAAATAAAGTAAATAGATAATTGACGGTCTGAATTACAACACATATTGCCACTCAACATTAACTTGTCTCACATCACAGAAAGCCCCCCCCCCCCAGTTAATGTACAAAGCCTCAGCTACCTATCAACAAGATGAACAAAATATATACGATCTTCCATAGGACAATCTTTCACTGGGCCATCTCTCACCAACAATGGTTCTCCTGTCACATGACCGTCATCCATAGGATAATCTTTCACCAACAATGGTCTCCTGTCACATGACCGTCATCCATAGGATAATCTTTCACCAACAATGGTTCTCCTGTCACATGACCGTCATCCATAGGATAATCTTCACCAACAATGGTATATCCTGTCACATGACCGTCATCCACAGGACAATCTCTCTCAACATGTCTCCTGTCACATGACCGTCATTCACAGGACAATCTCTCCACATGGTTCTCTGTCACATGACCGTCATCCACAGGACAATCTCTCATCAACAATGGTTCTCCTGTCACATGACCGTCATCCACAGGACAATCTCTCACCAACAATGGTTCTCCTGTCACAAGACTGTCTTTCACAGGGTGATCTTTCATAGGGCGGTGGTTCTGTTCCACCGCACAGTTCTGGTGCCTCAGGCCAGTTCGTCAGGACAGATAAGCATGTCCTGCGACAAATGACAAATCGTAACTCCACTATTCTCTCTCCATACTCTGGAGACAAAGACCTAGCTCTAATACGTAATATCTTTGAAACCAGAAAAACACAAAATAGAATCAGAACGCGTATTCAATACAACAAGACAAGACAGGGGCAAATTTTCGGCCAACTCGCCTTTGTCAAGCGTGAATGTAACATCACGGACAAACACCAAATACAAAATTAAAGAAAAAGGCTGAAATTTCCCTGCTGCTTCGTCCAGAGCGCTGACAACCAGGATAGCAGCGTGAACAAACCTACATAGCAAATGTGACGAAAGTGCATGATGAAACCCAAAGCAGAATGCTATCACTAAACACCCACAACCGACACAAAGCACTGACAACTCTGATTTGACGTAAACATATTCACAACAAGACGACCCAATTACCCAACTCTGTGTTATTGTACTTTCCAAAAAGTCGTATTCCTGACACTTTATAACAACAATACTCTTGCACACTGCCCAATAGGTGTCCTAAACAAGACACTGCAATACAGATGACAGTCCTAGTACCGTGTCTCTGCACTACATCATCAATCAAAAAAAGGATTCTGTGTATCATCTGAACACTCTAACAATGTAGAAGGCGCCCATATCCTCTCCTACGCGAAGGTGGTCGTCACACACTCGTGGAGGCCACCGATACAAAAACATCAACTTCTTCTAGGCTCTGGGGCGGAAGTCCGTATACAATCTACTTCTGTCAGAAAAGCTGCAAACGTCAGTCTTGCTAACTGACTACTGTCGGAACTCAAAAGCACACCAAAAGGAATTGATGATACAATATGGCCAGCAGTATTATAGGCCTTCATAGACCTCCAAAACTAAACTTAGTTCAACCAGATACAACACATGCGATACTTCAAATCCTCGAAAAAAGCAGTGCTTAAAAATGAATAATAAGTAAATGAATGAGTAAATAAATAAATAAATAAATAATAAATAAATAATAATAAATAATAATAAATGAATAAATAAACGTGACACACATACACACACGGATAACAGAGTAATAAAGCTGCTCTTCTAGATAGATAAAGTGCCCACCCCAGTGCATTCATCCTGCACAAACCGCCTTTTCCTGCACAAGAAACAATCTGACAGTGCAAATCCACTGCTGAAATCCCTTCACTGCTCCCCATCAAACCAGAATAGACTTCAAGATTGCTTGCTCTGTTTCCGCTGTCTAAGTGATACAGTCACTGCACACCATATCTTTCTAACTGATTCCAACATTAGTACCGACTCGAACCCTTCGTTCGGAGATTCTTTCAACTAGTCGAACCACGTTTTTCTCTCTCCACAGTTGGCAAACGCGCTTTCTCTGTTTTTGGTCCTTCAGTATGGAACAATCTGCCACTCAACCTGAGAAAACAACATAGTTACTTAACCTTCAGAAAGGAACTTAAAACCATCTTTTTCAAAAGTATCTGGTTGCAGAGTAACTTCCACGGCATTGGTCTGAATACAAAATGACTGTTTTTAACTTTTCTAGTCCTTGCATGACTGTGTCTATTATTGTGTTTTTTAAGTTTATTCTTCTGATTATATATTTTAATTTTAATTTTGTGTGTGTGTATGGGTGTGAGTGTTGTGTGGTGTGTGTGTGTATGTGTGTGTGTGTGTGTGTGTGGTGTGTGTGGTGCGTGTGTGTGCGTGTGTTGTGTGTGTGTTGTGAACGTGAACATGATATGTTGGAATATCTTTGTATGCTCTCTGATTTGTTTTAATTAGTTAAATGTCTTATTCAGTTTCTATTTGTAATGCATGTTTTAATTAAGATTTTATGTAAAACGCGTTGAGCATTTTATGGAAAGGCGTTTATTCATGTAATAATAATAATAATATAATATATTATATCATATCATATGTTATATCTTGCCACATCACATACCCTGCCAGGACAAACATGCAAGGTAGCACTAAGCCATGGAAAGTATGCATGGAGGCATAGTGAAGATCCGTACTACCAGGGAATAAACACGCCACCAGACACTCTAACAACCTTTCCACACGCCAGGAGGCATTAAACTATGGCCTGAAAAATCTGTAATATTCGTAGCAGGGAGCAGCTGATCACTGGGAGTGCACATACACACAAAAACAAAACAAACAAACAAACCCACATACACGCAACACACACGCAATATATATATATATAATATATATTATATACTGTATATGATATACATGTGTGTGTGTATAAATTATATATATATATATATATATATATATATATATATATATATATATATATACGTCAAAATGTTTTGAAAAGACTTCACGTTAGAAATAAGATAGTATCCTTGTTTTGAGATCACACATAGGACATCATCCAGCTACGTTTTCGCTTTACTTATAATTTTCAAAAAACGCTTTATACACTCATTAGCTCGAGAGAGAGAGAGAGAGAGAGAGAGAGGAGAGAGAGAGAGGAGAGAGGAGAAGAGAGAGGAGAGAGAAGACAGACAAACAGAGAGACAGAGACAAACAAACAGACAGACAGAGAGAGACAGACAGACAGAGACAGAGACAGACAGACAAACAAGACAATAACGAACACATTCGTTTTACTTTCAAATTCCAAAAACAGCTTTATACCCTCACTAGAGAGAGAGGAGAGAGAGAGAGAGAGAGAGAGAGAGAGAGAGAGAGAGAGACAGACAGACAGACAGACAGACAGACACAGACAAGAGAGAGAGAGACAGAGACAGACACAGACAGACAGATAGATAGACAGAGAATTACATCCAAGGCAATGATGAATCTGCCAGTTGCAGTCCAACAAGCCAGACTTTAGTTACGTGAGACTGAGAGACAATTTGCTGATAACGAGACACGATGTCCCATGATGACACGGTATTTAAGATGGCTAGTCTTCCTCTCCGTTCACATGTTTCGTAAGCAGTTGTGTTGTCATCATAGTTTCTCTTCACAAAGTGGAAATACCTCCCCTCGGCGATAACAAAATCAACGACAGCGTTCTTGGCGCCAGCAGCAGATCGCAACATGACTGAAAAAATATGATGACCATATTTTAGTTTTTTAATGTTTTCTATGAAATAATCACATGTTGGGATTTGAAGATAAATTTGGTGATGATGATCTTGTGAAGGGTCATTTATGTTTTGATCGTTGAAAGATAATAGTGTGGTACTGGAAACTGGGAAGTGACTGTTTGGAGAATGGTAGGGCACCCTAGGGTGCTTCTTTTCTTTTTCTTTTAAGGATCATCGCACTCAGGAAAGTTACCTTTGTGCTCATCTTTATTTTTTTTCGCCCCATTTTCTACGCCACTAAAGCCCACAGAAGCTGGGGCAGTTTTGTTTGTTTGTTTTTTGTTTTTTTGTTTATTTGTTTGTTTGTTTGGGGTTTATTTTTTTGTTTGGTGCTTTCTTTTTTGTTCGTTTGGTTTTTGGTGTGTTTTTTTTTTTTTTTGGGGGGGGGGGTTCTTGGCATTGCGATGATGATGATGTCGATGAAGATGATAATCATGATGCTATGGAGTTCCATCTAGGTTTGAGACTGCGTGACACAGCTGTATTCTACGCTTACTATCAGGGTATCCCCAGGCTCAGCCAGGCCCGAGAGATACAGACACCTGCAGGGCTGGTCAGAAGATTTGAGCAACACCCTCAATGACGCATATATGAAGTGGATGAGATTCGACTGTGTGGCTCTAGTCTTCCCAATAAGCCCATAACATGCTCCTACTCTGGGTAGAAGCCAGTTAGAGCCGAAATATCACACAATGATTTTGAAGGGACTGATAGCGATTCGAACCCACAACCTTCCAGTCGGTGTCTGTTGCGTTAACCACTACACCATGGCGTCTTGGTGACGGCTCAGAAAGACGATAAACTTAGGGGTTTCCTTTGAAGGCATATCAGACCGTGCTGAAAAGCAAAGTAGGCTGTGTCTGGAGCATCATGCCTGGCCATTTTGTAGACGTACGCACACACCCCTGTGTTTGTGATGGGGCAACGTTGGGACTTCTGATTGCTAAAGTGTCGACACTACAGTGAGGGAGAGAGGAGCTGGCAGTTATGCGAGCTGGCGGCTGGTAGTCTTCCCAATGGAAAGATGAGGCTCAGATTGGGGCGACGGGGGCTCTTCCATTCTATCTTGTCTGGTGGATGGGCTGGACCTGGTAAGTGAACGTTGTGTGGCTGTGTCCTGGGGATATATCATCTCTACATCTCGCAATTCAGTTTGTAAACAAAGTCACTGTGGCAACTCCATACCTTGCCATTCAGTTTGTAAACAAAGTCTCACTTTTGGCATTCTCAACACTTTGCCATTCAGTTTGTAAACAAGTAAGTGTAACAACTCCACACCTTGCATTCAGTTTGTAAACAAGGCAACCCGACGACTGGGTCCAGATGAGTCATGCAGAGCCCACTTTTGCTTAGTGAAATGTTTACAGTGTGGCATCAGCAGTTGGAAGGTGACTGTCCGAAAAGTGGTGGGGCATTGGTGCACTGGGTCCCATCCGGCACCCTCGGATGTTGCTTGTTCACTTTGACTTCCAGCTTGGCTGTTGGTTTCATAAGATCATGCCTGAAGACCAAAGGGAAAGTCCTGACAAACTTGGGATCTGTGTGGGAGCATATAAGGCCTAGCTGAAAATCTAAATGGGCTGTGTCTTCAGCATCATGCCTGGCCACTTTTGCAGCCTTATGCACACACCCTGTGGTTGTAGTGGGGCAACGTTGGGAACTTCCGACTACTAATTGTTGAGACTATATTGGGGAGGGGTGGGGAGATGAATTGGCGGTTATGTGAGCTGGCGGTTGGCAGGCTGCAGAACAGGGGGATGAGAGCCCAGAGTGCAGCAAGAGAGGGTTCCTCCATTCTGTCTTGGTGTGGTGGCTGAGCTGGACCTAGTGAGTGTGTGATGAGTGGCTATGTCCCAGGGTTTTTCATCTCGCCACCTTGCCATTCTGTTTATGAATAAGTGGGGGTTTATAAAAAAGAATTAAGATCATCGCACTCAGGGAGGTTACCTTTGTGCTCACCTTTTTTTATCGTCCTTTTTCTACTCCCCCTTCATAGCCACAGAAGCTGGTACAGTTTTTTTACGATGCAATGATGATGATGATGCCTCAATGAGGATGATAATCATGATGCTGTGGAGTTTCGTCTAGGATTGAGACTGCGTGACAGACAGGGGTGTACTCTACGCTTACTATCATAATATATCCTGGCATCAACCAGGCCCGCAAGATACTTTCATCTTCCATAGAGAGAGGTAAGAGATTACACGACATGACAGAATGTGAAATTGTCAATTGTAATGACTGTGAAGAAATTATTCAAGAAAGAGAAGCATTCTAGGTGGGCGTTTTATGCCAGTCTAGAGTACTTTTATTTTTAACTATCATAGATCACCAGAAGATGTACATGTAAATCTCTTATTTGTCTCCATTATGGAAGATGAAATTACAGTGAAACATCAGAACAAGGTAAGTCCGTTGTAAGTTTACAATTTTTACATCCCATAATCCCGAGAAGAACGATTTTACGATGATCTGTAACATTTGCACTTCTCGAGATATCTTTACTGAGTATGAGGTACAGTTTAGTAGCTGATGAGTCGGGTGAGGGAGTCAAATGGTTAAGTTTTTGCAGTTGGTGAATAGGGTGCAGGAGTCAAAGGGTTAACTGTACTTGGGCATACCGTTCATAATTTCACATCAGCGAGCATAATCTGATGGGAGTATGAGTCCTTCATCAAGTTTATTTGCGATTTTCACCTCACTCGCTTCAACTGTTTTGCTGGGAGAAAACAAATGCATCAGAGAAAATTGTATCAGTTAAAATCTGTTTATTTCTTTATCAGTAATGTCAGCATCACATTCTTTAAAACTAAAATCTTCGTTTCCTAGAAGTACTAATTCATTCATCTCGTCTTTAGTGCTTATGGTATGTTAGTAGATGTTGCTTCTTCTGACTGGTATTATTTGAGTTTTCCTTGTTCTACTTATTCTTTTATGGTCTATTTTCCCCCAGTGTAGTCAGTCTGTTAATTAATGATCTGTTGTTTTCTGTTAGAGTTGCAATACATAATAGTGTCTGATCAAGATTTTTTGTTTGAAACTTTTCGTCAAATTGTCCTGTAATTGTATCAGACTGTACATTGTAATACTGTGTGGGTATCATGGATTTGCTATGGATTTCTTATCTTGCCGAGTACAACATACATGGCGTGTGTGTGCGTGTGTGCGTGTGTGTGTGTATGTGTGTTTGTAAGTGTGTTTAAATATGTGTGTGTGTGTGGTGTGTGTATGTGTGCTTGTGTATGTGTTTATGGTTTCTATATATGTGTGCCTGTGTGTGTATGTGTGTGTGTGTGTGTGTGTGTGTGTGTGTGTGTGTGTGTGTGTGTGTGATGTGGTGTCTGTATGCGTGTGTGCGCGCGCGTGCACGTGCGTATACTTGTTTTGTTTTATTGCTTTATCTTGTTATTGCTGAATAATCTCTGAAATCTGTTGCACAGAAAGTGTCCCCTGTTTGATCCAAAACAGCAAACAATTCCAAGCTTTTGTTTCTGTGTACATTGTTTTATCCTCATAATTGCCACGTTTTCTCTGCTGCCTCTGTAACTGTGTTTTCAACAGTTGTTTTATTCTGGTGTGTTTTTCTGCTCTCCTCTTTTGTAAATTCAAACTTAGAGTGTGCAAGCTTGGACTTACACTAGATTTAAACGTAGATGCCATCACTTGAAGTAGCAAATTATTCTGTGGTTTGTTTTCTGTCGTGGAGACAAGTATGGCTGTTATCAAGGTACAACACAGACAGTGCGTGATAGTGATATTTCTTATATTAGAAAAATAGTCACGCTCCTTATTTGCTTGTTTTGCATCAGTACCATTCTCCACAGATTGAATGTTTTGCATAAAGCAACAAATAAATATCACACCTCCTATGCCACCAACTGACAAGGCGAAAATAATTACAGAGCTGCTGCCTACATAGGAACTACTGGTTGTGGTCCAAGAAGTGAAGATGGGGATACAGAGAGCTGACTGTGAGTAGAATCCCCAGTGGGATAGTGAAGGCAACAGTGGAAGAGCGGAGTAACTGAGACTGAAACTCCAGATCACAGCACAAGTCACATTTGCTGACAACTTTCCAAAGTGAGCAGAGTTTGTTGATACACAGAGAAGACCCCAACGATAGATCATGATTAGCGTCACTATAGAAGTAGACACCACACTACTGACAACGAAGCACATCCCTGCAAATTCACACCACACACTTTCTCTCCATTCTGTGTCCTTCAGTGCATAACGTCCTTGGTACAAGTGATCCACTGTAACAAGGATTACCAAGTACATACCACTGAGTACATCAGCCACATGTAAATGTAACATCAGGACAAAGAAGACTTGCTTAGTTCCTTTCATGATATACCGTAAGTGGTAAAAGAAAATAGTTGCATTGCTGAACAAGGCAAGGGTAGTGAATACTATCACAACAGAACGGAACATAGCTGAAGGAAGCAAACGACTGCAGGATACTACAGGATCAGCTGTTGAGTGACAGTTGATAGGATTGAAGCCTGCTGGTAGCAGCACAGAACAACACAGTTTAAAGTTGTCTGCATATACCGTTTGTAATGAATTCAGTCCATTGAATAAGTCAAATGGAAAAGTTTGTAATGGATTGTTTCTCAGGTCAACTGTCTGTAGTTTGGCCATTCCCTGGAAACCTGTGCTTTGCATGTGAATGACGCCATTTCCAGACAGATTGATAGTCTGCAGCTTTGGAAACGAGTTGAACACACATGGGTTTAATTCATTCATTGGAATTTGAGAAACATCCAGAATGCGAAGCTTTGATATATCAGGCTCAATATCACTTGCGCATAAAAATGTGAAAGGATTATTACTAGCCATGAAGATCCACAATCTAGGTAGCAAGCGTAAAACTTTTGGGGGCAAAAATGACAGGTAATTGTTTTGTACATCCAAATAAATAAGATTGGGCAAAAGTACCTCATCTAAGCGTGTAAGATTGCAATTAGCAATCTTATAGAAAGCAATCAAAGTGTAATTGGCCACATCCCCCAAATTCATCTCAGAACCTTCAACATCTAAGGAACGAAGTACATATTGATACGAAATGTCAAATGAAAATTTCCTGTCACATAAGAATGATGATCTACAGCACGTACAACCTTCTGGACACACGGTATTACAATACAGTTCATCGTCACTGTGTGGGCACTGAATCACTTCATCACAAAGGTGATTGACATGTACACAGATCAGAGATGCCCGGCATCGGTAGAAACCAGGACATGTATATGTCTGGCAACCTGCTTCATCCTCATGACCCATACAGTCATAGACATCGTTACATCGTGTGTAGACAGGTAAACAGTAGTTGATGCTGTCACACTGAAAGTGGGTCTCTGGACACATAAACCCTGAGTTGCCCACAGGTGCTCGTTTCACGTGGAATGCAAGGGATCGATTCATAAAGTCTACAACTCCAGCCGAATCCGTGGATGTGAAAAAAGACTTTAAGAGGGTACGACGTTTATATGAGGCATCTTCATCTGACAAGCTGAAGCAGTCATATTTAAAATCAGACACCCAACTGTACAGAATACACTGAAAAAGAAACACACACACACGTACATAAATACACACATCATCATCATCATCATCAAGTGCCTTGCGACATGACGTTTTCGATCATGGCCTTCTATCTGTTCTTAGCCCCTGTTGTCTCAAGCACCTCACACATACATGCATACATACATACATACGAGTGTACCTACCTACCTACCTACCATACCTACCTACTACCTACTACCTACATACATACATACATGCATACATACATACTTACATACGTATGTATGTATGTATATACACATACATGTATGTATGTTGTGTGTGTATGGGCAAGCACGCTTTCACTTACATACGCATGCACATCGTCATCATCATTATCATCATCACCATCAGGTGTTTCTTGTTCATTGCGGCTTATGGCTTGGCCACTGGCTTCAGGGAGTCAGGCCTGATGAACACAGGGAAAGACCTGCTGGCTGCTCAGAGACACGGCAAACATGGGATCCCATTTTGGGCATGTCAGACCTTTCTGAACAGCAACATGGGCTGTGTCTAGAATATCATGCCTGGCACTTATGTAGCCATTCAGACAACCCTTGCGGTTGAAGTGAGGTGCCATTGGAGGCTTCCGACTGCTGAATGTCGAGACGATAGAGACGGAAAGGGAGCTGGTGGCTGTACAAGCTGGTGGCAGGGCGGGCTGCCCGATGGGGGGATGGGGACCAGAGTGGAGAAGAGGAGGGGCCTTCCATTCTCTGGTGGTTCACAGGGTGGGCTGGACCTGGTTGGTGCGCGTTGTGTGGCTGTGTCCCGGTTTTTGTCCTCTCCCCACCTTGCCATTCTCTTTGCGAACGAGGTAACTGATGACTGGGTCCGAATAGGTCATGCAACGCATAAACAGCTCCCTTTAGTTTATGAGGTAACAATCAGGTGGCGTCGGGAACTTGGAAGGTGACTGTCCAGGAAGTGGTGATGCACTGGTGCTCCAGGTCCCATCTGCACCTTTGTGGTGATTCTTGTATACTTAAATGCTTTCTTTTTCTATTATATTCACAAGATTTCATAGATTTGTTTTCATTTTCTGCAATAATAACAGTATCATATATCTGAGTAATGAAGATTGTTTATCATTTTCCCTCCAACCTTTATCCCAAGGCACTCTTCTAGGTTTCTCATGATGGTTTCGCTGTAATTTGAAAACAATTCTTGTGACAGAACACATCCCTGCCTGGCCCTTCTTTTAACATTTGGAAAGACCTTGTGTCATGTTTTACTCTAGTAGGTTCTGTTTGTTTCTGATACATATTCTTTATCATTCTTAAAGCCTTTTCATCAACATTGAGCTTTTCTGGTTGGTTGATCAATTCTTCGTGTCTTATCCAATCAAAAGCCTTGGTATAATCAACAAAACATAAATATAAGTCCTTATTTAACTCAAGCAAGACAACAAAGAGCCATGGCACAGAATGAAAGGAAAACAGAAAAGAAGGTCATCCTTACCTTGCTGGAGGACATTAAGACATCACAAGGTAGGAAATTGAGTTTATCTTTTAGTCCATGAAAGTTTGCGATTTTTCGCGAGATTGTATACATCAGACATAATATGTTCAAACGTTTTCATCCGATTTCCTTGATATTTGGCACACATATAGCAGGGACAAGTACCTATAGCTGGTAGTAAAATATTGCAGTTCCGCTTGAAAGAAACATTTTTATCAAAAGCTGTATTATAATTTTTTTTATTATATTATTCTAAACATTGGTGTGATAATTGTACAGAAAATAATGATAGTAGAGCTAAGATGCTACTCCATGCCATACATACTATAAAGATGTGTTTGCTCACTAAATATCAAATTCCTAACATGAATATATGTGTAGTTATAAATGTCACAGTATGTACTATATTTTTTCATTTTCACGAGAACATTTTTTAATTAATTAATTTTCACAGACCCCAACAAAGATATCCAATCCAAAGAATACAGTCTGAGGTATCTTCTTGCCAAATATCATGGTGATTGGTTGATTAGAACTGAAAAACTGAACATCACAATCTTGGTACCCAAATCTGGGTAGGTCTGCCCCCCTTAAGATGATCTTTGTTTTATAATTCATCAAGTTGATTTGCATTCTATAGCTCCTGCTGTCTTTTGAAGTGCAATGAAAATTGATTTCGACATACATTTAGGGATTTTTCCAGTGTCGTAAATTTCACTTACGACGACTGTTTATTTTTTCAATACGAAATTCGTATTCATTCCTGTACTAATACTTTCTGGTCCTGAGGCTTTTTCCGGTTTTATTTTTATTAACGCTGATCAAATTTTATCTTTCATTATGGGTGACCCTTCAGCGTTCTTTCTTGTGATTTGTTCTTCTTTTCTTTCATCATCAAAAAGGTCTGTCTAATATTTTATCTTTTTCCTTAATAATCGTGCCATTTTTAGATTTTAAGCAATCAGTTGATTGCACTCTTTGGGCGATATCTTCAGTATCTCTAAACATGAATTTGGGATCTGTTTTGTGTCAGTCTACTATTTCATTGTACTTTGTTTCCAGTTAAGCTTCCTTAGCTTCATTGCACCTATTCCTGATTGACTTATGTATCTTTATGTATTCTTCCGCTTTTCTTTCCGCCCTCCTCCGTTCTTCCATTAAGCCTAAAATTTCTTTTGTCATCCAGTTTATTCTTTGCTTTTCTTTAACTCTAAGGATTCTTTACAAGTTTCATTCATCGAGTTTCTCAATTTTGTCCACTATCCCTCATTGTCACGAACGTCTGCCAAAGCACTCAATTTGTTTTGAACATATATGTTAAATTTTGCACGAGTCGATTCATATGTCTTTAAGAGCCTAAGATTCAGCTTGATGTTACTTTTGATTTGTTCTCCTCTCTTTAATGTCAGCCTAAATCTTCCCATTACAAGATTGTGGTTACTGTTGCAGCCTGCGTCTGGTAATCATTTTGCTATCAGTAAAGAATTTCTAAATCTTGTATTTATCACGATGTGATCAATTACATTTCCTGTATAGTTTCCTGGATTCGTCCATGTCCATTTTCTTCTGTTATTTTGCTAAAACCAAGTGTTTTCTATTATGATTTCATTTACTTGTGCCCACTCAACAAGTTCCTCTCCCCTTTCATTTCATGCGCCAAGGCCATGAGGTTCAACTATGTCAACTAAATTTTCCTGACCCACTTAAGCATTAATTAGTGTAATGTCCTGTGATTTACACTGGGCCTTGGCTGTCTCTAATTCTTCAGAGAAGTTGTCAATTTCTTCCTCAGTACTTGCGGATGTTATGCATATTATACTTGGTTGATATTGATAGAATAAGGCTTGCCCTCCAATCTAACTATAAAACTCGGTCTGATATGGCCCAGTATCCTATGACAGACTGAAGTTCTACAAATACTTAATGATATCCCAATTTTTTGTTTATATTTTTTTGGAGTACATTACACTATGTCATTACAAAAATAGTGTAAACATCTCATGTTTGCTGTTTTCGTGTCTTTATGCTGTCCGAAATGTCACCCAAGTGACATTTTAAATTACATCAATGTGAACAACGGAGACTCTATCTGAAATCTTGTAAATCTAAAACCGTTTGTCAACGTTTGTAGTATCAACACATTTTTCAATCTGTAGAGAGAAAATAAACAACATACCAGCATGATTATTGTCTGTTTTGTTTGCTATTGGCGTTGTCCTTAGTCAGTCCTTTTGTCAACCTTTGTTTTAAGAATTTAACGTCACGATCAATTAGATATATCAGAATTATGAATGTTTCAATGTGTAATTTGGAACTACTGCAGGCTCATCTGAGATATCTTCCCATCCTTTCACACTATCAATCGAAGACTTATCTGTTCACCCAGGCCTTCCATTGTTGTTATCATGGCTGCTCATCAATCGATAGGCATACTGCCCCAACTAATAATCATAAGGTACGCATAATTATTCATGTTACTATTATTTTAAGATTATTTTTTCTTTAAAGCCCAGCCAGCTGCGTAGGGCCATATCAAGGGTATAACCTATCTCAAAACATACACAGTACTTCAAAAGAAATATGAGGAATGAAAATTAAGTACACATATCAATGCATTTGCGCACGTTGACCACTCTGTCCGATTTATTGCATAGGGGATTTAAAAAACATACCTGAATACACATTTAAACATAACTAAGGACACTAAAACTGGCCTAAACTACCTAAAAATTGCGTTGGTATATCTCATTTCCCTAGAGCCAAAAATGCACTCAATATATGTACCCAGTTATCAATGATAAGAGAAAATATGTAAGACTTTATTGAACACATACAAGTGAAGGGACCACAAGGCAGAAAATGATAGGAAGAAATGACAGAAAGCAAAGGAGGAAGAAAGAGACAAAGACACTGACAGAAAAGATGAATTTTCTAACACAGAATTTGCAGACGGTGGGGATAATATTTATACTGAAAGAGCCCCGGTATCCACACTGGGGTAACCGTTCATGAATACATACTAATAATATGTAACCATTCTTACACTTATATCTATGGTTAAAACATGTATAATCAATCATGTATATAAGTGTTTTAACCATAGATATCAGTGTGAATATGGTTAGACATTGTGGGTACCTAGTCATTCGTGCACATGCATTAATGTATGTATTTTGATGTGTGTAGTTATGTAGGTGATACATTAGTACACCTGTGTGTATTACATTCTGTGCCTGGTGAAATTTGTGATGCGTACTGAGTCCAAATGAATTTTATGAATAACGGGTAAACAAAAACGATTTGTCATATTTTCTATTGTGGTAACGATTTTTTTTTTGTAAGTTATCTTTGTCGTTTTTTAACTAAACAGTTACAGTTAAATAAAGAAAAGCATGAGACCTGTTTTTTGCCACAGCGAAACTCTGCAGTGGTACACGGTGGAAACGCACAAAAGTCCTCGTCACTGTTGTCACTGCAGTCAGACTGGTAGTCACATAACACAGCGAATGGCACTTGATCGATTTCATCAGTGCAGTGGAACATGGGCGGAGGTGACGTCATAGAAGCGTCACAGGAATAAAGCGTTCCGCTATAGTCATCTACCGACACGTTGGTGTTTAAAGACGGTGGTTTGTGTTTGTCGTAGTTACCTTTCACTTCACACAGATAACCATCTGAAATGACAGCACTTTTACACGAGATTTCCATAACTTGAAACGAAGTTTTGACCCACATACGTTTCATAATAGAGTAACATTTGTGATATGCTCTGTTTCTGAGACTGAAATGAGTGTAGAATGCAGTGGTTGAATCAGCCCACGTCCACATATAGGAGTACTGTAACAATTGCATGGTATACGTTTCGCTGTGAAATTGTTTTCTCCTTCAAACAACACTAACTCAAAGAAGACGTTTTTTACACTTCGTCTTTGAAATGTGTTTACCTGAGTGACAGAGAGAGAGAGAGAGAGAGAGAGAGAGAGAGAGAGAGAGAGAGAGAGAGAGAAAGAGACATACATACATACAGACAGACACAGACACAGAGAGAGAGAGAGAGAAAGGGAGAGAGAGAGACCAAACGTCAGATGAATAATTCATATAGGCCAAAGCCCTTTGGAATGGGGATGCACTTAATAACAATATCTCGTAAGCATATCGATATTAATTACACGTAGTAACAATATTTTAAATTTTAAATGCTTTGTAGAAATGCACGAGAAATTGAGAGAGAGAGAGTATATAGAATACGGACAATCTAATCAGATTTAAGCCATGGGCCCCTCTTGAAGGAGGCCCAAAAGCACAAGTCACATTTCCACAGGAGGAGTGTATAAGATTATGCACAGAACCGTCATAAATGACAGGCACAATAAATAGTCAAATACTTCTAAAATAGACTCAGTAAGTTGCTGTTTCTCTGGATGTAAAGGCTCTTTACCGAAATAAAGATAAACGTCAAACAATATCGTTGACAGTTGATAAAATCAGTAAGTTTTACAAGGACGGTTCTCTGTTATATTTTAAGCGAGCACATTTCTCTTGAATAGTATGGAGTATCGCACAACGTAACAAAATATGAATTTCACCTTCTTTTGAAACTGTGCAGAGTGTATATAATGGCATTCTTAAAAGCGTTGTTACCAACAAATGCCTATCAATTAACATCAGGAAGAGAGTTCTTGAATGTTTATAGAACCGATAATGTTATATATGGTTGTGAGGCATGGGCAGTCAACACGCAAAGCCAGAACAAGATTGAGGCAGCCGAGATGTGGTTTCTAAGAAGAATGTTGACTTCCCTGGACAACACAGAAAACAAACAAGACAGTCTTGATGGAGGCAGACACAAGGTCATTGATAAGGAAGATTAGGAAATGAGAGGCAACATTTATAGGCTATTTCTTGAGGAAAGGGGAATTGGAGCACCTGGTCACAACGGGAAGACTGTAGGAAAGAGAGCACCAGGTAGACCCAGGGAGAAAATATTGGACGGACTTGCAATGTGGCTGAGAACAGGAAGGATTGAAGCTGTGTTTGTGGCGACAAGGGATAGATGCATATGGAGGGTCATGCAGCAGGGCACATGATGATGATAATGATGATGATGTACATAATACACCACTGTTATTGTGTGTTTTCAAAATATAATGACGAACTGTGATTTCTGGTATAGCTATCCTAAATCGTGTTGTTATGTATTTAAAGTGTCGGTCAGTATTCAATTTAGGTATGGTTTCAAATCATTATGTATTTGAAAAGGTTCTATATGTGTTGAATCTTTCGTATTTTGATTATGTTCATGTACAGTTAGTTGAACATTGATGACAAACATGAATGAATTGAGTTAATGTGCCTAACCTTGACGCAACCATACAAACTCAAAACTCTATTCAAGCAAACATACGCTGGATATCCATTTTGGCTTACTTTTAGCATCTAAACTGTATAACATCAAATTTTTGTGGTGTTTTATGGTATTCCTGATATAACGATTTAAAACGGTAGCGAACATAATTAATAGCAGAAGTCACATATACGGGATGACAGTTTGTTCCGCTGTTGCATGTCAGTTCCTAACTTTTTTTTTTCAAAACAAGCGTGTGAACTCCTGGTGAAGAGAGAGAGAGAGAGAGAGAGAGAGAGAGAGAGAGAGAGAGAAGATCGAAGGAAAGAGAGAGAGATGGAGGGAGAGAGAGAGACAGACAGTCAGAGATAGAGAGACAGAGAGACAGGGAGAAAGAGAGGCAGAGAGAGAGAGAGACAGAGAAAAAGAAAGAGACAGAGAAAAAATAGAGAGACAGAGAGACAGAGACAGAGAAAAAGAAAGAGCCAGAGAAAAAATAGAGAGACAGAGAAAAAGAGAGACAGAGACATAGATATGGGAGAGAGAGAGAGAGAGGGAGGGGGGGGAGGGAGGGAGCTAGAGAGAGAGACAGAGAGACAAAGGGACATAGAGACAGGGACAGAAAAAGACAGACAGACAGAGAGGGGGAGGGAGGAAGGCAAGTAAACCATGCGTTTGATATAAAACCAAAAATGGAGTTGTGGTTTTTTGACTGCAATGGCCAAATGATCATGTTAACTCCAGATAGTATGAGTCCTAGTAATTGCGAGTTTGTGAGTAAAAATAAATCAGCAGATAAGAAGGGGCCCAAGAGAAACATGAGGATTGGTTATATTTTAATTGCTTTTGATGCTGTTGGCAGCCAGATCCCTTTGGTTCCACCTCAGACATCAGTAATGATACACATGCTCTCGAATAGAAAAAAATTCTTGGGCAATACGGAGAAGCATGATATCATTTTTAATGTCTGAATCGTTGACTGGGATCTGAAGGAATGATTATCATTGGGTTGTATACATTACGTCTCTTGTATACCTAACTTTTAAAAAAATGTATCGTTCACAACTGGTTTTTTCCTGTTGCCGCAGACATTTCCTCTGTCTGTCTGTCTGTCTGTCCGTTTTCTCTCTCTCTCTCCTCTCTCTCTCTCTCTCTCTCTCTCTCTCTCTCTCTCTCTCTCTCTCTCTCTCTCTCTCTCTTGAATATCATGTTCTTGCATTTGCACCCCAACATGTCAAATGGCAGATGTGATGCGTCTACTGTGTTGGCCAGTGACTGGGTGCTTGTCACCTCTCACTTTCAGCCTGCACCACTGACTAGCACTGCTGCTTGCAGCTATGCGAAAAGGCGAGCAGAATGCGTAAGTCTCTCTCTGTCAGTACATAGCCTCTCTATCAGCAAGCCCTACGTTATGCTTCTTCGTGGCGACATGTGGTAACTGAGCAACTCACGGACTCAGGCTAAAACTCGAGGGACTCGGAGGAGGTATGGACCCCAAACGTGCGGCACATAGGCCCACGGGCGTATGGATATGCCATAGTGCCCACGAACCAGACCTCCAGCTATGGGTAAATTGCACCATTGTCTTGTGGATATCTCGGGAGAGAATAAGGCTAAGGGAGTAAACCCTGAAAAAAATCACCCCTACTGCCTTGTATGTTGTCGTGGGAACAACAAACGCTATCGGAAAGACTGTACACAAACTGATGGAAGGCAACAGGAAACCACCATTGTACTTTCCCAAGCAAATTCATGGTCAGACAATGAGAATAGAAAGCGATATAAGCTCTTTCCAAAATATCCAAAGAGGAGTTAGGCAATGTTGTGTTTTGTCACCAGATCTGTTTTCAATTTACAGCGAAAACATCATGAGAAACCTAGAAGAATACCCTGGATTAAAGGTTGGAGGAAAAATGATAAACAACATTCAACCCGCAGATGACACCGTGCTAATTGCAGAAAATGAAAGGGATCTACAAAACCTTGTGAATATACTAGAAATAGAAAGCAAAGGTAAGGGGTTGGAGCTAAACAGCAAGAAGACTGAAGTCATGGTAATCAGTAAAAAACATGGGAAATCCCCTCATGCAAAATAACAGCAAATGGCACAACCTTGAGACAAACTGATAAGTTTAAATATCTGTGAACGGTCATCTCACCTGACGTCAGATGCATATCAGAAATAGTCAGTAGAATCGGCCAAGCCAGAACAGCTTTCAAGAAGATGAAAAACATTGTTTACCAACAGGTGCCTGTCAATTGACATCAAGAAGAGAGTTCTTGAATGTTGTATAGAACCGATAATGTTATATGGTTGTGAGGCGTGGACAGTCAACACCCAAAGCCAGAACAAGAATGAGGCAGCCGAGATGTGGTTTCTAAGAAGAATGTTGAGAGTTCCATGGACAGCAAAGAAAACAAACGAGACAGTCTTGATGGAGGCAGACACCAGCAGATTATTGATAAGGAAGATTAGGAAAAGACAGGCAACATTTATAGGCCATTTTATGAGGAAAGGGGGAATTAGAGTACCTGATCACAACAGGAAAGCTGGAGGGAAAGAGAGCAACAGGTAGACTTAGGGAAAAATATTGGACGGACTTGCAGTGTAGCTGAGGACAAAAAGGGTGGAAGATGTGCTTGAGGCAACAAGGGATAGATGCATATGGAAGGCCATGATCGCCAACGCCATGTGGCAGGGCACTTAATGATGATGATGATGTAACCCCCAAGACAGGGTTAAAAAAGCATCAATGTGCTTATCCTATTACCATCGATATCAAAATGTGTTCTTGTTCTTTTTCACTCCCTCTGCCCCTCCCTCCGTTGTTCCCTTTCCCTCCTATTGTCCTCAGTAATGCTTTCATGACTTTACCCATTAGGCCTACCCAAGCAGCTTTGAACCTAGACTTTCCAACCAGAACACTGCTGTCTGAACCACTGGGTCATTGCATCATTCCATGTGTTGATCTGACAACCACTTCATTTATATTTCCCTCAAAAAGAGAGTTCATTATGTTCAATAATGTGATCGTTTCCTGTTGTGACCAGGTGCTCCAATTCCCCTTTCCTCATAAAAGGTCACAACAGGAAAGCTGGAGGGAAAGAAAGCACCAGGAAGACCCAGGGAAAAAATATTGGACGGACTTGCAGAATGGCTGAGGACAAAGAGGGTGGAAGATGTGCTTGCGGCAACAAGGGACAGATGCATATGGAGGGCCATGATCGCCAACACCATGTGGCAAGGCACTTGATGATGAATTACGTGAAATGCAAACACAGCGAAAAGCACAATGTTGTTGTGTAAAGATGTATAACTTGAACTGATAAGATATTATGTAACAAACTTTCATGATGATACAAAGATTTTTATGTAACTGTTTCGCCAGTTTCTGGTAGAATACCAATGGGCGACTTTAAACTAGAAGTTTAACTTTAACTTCTTGCTGTATCTACGATCATATCCCACGTTCTTTTTATGTTTTTCTCCGGCATATGTATGTGCATTGACATACATACTCACACACATGTGCCCGTGCGCGCGCGAGCACACACACATACACACACACACATACATGTACACACGCACACATATACACACACATGTACACACACATACACAGGCACTCATACATGCACACATACACACACACCACACACACATACTCACGACACATTCATACATACCCACGGCCTCCATCCATTAAAAAAAGGCATTTGAAAGATGTATAGCGTGACCAGACATAAAACACCATGGCGTTGAATATGGTGGTGGTGGTTATCGGTTTAATGTCGATTGACTTAAGTAATTTCAGGCCTATGTTTATGGGTAATGAGTGATAATTTTCAATTTGAATATTGAATGCAACCAGTATTGTGCTGGATTACACACAGAGAAAAATCAAGACACACGTACATGGCTGGTGAGCCAGGATGACTGGAAGAAAGTCCTATGGCTATATCTTGTATCCTGAGGTATGAAGCCATCGATGAAAGGGCACTAAAAATGTCAGTCCACTCTTTCTGTGTATTGAAACTTGCCAGAATCATCCCACGGCTGTGACACAGTCGGAAGCCTTCCACCAAGACAGTGATACACGCACAGACGTGAACTGGAAACAGCTATTTCCAGCCGTGACAAAGCCAGTCCCACAGGTGTCAGACGTGTAAGGACAGTTCACTTCGTCCTGTCCATCAGCACAATTCGTCTCCAGGTTACAAGGGAAATGGAGTTGAAAGTCAGGCCACTGAGGCACAGAACAATTCCACGTGCCGTCAGCAAATTGATGGGGTGTTGCTGCGCGCGTGTGGTAAGTGAATAGGATTCTGAACCCATGCTCTATAAAGACTTTGCAGTTCTTACTGATGTAACGCACTTTGGTCTGACCTGCAGCAAACAATACTGGTGAATTCTGCTGATTTCCATCCAGTATCCATGTCAGGTTTTTGGTGTTCTCCTGAACTGTTGACGTAGTTACTGTATCAGTCATGTTGATGGTGCGCTTTTCTAGTTCTCTGTTGGGCGCCAGTGTTTTGCCTGTTACACTGACATTGTCTCTTAAGCATGGGATATCTTTCACGTGTACCAGTGGGCTGATGGTTTTTCCAGCACTCACCATTAGGGTGTGAGTCACAGGAATTGTAATCAGAACAGTTTCATCGGAAGTCGTGACACTTTTCTTACTGTCGTTCACTCCTGGAAGCTGTATGTAGCCTTTTGAAACCATACACACGCATGCCCACGCAGACACACACACATACACACCCACCCACACTCACACTCACTCACTCACACACACATACACACTCACTCACACTCACTCACTCACTCACACACACACACACACACATACACACACACACACACACACACACATATATATATATATATATATATATATATATATATATATATACCCACACAGTCACACAACGCAAACACCCACTGATGTACGCACGCACGAACATACATGTACGCACACACATGTTCAGCCTTGCTAAAAGATGTATAGAGAAAGAGGGAAATAGTCCAGATCAAGAGAGACATAAGCATAAGATTGTCTCTTACTGACAAAAAGAATAGGCTCAATACGCCTCTTACAGACAAAAAGAATAGGCTCAATATGTCTCTTACAGACAAAAAGAATAGGATCAATGTACACACATACACATGTTCATCCTTGTTAAAAGCGGTGTATCGAAAGTAAAGGGGTGGCACAGATTAAGAGAGACATGAGCACAAGATTATATATTACAGACAAAGAGAACAGGCTCAATATCTTTCATATGCGCAGCATCAGACGCATCTTTGGCATATGCATAGCCAGCAGAATTGGTCAAAAAGCCAAAACAGCATTCCAGAAGCATTCTTACCAACAGATGCCTATCAATTAACATCAGGACGAGAGTTCTTGAATGTTATAAAGAACCAATACTGTTATACGCTTGTGAGGCGTGGACAGTCAACAAGCAAAGCCAGAACAAGATTGAGGCAGCTGAGATGTGGTTTCTAAGAAGAATGTTGAGAGTTCCATGGACAGCAAAGAAAATAAACAAGACAGTCTTGATGGAGGCAGACACAAGAAGATCATTCAAAAGGAACTTTAGGAAAAGACAGGCAACATTTATAGGCCATTTTATGAGGAGAGGGGAATTGGAGCACCTGGTCACAACGAGAAAGCTGGAGGGAAAGAGAGCACCAGGTAGACCCAGGGAGAAGATGTTGGATGGACTTGCAGAGTAGCTGATGACAAAGAGGGTGGCTGAGGTGCTTGAGGCAACAAGAGATAGAAACAGATGGAAGGCCATGATCGCCAACGCCATGTGGCAGGGCACCTGATGATGATGATGATGATGATGATAATGATGATGATGATGATGATGATGGATGAAGTGATAAACAAACCAGGAAATCATATGCTTTGGTCCCCAGCCTCTACAACCTGCTGTGGCAATGGCCATCTGCTGGCTGGGTCATGTCCACAGCATAGCAGGTGGAAGAATCCCCAAAGATTTTTTCCACAGCTGATGACTCCAAATCACAAGGGTGCAAACCCCCAACTCCTCCCCCCCCCCTCCTCTTTTGCTTTAAGGACGTGTGCAGGAGAGACATGAAGTCTATGGATCAATGGGAAAAGTGCCCCAATGGCCGTGCTTGTTGGAGACAAGAGGTGAACAGTAGAGCAAGGAAGAGTGAGGATGAAAGGCAACAGACTACAGTGATAAAGCAGGCGCTTTGCACAATCAAGACCTGTGACTCCGGCCCAATCCTGCATGCAGTTCCACAATTTCTCTGTTCAGCCTTCCATCTTCAGTGAAGATGCTTCCAAGGTGTTTGAACTTGGTTACTTGTTTCAATTGTGCCCTTTCTATGTTTATGTTGAGGTCACTGGTCTTCTGCAGACCATCATTACCCTAGTTTTGCCTGTACTGATCATCATACCGTACTGTTCACATACATGTTAAGTGTTTAAGCTGTTGGCGTGCTCTGGAAGTTGTTCTTCCTTCTTATGGGCAAGGGACTGGTTGTCAGAAAACAATATATCATTCAGTGCTTTTGGATGCCTTTCTTCCTCCAGATGGGAACTCAGAACAGTCTGTGAGTTCTTCTTGAGTTCAGACAGCATTCATGCTGTTTGCGTAGATGGCTCTGGATGTTGTCCGAAGTTGTCATTTGACGTTGTAGAGCTCTAGTGCTCTCCACGGTAGATCTCTGTTCACCCTGTCAAATGCTCTCTCTTGATCTATAAAGACGAAGATCATTTGTCTGTCATATTCAATGTTCTTTCACTCAGCTGCCTCAGTGTAAAGATATATCAGTGCACCCTTGCCCTTTCCTGAATTCTATGTGTGTCTCATTATATCATGGTTCAACCTTATGCCTTGCACGGTGTTCAAACATCTTGACGTACATCTTGCCTACATGGCTTAGAAATGAGACCCCCCTGTAACACAATCTCTTTTGCTTCCTTTTTTCTTCTTCCAGATGGGCACCACTACTGCATATTGCCAGTCCTCAGGGACTTTTCTCTCACTCCATACCTTCTGAAAGATCGTCTTAGCTACGTGATTCATGTTTTTCACATGCCTGGATAACTTCTGCTCTAATTCCATATATCCAACTGCTTTTTTTTCTGGGGGTCATTTGTGCCCTTTGAACCTCTGATCGGAGGATTTGGGTTCTATTTTGTCAGGATGGTTTGGTTGGAAGGGACTTAGTGTGCCTTGCTGGTGGCTGTTCAAAAGTTCCTGGAAGTATTTCTTCCATTTTTTAAAATTTTGTTACTTTTGTTCAGAGTATTTCCACTTTAGTTATTATTACTGAATAATGTTGGATCGTATGGATCATCTCTGATTCTCATGGTTTTGATGCTCTTGTGAAATTCTCTAGGCGAGTACCTGCACAGTTCACTTAACTCGTTTCTATACTTCTTCCATGCGTGTTCTTTGGCTTCCCTTACAAGTCGCTTTCAGTGACGTCTTGGCAGCCGATGATTGATGTGGCCTTAGGCTTGGATTGTAATCATGCCTTACATAGTTTCGTTTTCTCTTTATTTCCTTCCTTCAATGTTTCATTCCACCATGGTGTTCTCTCGAACGAGCATTTACTGCCTTTCTTTGTTCCACAGGTTTTCGTTCGTTCGTTATCTCTTTAACATCTATGCATATAGCCACAGGCTTTTCAAACACCTCTGTAAGCGCATTCTTGAAAACTTTCCATGTTTCCTCTGTGGATAATTTTACAGGGTCAGTCTCTGCCAGTTTCTTCGTTATTTCACTTGTTACTTCCCAGACTTCCTGTTGGCTAAATTTTCTAGGATTTTATTTTGAGTTTGTTCCTTGAGGGTTTTTGTTTTTGCTGCCTCGATGTTATCGTTACTGGGTGATGGTCTGTTTCCAGGTAAATATATGAGAGAGCCCTAGCACGAATGACGTTCCTTTTTTGGTCCACGCGAGTGAGAATGAAATCGGTCTGTGATGAGACATTTAAGTCGTCACATACGTCCTAGGTCTGGTAGAGATGTGCTCGTGATCCATAGACTGCGCTCAGAGCAAACATCAGTTCTCCATTGTAATTGCATTCTGTTGAGAAGTCGCTATGAGTGCCAAGATCATTTTCTCATGGTGTACGTCTGGGACCCACTCGTCTGATGAAGTCCCCCACTGTAGTGAGCTCCTTATCTGGTATGGAACTGATGGCATTAGCCAACTTCTCAAAACTTGGCACGATCATTGTGTTCAAAGATATATTCTGGAAATTTCCTCGGTACAGTCACAAAAAAGAGAGCTGAGGATTGGGTCAAGATTGCAGGATGTTTTCATAAATTGCAATAATAACTTTTGTCATTGGATCTGGACTGACTGGTCGAAATGATCATAATATGCCAGTAAAACGAGCAGTTATGCAAGTAACACGAGCAGTTACTGAAGGATCAGAGCTTGAATGGAAATTTGTTCTTACTTTTGTTTTGATTTTCTTTTTGCTTTTGCTTTTTCCATGGCAGGGAGGCTTTTGCTGTTGTTGTTGTTGTTGTTGTTTGGGGGGAGGGTGATATTGTTTGGATATACAATTTTCGTTGTTGCATCCATCATCCATCATACACAAATTCATCCTTGTTAAAAGAGGTTTATAGAAAGAAAAGGGAAAGCCTGGATTAAGAGAGATATGAGCTCAAATTTGCCTATATGCGCAGCGTCAGGCGCATCTTTGGCCTACCCAGCAAAATCGGCCATGCCAAAACAGCATTCAAGAAGATAAAAAGCATTCTTACAAACAGATGCCTATCAATCAACATCAGGAAGAGAGTTTTTGAATGTCATATAGAAACAATACTGTTATATGCTTGTGAGGCGTGTACAGTCAACATGCAAAACCAGTACAAGATTGAGAGCCGAGATGTGGTTTCTAAGAAGAATGTTGAGAGTTCCATGGACAGCAAAGAAAACAAACCACACAGTCTTAATAGAGGCACACATGAAGATCATTCATATGGGAGATTAGGAAAAGACAGGCAACACTTATAGGCCATTTTTTGAGGAGAGGGGAATTGGAGCACTTGGTCACAACGGGAAAGCTGGAGGGAAAGAGAGCACCAGGTAGACCCAGGGAGAAGATACTAGACAGACTTGCAAAGTGGCTGAAGACAAAGAGGGTGGAAGGGATGTTGAGGCAACAAGAGATAGAGACAGATGGAAGTCCATGATCGCCGAAGCCATGTGGCAAGGCACCTGATAATGATGATGATCCATCATCTGGACACTCAGTTGGGAAAACTCCTCTGAGGAGTCTGAGTTAGTGATTTTATCTGGCCTCGAAAACCATTCTATCGACCAAGTTCTTTGATGTCTTGCCAATCTGCCATCAGTATTCTTACGAAGTCTGAACGATGATGGAACATCTACAAAAAAGGCATAGACATGAGATTTCAAAGAAAGCCATTGTTTTACAAAAGCAGTCTATGCCATGACCAAAGTGTATCCAGAATAGAACAAAAGCCAGGACACGAAGAAAATTCTAAAAGATATGGCAGATGTTATGGCCTTGTGTTGAAAACGTCAGGTGATCCCCAGTGGACAGGTAAACAGAATTTGTTGATGCACAAAACATGAATAAACAACAAAGACACATACACACAGACACATACACACAGACACAGACACACACACATAATACGTATATATATATATATATATATATACATATACATATATATATATAATGTATATATATATGTATACGTATATATATATATATATATATATATATATATATATATATATATATGTGTTGTGTGTGTGTGTGTGTGTGTGTGTGTGTGTGTGTGTAGATACACTCACTCACACACACACACACACACACACACACACACACACACACACACACGCACACGCACACGCACGCATGCACACACACATACACACACACACACACACACACACACGAAGAAAAAGAAGAAGAAGAAGAAAACTGACATCATCAGGGATACAAGTAAGACAGTTGTCACCGGTATCTGGAGATGCTTTGAAGATCTATATCCTCAGTAGACTCAACAGCAAATCAGAAAAAAACACATATAAATAAAATGTCAGTAAACTTTTAGTTGGTTAGCTTTAAATTTTAGGTAATTTCAAGCAGTTTAAGTTTCCCAAGAGAGTATCATCATCGCTTAATTTCAGAGACAGAGTATACTGTAAAACAGTGTGTGGATATTCTCTGCTCCATGGAATGCCAGGAAATAGGTGCCTCGAATAACGAGTAAAGTTAGAGGTGTGGTAGGGGTTGGATTATAAACGACAAAATGACGCTGTCAGTGTAACACTACTGGAAAATCAAACACACTTTACGTTAACCTGGGCCACATAGGATCTTGCAAAGTGATATCACCAAGAAATTTTTCTTGCAAATGAACAGTCAAAGAGCTTACATGTCGGGGAATATACTGTTGAACAGGCTGGTAGAACTGATCGAATGAAATGACAGGAAGGACAGGAATCATTCCGACCAATTTCAACAACCTGTTCTCGTTTTGTCGTGTGCTTCATATTAAAATAATGTGAAATCTGAGAAATTCATCGTATTTGGACAATTCCATGTGTGCTCCGCCCATACCTGCCGTCTTTTATCTGGCAGACTTTTTGAGCCTCTGCAAAACCTTGTGCGCTGGTAGGGTGTCGAAATGAGAAGGGGAAGAGAACCTATGGCACACTGACACCACCAGCCAGAAAGACTGGAGCATTAAGATGGGCAGCAAACAAGCCAGGTGTTGTGTTGCAGGGTGGAACTGAATTCCAGACATAAAATCTAGAGTCCCATCTCTATCAAATAAATAAATAAGTATATAAATAAATAACAGACAAACAAACAAAAAACCCCACCAAAAACAAAAACAAAAAAATGCCTGCCCGCAGTCTGAAGTAATTTCCTTTAGCACAAGGTTTCACCCTGAAAAAAAAACTGCATCACTTACCATCTGTCTACATTCTGTATTTGTCTTCCTCAGCCATTTCGTTAAATGCCTAAATTGGCCTTTCTGAATATGCCAGCGATGTCCATGATTAGCACTTATCCAGCAGGGCGGACGGCACTAGAAATTTGAAGAGCTTGTACATGGTGGGAAGGTCAATGTTGCTCTTCCACACCCTATGGAACCTGGCCATCGTTGCAGTGGCTGTGGCGATCTGAATGCAAATTTCTGCTGTATGGGTTTCATCCTGAGACAGGGTCGCTTCCAAGTATTTGAAGGTGAATGCTTCTTTTAAGGGCTCACCGTTCATGGTGATGTTGACATTGTTATTTACGCTGTGTGCCATCACCTCGAACTTTGTGTTGACTTCCATGCATACTATATGATCATAAGAATTTGTAGTGCAGAAGAAAATAAAAACAACCTTGCACAAATTACTCTTGCAACCTGTTTTAGTTACCCCAAAGACAGACGTTGGGGTCAGGGTAATAGAAAACACGAAACATTTATATTAAAGTTTACTGTTTATGGTATGTTTACTGGCTGGAAATTTCTTTCATAAATGGAATTTAATGAAGACTAAACTATGTATACATATGAACAACACCTTGGTTTAATAAACAAAGAAGAGGGTATGTAAACCAAATGATGTGATTCACACCTAGTTATCATAAACGTTCTTTAAATTGTATCACTTAGATTTAATTGCATGAGATCAACACTAAGTTTTGCATCATATTCTTCTATCAGAAATCTTGATTTAAACCAGAGCTTTTCAGAACATTTATATTTGTAGTCATTTGTAAACTTAACTTACTTTCAATTGTGCTATTAAGTTCCATCTACACATTACAAATGTTCATACAAGCTGTTATGATTACCTTTTATACTGAAATCATATACTTTCCCGCTTCTGCTATCCGCTTTCCTCTCCCTCCACTACTGCTGGTGCAAAAATAAATGAATAAATAAATAACTGAATAAATATGTTCTGTTAAATGATTTTAACCAGTTTGTGTATCTTCTATACAACTCAAAACAAATAAGTTATAGGGGCCGAATCTTATTAGATTCATGGCTCATGCCATGATCATTTTGAATCTTCTTCTCCGTTACATGGCATCTGTGGCGTTAGTACATATGGGAGTTAGCCCTAGAGGGGAGACTACTATACCATTGCAGTACATTCGCTGTCTGTTCTACTTACATACACGATGTCATTGTGTGTGTGTGTGTGTGTGTGTGTGTGTGTGTGTGTGTGTGTGTGTGTGTGTGTGTGTGTGTGTGTTGTGTGTGTGTGTGTGTGTGTGTGTGTGTTGTGTGTGTGTGTGTGTGTGTGTGTGTGTGTGTGTGTGTGTGTGTGTGTTCTCATTTTGACCATTCTCTGCACCTGAGTAAGATAAGAAGGATGAACTTTTCGTCACATTCTCACCTGCTGCAATTGGTGGCCGAGCCTACACGTGGAAAGGGTTACATGCTTGATGGGCTCACTCACAGGAGTGATGCCTGTCTGGTGCTGTTCACGACAGTTTGCAGAGCCAAACACGTTGGACCACTTCTGTGTGTTGGCCCATCTACACGCCACCTCCCTCCTCCTCCTCCTCATCATCATCATCATCATTATGTGCCCTGCCGTATGGCGTTGGCGATCAAAGCCCTCCATGTTTATCTATCCCTTGTTGCCGCAAGCACATCATCCACCCTCTTTGTCCTCAGCCACCTTGCCACCTCCCTCACCTGTCTGAAATCTGGAATAAATCAGGACGAGCCACCTGGATGGGGTGAGGATGAGAACGTAGGTCTCGTGGGTCACATATCTGACAGGTTGAGTGTGCCCAAGTTCAACATCCAGTGTGCGCCCGTGTTTGTGTGTGTGTGTGTGTGTGTGTGTGTGTGTGTGTGTGTGTGTGTGTGTGTGTGTGTGTGTGTGTGTGTGTGTGTGTGTCTCTCTCTCTCTGTGACTATGTGTGAGTGTGTGAGTGTGTGTGTGTGTGTTCGAGACAAAGATACAGGATGACAACATGGGTCAAGAGCCACACGTCTGGCAGGTTGGGTGTACTCTAGCTCAGTATCCGTATGCGAGTGTATGAATGTGTATGTGTCTTTGTAGGTATATGTGTGTGTGTGTGTGTGTGTGTGTGTGTGTGTGTGTGTGTGTGTGTGTGTGTGTGTGTGTGTGTGTGTGTGTGTGAATGAGTAAGATGAGTGAGAAAAATCCGATAGATATAGCTAAACAGAGAAATAGATGAGTCTGGACGGTCGAAAATGCCACACACAAAGGTAACAAAATATGATCATTAATATTCTCAACACGATTAACATTTTACATCAGACCTGATTTTGATGACGTGTATATCACTTTGATCAGGGATTTTGATGGTGGTGGTTCCCATCTGTAGATCGTGTTATTGTTTGTCATCAATGCCGTCTTGATCAATGGCAGGCTGATTTGGTATGTGTACGGGTAAGACAAGCCATCATCGTTGTACAATGGCGTTGTGCTGAGCCATCTTGTAGGATTTTCTCCTGAGGTCTTTAGAGTGGTATCAGTCTTTTCTCTAGTGGCACTGTAAATCGTCTGTGACTCTGTTGCGGTTATATCTCTTGGCTCTTGGTTGCTATTTGTCAGGAAAATAGTTTGTTTTTGTTTTGATCGTGTCCAGTCTTTTGACAAGATTGTCTGATGTGAAGATTGGGTTTCATGAATGTTGGACCTCGTTCCTGTACTGGTACTGTTATGATTGTAATTTGAAGAGCTGAAAGCATCCTTGTTTCGAAAAGCTGGAACAGATGAGGTGGTGTGATCTGTGTTGGAAGCACTGGACGTCAGGCAAGTCACCACTGACAAGTTTGATAGAACCATCACCAGAACTAGCAAAATGATCATGATGTTGTTGATGGAATAAAGACAACCAGTCTCACTATCACACCTTGTCTTCTTCATTCGGACGTCTCTGCAGACTATGTAAGCAATATATTTGGAATCAGTTGGGCAAGTGTCCATTTCTATCGTATTTGTCTGCACATATTATTGACTGTGGGTCATTTACACATATATGATATCGGCATTTACTTCTACAAGTTTCAATTTCGGTTTCTCAAGATTTCGTCTCTGCGCTCTAACGTTACTGGTGCAATGCAATTGTGATCATGGTACAAGCCTTAAGCCTGCACACAAACCCATGAGTTGGTCAGGTTCTGAGGGCCTACCTACCCTATGTTTTACCGAGACATTATTTTTTATACTGGAATGGTATCAATCTTGGAACAATCTTGGTTACATGTAAATGACTTGTGTATTTGTGTATCTTATCTTCAAAGAAAAGAACAGATATATAAAGAAAATACATACATAATTAGAGGTCTGAATCACAACGCAACTAGCCACTCAGTATAAGCTCGTCTCACATCATAGAAAGCCTTCCACCACACCACCCCCAATCAATGCACAAAGCATCAGCTATCTATCAACAAGGTAAAGACAATATTTCCTTAACCATAGCCCTGCCAGTCTGTCGTCTTCTTCCGAGGAAAAAAAAAGAGGAAATTAATAGGTAAGTCGGTATCACTTTATCAAGTGCCTCCTGAAGTCCAAACCTACGTCCTTGTCGAGGGAGATGAACGCATAGCCTGGCTAACAGGACTCCTGTGGAGCTACGAAGGACCTACGAAGTCGGTAGTGATTTACGTAATGGCTGCACAAGGTAAAAGGAGAAGGACATTGACAGAATCAAGCTGGAACCAGAAAACACACGAAAAAAGAATCAGAATGCGTATTACAACCAGACAATCAAACAAGACAGTGCTTCGTCTCACTGGACGAAGCAGTAGTGAATTTTCAGTCTTTTTATCCTAATTTTTGTATTTGGTGTTTGTTCATTTGTGATCTTACATCTATGCTTGACAAAGGCCAGTTGGCCGACAATTTGCGCCTGTCTTGTCTGGTTGTATTAAATACGCGTTCTGATTCTTTTTTCGCGTTTTTTTCTGGGTCCTCTTTGCTTGAACACGGGCAGTCACACTTGTTTTGAATTTCAGAATCAAGATGATTAAAAAATAAGACTTGAAAAGGAAAATGACTGCGAGAAAGAACACTCGCTTGGAATGTGTATAGAATTAAAGATAAAAAAAAAACTGAAGTAACTGGCTTCTTGAAAAGATGGAGAGTATCTGGGATGGCAACTCTGACTCTGACTACACAAAGAAAAGAACAGGGACAAAAGATATCCATGCAGACTACGTCCTAACTTGACGTGCTGTAGATACAAACTCAGGAGCCGTACATGGAACTGGTTTCATTCTGCACCCTGACACAGCAACGACAGTGCCGGAAACAGGGTTTGCTCGAAAAGACCTGTCAAGATCCGAGTAAGACGGGAGTCAGAAGATCTTAGATTTCATCCAAGTCTATGCAACATGTAGCTACACAGAGAAAAAAGATCAGCCTGTACGATCGAAAGTACCACCCGCAAAGGTAACAAAATATGTTCAATGACATTCTCAACATGCTACGTGCAATACCTTCTGCTCGCTGGAAGAGAAACAAGAGTTTCTCAGAGCCTGACAGACACTATTAAGTTTGTGTCTGACAAAAAAGAGCTCATTTTCATGAGAGGCTTCAGTGGGAGAGTGGATCAAAAACGACCATCATGGGTACCACAACTGGGTCCGTAGTGACAGCAACACAGAATGCCATTACAACTGTAAACAGAAAGAAACAAGGAGAGTGACAGAAAAGATGAAATTTCTAGCACAGAATTTCCAGAAGGTGAGGATAATACTTATACTGAAAGAGCCCACGGCATTCCCACCGAGGGTGGGGGGGTGGGGGGGGGGGTGGACGTAGACCAGGTAAAAGCATTTAAAAAAAAAGACAATCTATGAAAAATGCTGAAACTATGCGACCTCAGAAATCACCAGAGCTATTGTACAAACATGAGTCCAATTCGCACCCAATCAGGACCCATTGGCTGGTTTTTAGACACATCCAGAGTGAGGTAGGGTTGTGAAGAGCAAGAAAGACCACAATAAACATGAGCCCTGATAGTGAGAACTTTGGCATGGAGATCTGCATCAGGAAAACTGAGACGAGAAAAATCAGCAGAACTGGCAATATCCACATCAACGTCATTGGCACTAAGTTCAAGCAACTGAGTGAATTCAAATACCTCGGCAGCATTTTCACCAGAACCAACGCAGCTAGTAAACAACGTTTGGTAACATGTAATTTTGAACAAACGGTAAGTATACATATCCTTGTCGAATGATAAATTTTGTTCGAATTAATATTTCAACAGCATTCAGAATAATTCAACAAAACTTGATTTCAGTCTGTGCGTGGTAAGTGGTATATCGGTGCTGAAACACGTCAACCACACTAAGGAAACCTATCCTCCGGAATGACTTCTTTAATTCACACCTACTTTATAGTTACCAAATATATAACATTTTTCCGAAGTTAACAGAGCTTCTGTCTATTACTGACAAGCATTACATATGTCTGCTCAACAGCGACTCTGTCTGATGTATTACTGAATGACCAAACGATGATTACCAGATGTTTATATTATCTGTCTATTCTCTGTATCTTAATATGTCATAGTAAATTTGTTTGGAGGAAAATGAAGCCATCAAATTCTGAATAAATGTAAAGAAGGCGGTTTATTTGCCCCCCCCCCACCACATCCTCTTTCTCCTCTCTCTTTCTCTCTCTCTCTCTCTCTCTCTCTCTCTTTGTCTGTCTGTCTGACTATCTATCTATCTATTTATCTATCTATCTATCTATCTATTTGTCTATCTATCTATCTATTTGTCTATCTATCTATCTAGCTAGCTTGCTAGCTATCTACCTATCTAGCTATCTATATATCAAGTAGCTGGCTAGCTATCTATCTATCTATACATCTATCCAGCTATCTATCTATCTGTCTATCTATCTATCTATCTATCTGTCTGTCTGTCTATCTATCTGTCTGTCTATCTACATATCTATCCACCTACCTATGTCTCTATCTCTTTCGCTCCCCCCCCCCCCCCCCCACTTCCTCTCTCAAACACACAGTGTCTCTCCCTATTTGTCTCTAATCCCTTTCTATCGAGGATATTCATTCATTCATTCTTTCTTTCATTTATCGTATCTGTACTTCACAGAGCGTCCCCAAGAGAGATAAGGTCAGATGTAGATAGATAGACAGGCATACAGACGGATAGATAGATAAATAGATAGACAGGAAGCAGACATATAGATAGAGAGATAGATAGATAGATAGATAGATAAATAGATAGATAAATAGATACACAAACAGATAGATATACAGACAGATAAACGGATAGATAGATAGATAGATAGATAGATAGATAGATAGATAGATAGATAGATAGACAGACAGACAGATAGATAGATAGATAAACAAACAGATAGATATACAGATAGATACACAAACAGACAGATATACAGACAGACAAACGGATAGATAGATAGATAGATAGATAGATAGATAGATAGATGAACAGATATATAGACAGACAGGCTGATAGATGGATAGACATACAGACAGATAGATAAATAGGCAGAGAGACAGACAGACAGATAGATAGATAGATAGATAGATAGATAGATAAATAGACATACAGACAAATAGATAAATAGGCAGAGAGACAGACAGACAGACAGATAGATAGATAGATCGATAGATAGATGAACAGATAGATAGCCAGACAGGCTGATAGATGGATAGACATACAGACAGATAGATAAATAGGCAGAGAGACAGACAGACAGATAGATAGATAGATAGATAGACAGATAGATAAATAGGCAGAGAGACAGACAGACAGATAGATAGATAGATAGACAGACAGGTAGATAGATAGATAGATAGATAGATGGATGGATAGATAGATCGGTAGATCGGTAGATCGGTAGATCGGTTGATCGATAGATAGATAGATAGATAGATAGATAGATAGATAGATAGATAGATAGATAGACAGACAGACAGACGGGCAGGCAGATAGACAGATAGATAATACATTTTGTGTTGTGTGAGCGCTCACAGAATGAAGGCAGGCGCACACAGTGTACGCACATGTGTGTGTGTATGTGTGTGTGTGTGTGTGTGTGCGTGCGTGCGTGCGTGCGTGTATGTGTGTGCGCGTGCGTGCGTGCGTGCATGCGTGTGCGTGTGCGCGCGCGTGTGTGTGTGTGTGTGTGTGTGTGTGTGTGTGTGTGTGTGTGTGCGTGAATGCGTGTGTGCGTGCATGTGTGGAGAGAAGGGCTGGGAGGGGGGCGGGATGGGTGGGATCCGGGAGTGAGAATAGCAATGATAATAAAGAAAGATATATATAGCACAACGTCCTGGGAAGCTGGCTCATAAGCGCTTTGCATTTTACAGATACCGTATACATACAGACGTAAATCAACTAAATGCATCAACAATATAAACATGATATGACATAGAACAAGAAAATAAAACGAGTCTATCATTTGCCTATGACTTAAGAGTCTCTTCTCATATGAAGGCATTTGCGTACACCGGTAAGCAGACATACGAAGACAGACAAGCAGATAGGCAGGCACGTACGCACACACATAAACAGACAGGCATTTCTTCAGAGGCTCGTGCTGGCGGACGCTCATTCTCTGACACAAGCTTGTAAACAAATTGATGAAACATAAATGAACAGCATTATTTCATACAACCAAGCAAACGAGTGCTATATGGACATTAGGAGAAAGAAAGAGGTAGGAATAATATTAGAAATAATATTACCCCCGTAATCATGATGCTGGGGGCTCTTTCAGTGTAAGTAGTATCCCCATCTTCTGGAAATTCTGTGGTAGAAATGTTCTCTTTCCTGTCACTCTACTTGTTTCTTTCTTCCTCTTTTGCTTTCTGTCATTTCTTCGTATCGTTTTCTGCCTTGCTTCTTCTTCCACCTGTATGTGTTCAATAAAGTCTTACGTATTTTCTCTTAGGATTGATAATTGGGTACGCGTGTTAAGTGCATTTTTAGGTCTAGGGAAGTGAGATACGTGGAAGCAATTATAGGTAATTTAGACCTGTTTTTGTATATGTTTTAATGTCCTTAGTTATGTTTAGATTTGTATTCAGGTGTGTGTTTTTAATCCCCTGTGTGATACATTGGACGGAGTGATCAACGTCATGGGTATCTCCTTAGATTATGTGCCCGAATGCATTGATATGTGTATTTAATGTTCTTTTCCTTTTTTTCTGTTGTAGTATTGTGTTTGGTTTGAATAGTTATAGCCCTGATATGGCTCTACACAGTCAGCTGGATTTTAAACAAAAATAATAATAAACAAAGAACCAGTAATGATATTGTTGATAAGTCTTTTTAGAGCACGTTAAAAGTGGACAAATGGCAAATGTCTGAGGGAATCGCGTCCATTATTGGTGCACAGAAAGACAATCAAGTCTGAGGGAATCGCGTCCATTAGTGGTGCACAGAAAGACAATCAACTAAGTCTTTGCACGAAGAACATAGAGAATGCGTTTATCTGGTGGTGACCAAAGCTGTCTAGAAGGAGTATAAACGTCGAGAAGATAAAAAACATGGGCGGTGGTTATTGTTTTGTTATTTTTGTTTTAAAGCCCGGCCGACTGCGTAGAGCCATATCAGGGCTATGATCTGTTTCAAAATATACACAATACTTCAATAAAGGAAAAAAGGGAAATAAAATAAAGTACACATGTCAATGCATTCGTGCATATAATCTGGGGAGACGCCCCTGGCGTTGACCATTCCGTCTTATTTATCATACATGGGATATAAAAACCAAACCTGAATGCAAATTGAAACATAACTAAGAACACCAAAACATATATGCAAACAGGCCTAAATTACCTATAATTGCTTCCACAAATCTCACTTCCCTTGACCTAAAAATGCACTTAACACGTGTACCCCAATTATCGATCCTAAGAGAAAATACGTAAGACTTTATTGAACATATACAGGTGAAAGAAGAAGCAAGGCAGAAAACGATAGGAAGAAATGACAGAAAGCAAAGCAACAAGGCAGAAACAAAGAGAGTGACAGAAAACAGAACACTTCAGCACAGAATTTCCAGAAGGTGGGAATACTATCTATACTGAAAGAGCTCCCGGTATCCCTACGGGGAAGGTGTCGTTTCGGAAAGAAAAAGCAATAACAGAGAGGTGAGATCTTGAAGTCTGTCTGAGAATAGACTGGGAGCCAATGATATTATGTAAAGAAAGGGTTGAACATGATCACATTTGCGAGCCTTCAAAACTAGTCTTGCACAATAATTTTGAATCTTTTGTAGTTTGCTGAGAATGTACTGTGGACAGCTAGAAAGAAGAGAATTGTAAATATCTGATCCGGAAAGGATAAACCAGTATATTTGCTGTGTGACTGGTCAGGTATGGGCGGATGACACTTATGCGGCAAATTATTATGTTGGAGCCATGAGACTCGGGTAACATATCAGCAGCTGCAGCAGCAGCAGCAGCAGCAGCAGCAGCATTTATCTTCTTGTTCTTGTTCTTGTTCTTGTTCTTGCTCTTGCTCTTGTTCTTGTTCTTGTTCTTGTTCTTGTCTTTCTTGTTTTTCTTGTTTTTCTTCTTGTTATTTTTCTCTTCTCTTCTTCTTCTTCTTCTTCTTCTTCTTCTTCTTCTTCTTCTTCTTCTTCTTCTTCTTCTTCTTCTTCTTCCTTGGCTCCTTGATTAGTCACTGGGACGCGCTGAAGAACTTTTAACCAGATTCATTCGTCTCTATCGGTTGTAAGACGTAACCTGGATCTCTGCAGATATATTTCTGTCCATTCTGCACTGCTGTTGTAGGTCAATCGTTCTTTCTCTCTTCCCTTTCGTCAGATTCCCTAAACAGTTCCTGGAGAATTGATTAAGCAAGGCCATTGGATCTTGTCACATCGCTTTCACAAACAATTGTTATTGTTATATTTATATTAAATTTCGCATCCCTGAGTTTTCAGAAATGCAGTCTGTGTTTACATTGGTACAGTCTGTGTTTACACTGGTACAATATTTCTATATGAACTCAGACATAAGCTTCATTCAAAACGTTTAAACGTTATAACCCATGGTTGGGTCATAAATATCTACCTTTTCTGCATTATTTCCCCTTTTTTTTAGTATTTTCATTTATTCCATAGGTGTATATATGACGGTCTCTTCCAACTCATACATCGAGAACATAACCAACATCTATGGCCTAAGTATTCAAGAAATTGTCCACAAAAGTCAAGACAGATCGGCCTGGAGGGAGATGGTGGTGTCCGGGTGTGCAGCGGCCAACACCAAACCCGGTGACGCCGACAGTTAAGACAGGTGAGACATATGACAAACTGCATCGTTGTCTAAATACTGCAATAGTGGTGGGGTTTGGTAGCTGTATTGTTTTAATCTTTCAGCAGCACGGAAATTTTGGAGCGAGAAATACTGTAAACATCAAGATTTGTTTTATTCTCAGTAATTCTGGTATGGTATAAAAATGACGTTTATGGAATGGCCTGTCCATCTTGGGTTTTTTCCTTCCTTTCTTTCCTTCCTTTTCTTCTTTCTATCCTTCTTTTGTCTTTGAATACTTTAAACTAAACAAAATGTAGTTTCTCTTCCAACAATTGCTATTGGCGTAAGCAGTTAATGATCCCATTGACCTTTGATATACAGGTACACAAAGGCCACAAAGATCGATCTTTGAATTATACAGAGAAAGAAAGAAAGAAAGAAAGAAAGAAAGATAGATAGATAGATAGATAGATAGATAGACAGGCAGATAGATAGATAGATAGATAGATAGATAGATAGATAGATAGATAGATCGGTAGATCAGTAGATCGGTTGACCGGTAGATAGATAGATGGATGGATATATATATATATATATATATATATATATATATATAGATAGACAGACAGACAGACAGATAGATAGATAGATAGATAGATAGATTGATAGATAGATAGACAGACAGATAGATAGATAGGTAGATAGATAGATAGATAGATAGATAGATAGATAGATAGAGTTCACACACACACACACACACACACACACACACACACACACACACACACACACACACACACACACACACACACACACACACACACACCCCCCGACTCGCATACGCATAGACTACAGCTGAAAAAGATTTTTATTGAAGTGATAGATTTGCAAACAGTGCATCAAAAATACCTTGAAAACAGTGGTAAAACTTGATCATTGACTTAGTTTTTATCAATTATTTCCGCTGTGTTTCAGCCACACACAGATGGGAAATCTGTGGCTCATTTGTTCACGTGATGCGAAAACACATCACTGCTTGTTTACTGTTTCAAGTCTTTTACTGGAATGCATTGGATTGGATTTTCGTTGTTTTTGTTATTTTTGTTTTGCCTTGCATCCCTGTACCAAGCTTGTAATCGTCCAGAGTTCTTGGTGACCCATTTCATGTTTGTAATACAGCTCATAGTACATAAGTGGTTGGAGGTGAGGTGTGATTTCAGGATGATTTCAATATCAGTTTCAGTTTCAGTATCAGTTTCTTAAGACATCTCCACCTTCGGAACGAATTCCATATGCACTAACGTCACATGTGCCATGGTGATCATGGCTTAAGCCTTAAACCTGCACATAAACCCATAAGGTTTTACCTAGCCGATGTTTACCTCGTCTATGTTTTCTATACTAGTGTGGTGAAATGGGGAGACAGTAAGGCATCGGACTATGGAAACTACGGTTCTATAGATTGCTTGTAGAGGGGGAGAAGGGAGACTTGTTTTGTGGTACGATGGTGAATGGTGGTGTCTGGATGTATGGTTCTAAAATGGCAATGGCGCGTCTGAGAGTCACGTGTGGTAGTTGGAAGTGGTTCTGGTTGCACTGGTGATCTCGATCTTGCGTTATACATCTGCGTTGGAGGTTGTGTATTTGGAGGTTGTGCTCCGATGGGAGTGGCTTTGTTGTGTTGTGTCTGGTTCACATTGCTTCTTGAAGTTGCACTGTTGTGGTAGGTTACGTAAGTCAATAGTTTTTGTTTGTTTGTTTGTTTGTTTGGATGTTTTTGTTTGTTTTTGTTTTGTTTTGTGTTTTTTTTGGTTTGTTTTTGAAATGCACTCTGTGCATTGAATGAATGAATAACTATTTAAAAAAAAGCTCATAAAACTTCAACAAACACAACACACACACCCCCCCACACACACACACACACACACACACACACACACACGCACACACGCACACACTCACACACCACACACCACACACACACACACACACACACACACACACACACAACTACTGTGAAAAGAATAAAATATTACCAGTGAATCAAGCAGGATTTAGAAAAGGCAGGTCACCAGTGGAACTCCTAACAAAGCTAACCACTAATATCAAACAACAATTTGCCAGACGTCAATGTATTAAGCTACATTTTTGATATCATTAAAGCATACGACCAAGTATGGCACTCCCGATTATTATTCAAATTTAAAAGTATTGGGCTGACAGGTCATATTTTTGATTATGTCAAACGCTACTTAGAAGATAGTGGTATTCAAACGAGGATCGAAAATGTGTATTCCACAAAACGACTTCTTCAAATGAGTATCCCTCAGGGATCCGTTATCGCTCCCCATCTCTTCATGATATTATTGCATGACTTACCCAGTAACATTTCTAAGCATGTAGTTTTAGCTCAATATGCAGACGATTTATCAGTTTCTTAAGAAAAATTCCTCTGCGCTGTCTTAATTGTACTCGCAAATGCTATCAATTAGAGTTTGATAAAACAGCACGATATATGGTAGAAAATGGACTGCACCTATCCGTGGAGAAAACAAAGATAATTTTGTTTAAGAGTGGAGCTAACCCAGCAAATATTCCCACGTTCAAGCTGGGAGATACTCTTCTTCAATGCAACGAGTCGATTAAATTCTAAAGAGTTTTCCTTACAGTGAAATTATCTTGGAATCAGCATATTGAATACTTATTAACAAAAGCTCAAAAAAGTTTATATTTCTTGAAAATAGTTCGCAACCAGACAGGGGGACAAAATGCATCAACGCTTGTTCATCTTTGTAAATCGCTTATTAGATCTAAATTAACCTATGCCCAAGAAATCTTCTTCAGTGCACCGAAACACTTACTAACAAAACTGCAGAGCGTAGATTGTAAAGGTTTTTAAACTTGCGCTAGGTCTTCCAATGCATGCCTCTTGTCTTCGCACATACAATGCAATCAAAGTGTTGCTGCTTGATGTACAAAGGAAAGTCGCTTCTACTAAATTTCTGTTAAAAAACATCACCATAGAAAACAGCATCGAAACAGAGACAAAAGTAAGATCAGACACCGACTTTCCAAAAAGAACTAAATCAATATCCTCACAAGTCACACTTGCAACATTTACAGCTGATGTTATGAAAGGCTCTGGAATCGATCTAGAAGCAGATCCTGTAACTTGAAGACCTTCCTTTTCACCTGTACCCAGTTGGGAACTTCAAAGAGCACGATTTGACATACATCACACTGACTTGAAAAAAGAAAATAATATCAACTTACAGGCAAGTCAAGTTAAATATCATATAGAAAACTTTTATTCCGATCACTTGAAAGTTTACACTGATGGATCAATAATTGAAAGACAAGCAGGCTCGGCGTTTTTGATACCTGCTCTCAAAATTGATAAATCTTTCTATAAAGGACTTAATAAATCTGACTTTACTGCAGAACTCTTTGTGATCTTAATGGTTTTGAATTATACGATAATATAATAAATCTTCCTAGAACAATGCCCTAGATTGTTTTTTGCCTTGATTCAAAATCTGTACTTCAAGCACTTGAATTATCAAAATTACAAACACGATCTGAAATGATATTGGAAATTACTCACTTGATTAATAGTTTATCCTTAAGAGGCACTGATAATACTTTCTGCTGGATACCATCTCACAGTTCTTTTCATTACAATGGTATGGTTGATAGGGCTGCCAAACGGGGGCAAAGAGCTCACCAGATTCAAATCATATGCAGCTTTCCCTCTCATTGCATGAGTGTTATACCTTAGTAGACACCTACGTATGGAAGCAGTTTCAAGATAAACAGAAAAAGTATGAAAACTGTTACATGAATTTTGAAATTAGCAAAATACCTAAGCAGTTTCCTGCCAGCAGAAGTATACAATCCCTTATGTATAGGTCGAAACTTGATGCATTCAAAACAAAATACACCAGGAATGTAGTGTGTCTGTGTGGAAAGAAGATAACACATAGTCATATTCTTTCATGCATTCGGGTAAAACGAAATATTCCTACGTTATCTACGAAAACAGTTTCTGACATATTTACCTCACCATCCTTAACGTATGAATTTTTTGTTAGCCTGTCAAAAAGTCCTTTAGCAAATTATCTTTAACGCGCCGTTATTTCTCATGTTCAGCGTTATGGTTAGCCAGCTTTACTGTTTCAATCTTAATTATAACGTCATTTGTGAATTTTTCTTCCTCATCTTCAGCACAATTATTTTTCTGGTTCATTCCTTTTTTTTGAAGATTAACGATTTCCAAGTTTCCTCTTCTCTCCTCATGTATCCTCCCCCCCCCCCCTTTTTTTTTTTTTTGGGGGGGGGGGTGTCCAAAATCACCTTAGTGAATAGACATTAAATCAAAGACCACCACACACACACACACACACACACACACACACACACACACACACACACACACACACACACACACACACATACACACACACACACTTGTGTATATGTATGTTCATAGTTCTATAATAATGTGTAGTAGTAACACAAGTCATTCAGAACACGTCACAACTAGACATGGTTTTGCCCTATAAGATCAGGAAGCCGAGATATACAGTGGCTTTGTAGGGTATGTGTCGCCTCTACCATTATACTGGCACTAGTGGAAATACCGTTCAGTCAAAATTATAGCTGATATCTGAGGATGTGCATTAGATGGAATCACTGATCAGTAGAAGCATTTCAGCATAGTACAAGTTTTTCAGCTCCAAAAATCTATGAGTATGATTATATAATTCTGCTTTGGTCTTTTTCAGTTTTGTACTAAGGAGATAACCACGCTCATGCCAGGCAGATTTGTCATGCTCGTGTTCTGAAAAGGGGTGAAATGTACTGAAAAGTACAAAAAGGCAGCCGTTCTCTCTCTCTCTCTCTCTCTCTCTCTCTCTCTCTCTCTCTCTCTCTCTCTCTCTCTCTCTCTCTCTCTCACACACACACACACACACACACACTCTCTCTCTTTTCTCTCTCTCTCTCTCTCTCTCTCTCTCTTTTCTCTCTCTCTGTCTCTCTCTGTCTCTTTTATTTTTTTTATTTTTATGAATCACTACACTCAGGGAGGTTGCCTTTGTGCTCACATTTTTTAGTCCCATTTTGTACGCCACCTCAATGGTCACAGAAGCTGGAACAGTTTTTACAATCGATAATGATGATAATGTCGATGAGGATGATAATCATAATGCTATGGAATTCCATGTAGGACTGAGACTTCTTGACAGGGCTGTACTCCAGGCTTACTATCATAATATATCCTGGCATCAACCAGGCCAGAGAGATGCAGACGCCTGCGGTGCTGGTCAGAAGATTTAAGCAACACCCTTAATGACGCATCCGTGAAGTGGATGAGACTCAACTGAGTAGTCCCAGTCTTCCCAAATGAGCCCATAGCACGCCAACTCTGGGTAGGAGCCGGTTAGAACCGAAAATCCCATGATGATTTTTTAAAGGGAATGATGGGGATTCAACCCACAACTTTCCAGTTGGCAGTCCGATTCACTAACCACTACACCACGGCGACTGGTTGGCAGTCATTGTCTGATCAACCATACAGTCATAGGGGACTAAGATTGTTGGGACTGAACTTTTCTTGGGACCAGCATTGTAGACCGGTATCCATATCATCTCTCTCACTGCATTTTTTTTTCTCAAATACTGTCAAAGGTCAGATACCCATCTGCATGCTAATTGGACGCTATTTCTCCAAAGTTTGCTTTGGTTTTCCTTTTTCCTTTTGGAAGCCATTTCTCCAAAGTTTGTTGGTTTTACTTTTTCCATTGGAAGCCATTTTTCCAAAGTTGTTTGGTTTTAATTTTTCCCCGTGGGAAGCCATATCTCTGCCTCTTTGCCTATCTCTCTCTCTCTTTCTCTGTCTGTCTGTCTGTCTCTCGATCTTTGTCTGTCTCTCTCTTTCTCTTTCTCTGTCTGTCTCTCTCTCTCTCTCTCTCTCTCTACACACACACAGATACACACACACACTATAGGTCTCTCTCTCTCTCTCTCACTGCCTCTCTTTCTCTGTCTCTCTGTATCTCTGTCTCTCTGTCTCTGTCTCTCTCTCTATCTATCTATCTATCTATCTATCTGTCTGTCTGTCGTCTGTCTGTCACTCTCTCTGCCTCTCTCTCTCTGTCTGTGTGTGTGTGTGTGTGTTCTCTCTCTCTTTCTGTCTCTCTCTCTATCGCCCTCCCTCTCCACTCAATACAAAATCAGTACCCGGAAAAAACAGTGGGGACTACTTGTTTAAAAAAAACACATCTCATTCTAAGTGTTATCTTGATGTATACAATGCCCTTCGTTGTGTATAAAATTGATCGGTAAACAGATCCACGACCTAACAACTTACGTACAGTCAATTTCTATACAGTGTTTTTAACCCTTTGTCTCCCGCACCTTATCCACCAACTGCAAAAACATCGTTTTAACTCCTTCACCCTATCCACCAGCTTCCTGCATGGTTGACAATGCAGGATGCTGATGGAGAGAAGAGGAGAGTCAAAGGGTGAACCTAGCTCTGACATCCTGCACAAGTTGTAACAAAAGCGTATTGTGTAAATCGCACTGACTGTAGCCTTAAGGACGAGCAAACTCACGGTGAAACGAGCACAATGAGAGACTTAACCCTTTGACTCCCGCACCCTGTCCACACCAGAATCCTGTATTGTCAACTACGCCAGCGAAGAAAAAAATTAACCCTTTGACTCCTTCACCTATTCTGCTGGAAGCTGATGGATAGGTGAGGGAGTCAAAGGTTTAGTTTTTGCAGTTGGTCAATAGAGTGTGGGAGTTAAAGGGTCAAACATGGATACGTGATTTTTTTTCTTTCGTTTGAGCATTGTAACACCTCAAATGGCCAGTCCCGTGGTCCTGAATTTTGAGTTCGAATTTGTTACAGACTAGTTTATCGCACTTGGTCATTTCCACATGCGCTCCACCCAAATCTCCCATTAATTATCTTGCAGAATCTGTGAACCTGTACGAAACGTTTTGTTTTTTGATCCTGTGTTGTTTTAATGCACGTTGAGGAATATTTTTCTTCTTTGACTTTGGAGCTGTATGGATTACCTGGTCGGCTGCAGCTTAGTGAGTACTGACTGTATGCATGAAACATTATCTGCATCAAGAGTATGCATGCAAAATTCACATGCAAAGTTTTATTACAATGTTATTACCTTATGTTGTTTAGAATTTAATTCTGCACAAGCAACACCAAGCTTTTTGTTCTATGTTGAATATAAACATATCTACAAATGTTTTATTGACCTCACCCCCTATTCGAAAATAGGTCGCAAATGAACCCTGCGTCCAGTCTAAAAACCCTTAACGTACAGGAAGAGTTAAGATGGGCAGCGAACAGGTCAGTTTTTGAATGTTGCTGACTGGGGTTGAACTTGAGATACTGGATCGTGAGTCCACGATTCTATCAAAAGAACCAACTCAGCTCACCTCACCTCAACTCTCTCCCTCGCCAGGATCGGCGGTAGGAACCACGCTTGATGACACAAATCTTCTCTGGGTCACATGACTGAGACATCTGTGGGCGACTTCCTGGATCCCCAGACCACAGACTTCAGCGATGTTGTTGTTGAAATAGGAGGTGCACGGTTGTCCCTTTTTTCTCCTTGCTATCGCCTCAACTTTCCACTGCAGGACCGTTGATATCAGATCTGTTTTGGTGTTTCTTCGCATGGTCTACGTATTTTAACTGCTAACAGAAATCAAGAAAAGAAAGCTGACAGCTGAAAAGAGCCAACAAGACTGCCTCTGCTTAAAAAACCGTAACGCACTTCAGGAATGAACACACAACTGAACCTACAATTCCTGCATTATGAGCATGCGCTCTAACGACTGACAGATACACATGTCATTTATCATGTAACCAACATTGTTCCAATGATAGGCTGATACTATAGTAGTAACAAAAATATAGGCTAGGTAAAGCATAGGCTAGGTAGGACCTTAGGAACTGGCCAGAGTAGTACAGTCATCGATATCTCAACCCTCAAAGGATTAGGATTGCTCCTGCTCCTATATCAGTAGGTCATGAGGTCACTAGGTTAGTGGGTGTACCAGGGCACCAGGTCACCAAGTCATTTCATGCCCCAAAGGATTAGGATTGCTCCTAAGCCATGAGATCACCAGGGTACTAGGTTACCAGGTTTACCAGGGTATTGGGTTACGAGTTGTTTTTTACAGAAACTGGAACTATTAGAACAATTTATAGAGAATATGGAACAGTATCACAGAAGTAAGTGGAATGATAACAGTTATTGCATAACCCCATGAAACTGTCACCCATGTATTTGGTTTTGAAACTGAAACTATCAGAACACTTTTTTAAAGATCAACGAACTAGAATATACTCACAATTATTGCTCACGATACGATATTAACAATGTCAGCATTTTCTCTTAGGTAAAATAACTAGAGTGTACTTGTATGATTTTGACTCACATCCATAAATATGTCAAGCACACACCAAATTGTAGCGGTATCATCAATGCTCCTTTCTCTAGTGTAGATTAAATGTATGACAACCCTGGGGTCCATTTGTCAAAGTGAACATGTTTAAGACTATTTGAACAGAGAGAAGGATTTCATGCTTGTTGCGCTACCCTCTCTCTTGCTTTGAATTTATGTTTATATTTACTTTTTTTTAACCAAGACTTTAGAAAGGCAAGAAGGCTCGTTGGTTTTCAAGGGGTGGGACCTGGGAAATCAGTCTATATCTCTAGTGGTTTATACCAAAGCAGCCGGGCAATGCCCTGCTCGTCACGATTTTTAACTGCCTTGGGATCTTTTAGCGTGCGCAACCAGATGGCACACGGGTCTGACTCGTTTTTAGTCTCCTTTTGAAGGACTAGACGTTAAGTTTAAATTTTTTGGGGTCAAACTCAGGAGAAAAGTCGAGGCCTCTACAGGGAGCGAACCCTGGTACCTGGAGTTTAGTTACTGGCAGGTGGATGTCTGAACCATTCCGCCACTATGCCTCCCAAACACATCCCACCTCCCATACAACAACTCAGATAGACCCTATATATTGACAATCACTTTACGTTTTTACCACATGAATAGCTGTAGTCCAGAGACACATGCTGTGTTTGTTATTCACTGTTGGAAGGTACGCTATGATAGCTGATTAGTTTTATTAGCTTTAGGTTCACTATCCAATCTCTCTCTCTCTCTCTCTCTCTCTCTCTCTCTCTCCTCTCTCTCTCTCTCTCTCTCTCTCTCTCGTACTTTCTGCTCACATACACAAGCTAAAATCAAAAAACCAAAGATATACTTAAAAAAATAGTCATGCAATGATGAATTTAAAAAACTAAACTAAGTCATTCTTATTTGAGTAAAAAGGCAAAACTATATATACATGTATAGCTATACAAACTAAAACAAACCAACAGCTATCCTATACACAATACAGTAAAAAAAAATAAGAAGAAAAACACACAATTTTGCACATTGTTGGTCGTGGTATAAAATCACTCTCGTCTGGATAGATTTTTTTCCGAGATTTCTTTCTTTTTTTTTTCTTTTTTTTTTCTTCTGGCTATAACATGAATCATAGCGTCGAGTTGTTCTTCATTAAACAAATTAATTTTTTTATAGGAAATAATTTCTCATTTGAGCCTGCACCAACCATTTTGCATCTGCGGATGTGTAAGAGAGCTTAGTTAATCCATTCTGATACACAAAGATAGGTAGACATTGTTGCCCAAAGCTGTCAGTTTGTCACCGTAGGCGGAAATTATCGTAGACATTCTGAAGTACACACACAGACACAAAAACTTTAAGTGAAGAAATAAATACCCCCATCTCAACACACAAACACAACGAATCAACAAGTAGAAAAGAAAACGAAAATTTCTTTCTCTCTCTCTCTCTCTCTCTCTCTCTCTCTCTCTCTCTCTCTCTCTCTCTCTCTGTCTCTCTCTCTCTCTCTCTCTCTCTCTCTCTCTCTCTCTCTCTTTCCTCCCTTTTTCCTTTATTCCCTCTCAACGAGGGAAAAAGGGAAAAAGGGAGAAAGAGAGAGAGAGAGAGAGAGAGAGAGAGAGAGAGAGAGAGAGAGAGAGAGAGAGAATCTGCATTCCCAAATGACTATGCTGTTTGTGAAAACGTTTCATTTCATTGTGACTTTCCATGTCCAGTAATCAAAAACAGCAATATCCTGAACAATTTTTGTTCATAAAATGACCTGTATATCTGAATCACAGATACACAAAAAGGATTGTACGGACTTCCCTCCACATTCTCTTTTTTTTATAAACTACCAGAGCATGACGATCTTTGAGACTGAAAGAAAAAAAAAGAAGAAAGAAATAAAGAAAAAAAGAAAGAAAGGAACAATATATGGTAGAAAGAATGAAAGGACGAAAGAAACAGAATAAGAATTAAACAAAGACAAGAAAAACTCGGAAAGAAGCTGATGATGAACCCTGATAAACGAAATCTGAGCAAACTGAGATTGTGAACAATGAAGGCTTTGATAAGTGTATACAGGCAACATTGATAAATGCATGATAAAAATGTAAAATAAAAAAGAAAGACAGAAACAAAGAAAACAAGAAAGAAAGAAAGAAAGAAATATAAAAAAAGAAAAGAAAGAACAACAATCGGTGTCCAGTGAAACACTAATGCTGTCTTCAAGACGTCTCTCTTACTGCCTTTTTTAGTCCGAAAAACATGCAATAAAACCCATAGCTAGACGTGAACGAAAATAATATAAAAACTGTGTACTATCCATATTGATATTGTCTAAACTACAAAACTCTGGCTAAAAACTATTCTTTGTTGCCAATACTCTCCCAACATCTTGGTTCAGAAGGGAAAGGAAGAGGAGACAAGAAAGAGAGAGAGAGAAAAACAGAGAAGACAGAGAGATGGGCCAGTTGGTTGAAAATATGCCCCTGTCTTGTCATACACGTATTGAATATGTGTCCTGGTTCTGTTTTCGTGTTTTTCTTCTTCCTGTTTGCATGAGAGAGAATGTGTGTTGTGTGTGTGTGTAAAAGAGAGACAGACAGACAGACAGACAGACAGCCAGACAGGACAGAAACCAATGCGCATTCCCAAATGACTATGCTGTTTGTAAAAACGTTTCATTTCACTGTGACTTTCCATGTCCAGTAATCAAAAGCAGAGCAATATCCTGAACAATTTCTGTTCATAAACTGACCTGTATATCTGAATCACAAATACACAGAAAGGATTATACGGACTTCCCTCCACAGTCCTTTTTCTAAAGAAAATAAAGAAATGACACGGTTGACATACTACAAGAGCATGACGATCGTTGAGATTGAAAAAAAAAAACAGAGGAAAAAAGAAAGAAGAAAAAAAAGAAAGAAATAACGAGAGAACATAAGGAAGAAAAAATGAAAAGACGAAAGAAACAGAATAGAAATTAAACAAAGACAAGAAAACCTCAGAAAGAAGATGATGATAAACTCCAATGAACAAAATCGAAACAGACTAAGATTTGTGAACAATGAAGGCCTTGATGAGTGAATATAGACAACATTGATACACCCACGATGAGAAATGTAAAACAAAAGAAAAATATAAAAAGAAAGAAAGAAAGAAGAGAGAAACGAAAAAAAGAAAAACCGATGAAAAAAAAGAAAGAAAGGGACAATATAAAAAAGAATGAACAGACGAAAGAAACAGAATAAAAATAAAACAAAGACAAGAAAAACTTGGAAAGAAGATAATGATAACTCCATTGAACAAAATCTAAATAGAGTAAGATTTGTGAACAATAAAGGCATTGGTGAAGGCAGACATAAGTAGATCACTCATAAGGAAGATTGGGAAAAGACAGGCAACATTTATAGGCCATTTTGTGAGGAAGGGGGATTTGGAGCACCTGGTCACAACGGGAAAGCTGGAGGGAAAGAGAGCACCAGGTAGACCCAGTGGGAGAATTCTGGACGGACTTGCAGAGTGGCTGGGGATGAGGTTGGTGGGAGAGATGCTAGGGGCAATGAGAGATAGAGATGGTTGGAAGTCCATGGTCGCCAACACTATGCAGCAGGGCACCTGATGATGATGATGAAAGGCATTGATAAGTGTATACAGACAACATTGATAAATGCACGATAAGAAATGCAAAAGAAAAAAGAAAGAAAGAAAAAAAGAGAAAAGGAAAAAAAAAGATGAAAAACAAAAAGAAAGAAAGAAAGAAAGAGACAATATAAAAAAGAAAGAATGAATAAACAAAAGAAACAAAATAGAAATTAAACAAAACAAGAAAAACTCATAAAGAAGATGATGATGAACTCTGATAAACGAAATCTGAGCAGACTGAGATTTGTAAACAATAAAGGCCTTGATACGTGTATACAGATAAATGCACGATAAAAAAAAATGTAAAAGAAAGGAAAAAAAAAAAAGAAAAAAAAGGAAAGAAAAAAAGAAAGAAACAAAGAGAGAAAAGAAAAAAAAGAAAAAACGATAATTGGTGTCCAGTCAAAATTTTAGTAGTGTATTTCCAATAATAAAAAGCAGCATTTTAATTGACATTGATCGATCTGAAACAGACAAATATGTTCATCAAATCTGCGGTGTAAAACAATGTTTTCATAACACGAAATACAAACACAGTTACAGTGAACCTCAAATCTGTGACTATGTGAGCTGATGATTGTGAAGAAAGAAAGGCAGAGAGAATGAAAGCAAAAAACAAAAACAAAAAAAAAGAAAAGAAAAAAAACGAAGAGAGAAAAAAAAAGATTTGTCTCTCATCTCTCCAGAGCTTGCAACAAATTGTACTTGGCTCGTAGTTGATGATAGTTTGGGTAGTGATCATCTTCCAATTGAAATTAAACTTTTGGAGAAAACAACTTTCAGAACACGCACTGACACTGAAGACAGAATCCCGAAATTCAAATACAAGAACCCCGATTGGATAGTGTTTGGTAATATCCTTCAGACGCACAACACAGATTTAATAAAACATGATATTATAGATTATTTTATTCAAATTTCATCGAAGTTGTCTTAAAGGCAGCTTTCTCTTCTATTCCAGTGTGCAAGTCGGTGACACTAGGCAAATACCGTGGAAATTTGTGGTGGACAAAAGAATGTGAACAGGCTGTTGCCTTTAAAAAAGAAACTTTTAAAAATTGGCTGAAAAATAAAACACCTGCACATCATTTGAACATGAAGAAAGCTAAAATTCATTGTAATAGAGTAATAGCACAAGCAAAGAAGTCCTTTTGGACTAGTTTTTGTAATGATGAAGTATCTGAATCAAAGGATATGTACAAAGTGTGGAAAAAAGTAAAAGAAATGAAACATGATCATACACTGCCAAGCTACCCAATTAAGTTTAAAGACAATTTATTTCCAAGTTCCATTGAAAAAGGTAACGCCTTTCTTAATCTTTTTTCAGACAATAGCCGATCAGTTACTTTAAAGTCAACTAATGGTAAACACAGAATAGATCAGGAGAACAATGACATCTATGTTGATCCAATTTCTAAGGAGAGTCATTATATCAATTCTCCCATTCAACTGGACGAATTCATGGAAACTTTGGCGTCTTTTTCATCCAATAAATCTTCTGTTGGTTTAGATGGTATTTCTTATCAGATGCTAATTCATTTGCCTCTGAAGTGGAAGGAATTATTACACTCATGTTTAAAAAAATGTTGCTTTAATGGAGCTCTTCCAAAACTCTGGAAGAAGTCCGTGATAATTCCCATCATTAAAGAAGGCAAACCAAGGTCTCTTATTGAAAGTTACAGACCAATAGCTTTAACTTCTCATGTTGGGAAACTGATGGAAAAGATTATCCAGAAGCGTTTATTCCATTATTGTGAACGAAATGATATTATTCCACCTCATCAGCCAGGATTTAGGAAAGGGCGGTGTACAGCAGATCAGTTAGTAAAACTTACAAGTCAAATCAAAAAACAGTTTTCTCGTAGAAAAAGCACTTTGGCTACGTTTTTTGACGTGAAGAAGGCTTACGACACTGTGTGGCATTCAAGACTGCTTTATAGATTAAAGAGCATTGGTGTAACAGTTACATTAAAGACTTTTTATCCTGTAGATCAGTGTGTGTAAGATTAGGGACTGTATACTCTTCATTTAAAGACATAGACATGGGGATCCCTCAGGGGTCAATCATAGCCCCCATCCTGTTCAGTATACTTCTTTATGATTTACCAAAACATTTGTCGATGAACACTAATGTTGTACAGTATGCAGATGATATTGCCATTTGGATGAATACCACTCTTCGAAAAAATACAAACAAAAGAACAATCACCCACGTACAAAAGCTCTACCAATGTGATCTTGATGACCAGAGTAATTACATGAAAGACAATGGTCTGGAGTTATCGAGTGAAAAGACTTATCCTATGCTTTTTAACAATGATGAAAACCCCAAAACTCTCCCAACGTTATCGCTGGATAGTAATCCACTTGCCTATAAGCCCACCGTTAAATTTCTAGGAGTGTGCTTAACACGAAAGTTGAATTGGAGACATCATATCGACTATTTAATTACAAAAGACTTAACTTCTTAAAAATAGTCAACAGACAATCCTGGAGCCAAGACACTCAAACTATGCTACACCTAGCAGTTTCTTTTGGTTCGATCGAAACTGCTCTATGGACAAGAGGTATATTTTACTGCCTCGAATACGTTCTTAGAAAGATTACAGAGTGTAGACAGCAAAGCTATTATATTGGCTCTAGGTGTGCCCGTTCATACAAACACAGTGAAGTCTTATAAAGAAAGTAACATATTACCGCTTATAGATCAACGTGAATTAGCAGTGACAAAGTATGTTATTAGTGCTCTGGCCGTAAAGAACTCAGTTAAGGATGAATTACTATGCACCTCGGAAACTGACTATCCACAGAAAACTCAAAAGGTGCATACTCTTCAACCTATACGAAATTTTGCAGATGTTCTCCTAAGCAAAAACATTATTGATGTAAATAGCATTCCAGTATTGCCTCTTATTACATCCATACATTCCTGGGAACTTGTAAAAGCTAACTTTGACATAGAGTACATAAATCTCAATAAAACAGAAGAAATAAATATACTAGTATCAGAAGTCAAATCTCATTTAACTACATATTATCCTGATCACCTAAAATTGTTCACAGACGGGTCTGTTTTAGATACAGCTGATAGCTGAGCTGGATTCGTCATTCCTGCCTTAAAGGTACAAAAATCTTTTTACATAAGTAAAGGCTTCTCTATTTTTACATCAGAAATGTACGCGATATTGATGGCTCTTAACTATATTAACAGCCCTCATAGATATCTGCAATATACTATTGTGTATTGATTCTAGATCAGTGTTATGTAGCTTGAAACAAACAGAAAATGTAATACGAAATGACATTATATTTGAGATCAAACATTTGATACATTGTATATCATCTGGTGTTGGTATAAATTTTTGCTGGGTTCCGTCAGATTGTGGACTTCATTGGAATGAAGTTTCGGACAAATTAGCAAAAAATGGTGCATTCAATAATGCAAATACCGTAACATTCCATAACATACAACTGTCAGTTCATGAACTTAGTTCTGTGTTAGAATATTCACTTTATACAAATTTCTCCAATACCCAAAGCCTGATACCTAACTGCTCCAGAAAGCTAGCATCCTTGATATACAAACTAAGGCTTAACTCTTGGAAAACAAACTATACACAGAATGTATGTATTTTTTCAAAAACACTATCTGTCCACCATCTGCTCTTTGAATGTCCTATCTTACTTACGACATATAGAAATAATAATCTTGATTTTTCATGTACTGATTCTACAGATATCCTTTACAACAAAAATAATGATATTATTTCGGTAGCCCAGCTGATTCTCAGATCCCCTGTTGGCAGGTTGTTATGAAGAGTTAATTAATTGTTGTCTGTTATTAATTGACACTGTTGATTTATTGTTCTGAATTATTAATTGTAATTGTTCCCTTTCCATTCAAACTTCCACTACCCCTCCCCATCCCCATCCCCCACCCCACCCCCACCTTTTTTGTCTCCTGTGTGTGCGTGTGTGCGTGAGTGTGTGTGTGTGTGTGTGTGTGTGTGTGTGTGTGTGTGTGTGTGTGTGTGTGTGTGTGTGTGTGTGTGTGGTGTGTGTTTCTATTTCATTCCAAAAAAAAAAGACCGAAAAAAGACAGAAAAAAAAGAAACTGTTTAATCATGTATGCATGTTTCGTCTCTTCTTGCCTCTTACAAAGTGTTGGGAAACCAAGAGGAGGAAGATCCGGTTTTGGCTGTTGTTGTCCATATGCTACGCATACGCACGCGATTGCGTTATGTTTTTTAGGTCGTTGAACTTTAAAAGAAGTGGTGACATTGTGATTATTTGATGTATTTGAAGTTGTATAACCTGAAGAAAACGCTGTATCATGCTGACTGGATAATCTATTTTAAAAACAGATAACATCATAACAATAACCATCCTATAATTAAGAAAGGGTATAAAAGTTGAGTCGTATCCCGACTCGTTACCATTTCTGGATTTTGCAATTGATACCTCTTTGTCTAAAAAAAATTGTGTTTTCTTTTTGTAGTTGTTGCTTCGTTGTGTTTGTGTGTTGAGATGGAGATATTTATTTCTTCACTTAATATTTTTTTCTGTCTGTGTGTGTGTACTTCAGAATGTCTATGATAATTTCCGCCTACAGTGACAAACTGACAGCTTTGGTCGACAAGTCTACCTATCTTTGTGTATCAGATGGATTTTTATTTCACCTTTTCTTTTATTCATTTTTAACAGTGAATAGACATCAACAAACAATGTAGTAACAAAAACAAAACAAATAACAATAATAATAATTTCTATTCATACACATAAGAGGAACGTTTTAAACATCTGACAACATAAACATACAGAAGACAACAACAATCAAACAAACAAAAATGTGGCACCAGAAATTATTTGATTTATATAAATACAACAGTACTTGTTCACAAAAATATATAAAACAATATTTTAATCAAAGATGGTTTCATTATATACATCAATATTCAAGAAACATATAAAGAAAGTCCGTTTTCTACACAGCGAACATTGGTCTATAGTTGTTGTATCATAATTGATTTACTAAGCTCTCTTACACATCCACAGACACAAAATGGTTGGTGCAGGCTCAGATGAGAAATTATTTCATATAAAAAGATAAATCTGTTTAAATGAAGAACAACTCGACGTTATAATTCAGGTTATAGACAGAATAAAAAAAAAAAGAGAAATCTCCGAAAAAATCTATCCAGATGAGAGTGATTTTATACCACAATCAACAATGTGTAAAACTGTGTGTTTTGCTTCTTCTTTATTGCATTGTGTATAGGATCGTTGTTGTTTTGTTTTAACTTGTATAGCTATACATGTAGATATAGTTTTGCCTTTTTACTCAAACAAGAAAGACTTTGGGTTTTTTTAATCATTGCATGACTATTTTTTTTCATGTCCATTTTTAGTTTTTTGATTTAGCTATGTGAGCAGAAAGTATGTGTGAAAGAGAGACAGACAGACAGACAGACAGACAGACAGACAGAAATTGGATGGTGAGCCTAAAGCTAATAAAACTAATCGACTATCACAGCGTACCGTCCAACAATGAATAAGAAACACGGCGTGTGTCTCCGGACTACAGCCATTCACGAGGTAAAAACGTAAAGTGATTGTCAATATATAGGGTCTATCTGAGCTTGTTGTTGTATAGGAGGTGGGATGTGTTTGGGAGGCATAGTGGCAGAATGGTTCAGACGTCCGTCTGTCAATAACTAAACTCCAGGCCCCAGTGTACGCTCCCCATAGAGGCCTCGACTCTTCTCCTCAGTTTGACCGAAAAAATTTACACTTAACGTCCTTCAAAAAGAGACAGAAAACGAGTCAGACCCGTGTGCCTTTTGGTTGCGCACGCTAAAAGATCCCAAGGCAGTTAAAATTAATGATGAGCAGGGCATTGCCCGGCTGCTTTGGTATAAACCACTAGAGAGATAGTTTGATTTCCCAGGTCCTACCCCTTGAAAACCAACAAGCCTTCTTGCCTTTCTAAAGTCTTGGTTAAAAAAAGATGTAAAAATGAATATAAATTCAAAGCGAGAGAGAGACGGTAGCGCAACAAGCATGAAACCCTTCTCTCTGTTCAAATAGCCTTAAACGTGTTCACTTTGACAAACAGACCCCGGGGCTGTCGTACATTTAATCTACACTAGAGAAAGGAGCATTGATGCTACCACTACAATTTGGTGTGTGTTTGACATTTTTATTGATGTGAGTCAAAATTATACAAGCACACTCTAGATCATTTTACCAAAGCGAAAATGCTGACATTGTTAATATCGTACCGCAGCAATAATTATGAGTGTATTCTAGTTCATTGATCTTTAAAAAAGATTGTTCCAATAGTTCCAGTTTCAAAACCAAATACACATGTGACAGTTTCATGGGGTTATGCAATAACCGTTATCATTCTACTTACTTCTGTGATACTGTTCATATTCTCTATAAATTGTTTTAATAGTTCCAGTTTCTGTAAAAAAAAAAACTAAAAAAAACCTCATAACCCAATACCCTGGTAAACTCGGTAACCTAGTACCCTGGTGATCTCATGACCTAGGAGCTATCCTAATCCTTTGGGGCATGAAATGACTTGGTGACCTCGTGCCCTGGTAGACCCTCTAATCTAGTGACCTCATGACCTATACTGACCCAGGAGCAGGAGAAATCCTAATCTTTTGAGGGTTGAGATATCAAGGACTATATTACTGACTAGCTCATGGGTTTATGTGCAGGCTCAAGGCTTGTGTCATGATCACCATACACATGGCATCTGTGACGTTAATGTATATGGAATTCGTTCCGAGGGCGGAGACATCGTCTTGAGAAATTGAAACTGAAACTGAAACTGAATTCTTGTTTGTGAAGTAATATAATTGATTTCTTGATTTTAATGACAATAGGATCCCAATGTTAAGTACAGTTTTACTGACATGTTTCTCATACATTTGGATAGATATTTGACTGTGGCGATGTTTGTGAACTGTATGTTTCACTAAATTAGAGAAGGTACTATAACGAACAGTTGTTTTGCTGGTTTTGTACTCATTGAACGCTTTTAAACGTGAGCAAATTCGTGAGTGTTAGCCCAAGTGAGTCTGCATCTGAGTTTGTTGTTGTTGTTGTTGTTGTTGTTTGTTGTTGTGTTGGTGACGATGAGATAATGATGATGATGATGATGATGATGATGATGATATTTTTGTTGCTGAAAACCACGAATAAATCAGTGTCAGGGGATTAAATCAGTGTCAATCAAGAAACATTGATGAACATATAGAATATGGTGTATTGATCAAAAAACAAAACAAACCATAAGATGTTTCTATAATTATATCAGTATGTTAACTTGCAAATAAAGCATAAATATAAACCAGAAATGCACACTAACAAATCACGAGTTGAAGAAAATCGGATTACCAGTTTGCATGTATATTTGTCAGCACAGTGTTTCTAGTTCCCACAGACAGTTCCAGTGAATGAGAGAATTCAAAGACCTGAGGAATTTTCTGCCTTTTGGATGTAGGTTTTAATTCTGTCCTGCGACAACAATCCACATGAAATCCAGGACTTCAGAAGACTGGCCGCTTCCTGATGACTGCACACTGCTTTACATTTCTTAGCCTCTGTTTCTGCCATCATCTGGGCTTTGATTTCTTCCAGCAAGCGACGTTCTTTGGCATTCTGCCTGTGTTCCAGTAACACATTGAGTGTATACAGTAAGGGGTTAATCGCAGAGTTGAGTGGCAGAACAAGAATGGCCATGGCCACGTTGACTTCACTGGGGATGACTGCACCGCTGCTGGATAAAAAGCCCAGGATACCGATGGGGAACCAGCAGAAAAAGTCTGACACAGTGATGGTGATAAGTCGACGTGCAATAGTCATGTCTTTAGAAGTGGTGGAACTGCCGAGTACCGATGGCATCTTGTTGGCACTGATTGACCAATAGATGGATGCCTGCCCAAGAGCGATCAACAAAAAGAGTATGAAGTTAAAAACGATCATTATAGAAAATGAATATGTCATTCCTGGAGAATCCATCTTCGTGACAGGCAGAGGCAGGCAGATTCCAGTGTCTCCGTAGAATTTCCATTGTGACGTGATAGGCAGGAGAGGAATGATGGCCAATAAAAGTCCCACACACCAAGCTACGCAACTTGCTACATGCGCTGAGATTACCTTGAATCGAATATCACTGAATGGGAATCGTAAAACCAGGAACCTATCTAAAGTAATGAGACAGATCAAAAATGCTGATACTTCGTTAGACAGTAGTGACATACACCCTGCTAATAAACACACGGTGCTCGATTTCCATGTGAAATCTTTCCATAGATATGTTCCATGGTAATAATAGTCAGCCAGTCCTATGATGGTTAAATAAATACCCATGAATAAATCTGACACACATAGGTGTGTCACAAACACATTGTAACCGTGTTTCCACGTGCTTTTTTCCAGAGCAACTCGGAATATCAAACTACTTAAGTTCCCAGTTAAGGCAACTAAAGCAAAAATGAACAAAATAACACGATAGATATCAGAACGCAATAAATTATCACATGAAGATATTTCATCCTTCGGTGCGTGACAATTAGCCATGTTAAAATCTTTATGCAATGTTTGGGGGCAACAGAGTTTAAAGTTTTCGCTGTACACAACGTTGAGAGTGACTACATTTCCAAGTATATCTTTGTCAAATTCTTGCAAATTGTTTCCACGCAGATCAAGAACGCGAAGTTGTTTGAAACGTTTGAATCCTTGTGTTACGGTGCTGACATGACAGTAAGAAATATTTAGTACTTGTACGTTGCTGAAAAAATGAATGGACTCTGTGTCCATATGTGGTATAAACACTCGAGATAAGTCAAGAAAGTTCACAGTTATCAATGAAACGTTTTCAGGAGAATCATTGGCTGGTGTTAGGATTAGAGGATTTCCCGCAAACGAAATATTCTTGACATTAGAAAGCAGGAGCAGGGCATTCCATTGAATAGATGTAAGTTCATTGTTTGCAAGATCAAGCATTTGTAAGTTGGGAAAATCGAGAGATGTAGTCAGATGCGTTAATCCACAACTCGACATGTTCAAGAATATTAGCAATGTCAAATTTCCTATGTCTGAGAGTGTTGTTTTAGTCCCATGAAAATCTAGAAACTTTATGTCCAATGGGACAGCATTCACCATTTTTCTCTGCAATACCACGCTAATCTGTAGCACGTGCAGTTCAGTGGACAGGGGAGGAAAGTACAAACGAGTTCATCGTCACGTTGAGGACACTGGGGCCAGCCGTCACATATGTGACTAGGATGGACACAGACCTTGGAACCACGACAACGATAGTAGCCAGGACACATGTAGTCTTCACAGTCTGCCTCGTCTTCCTTACCAGGACAGTCTTTGACACCGTTACACCGTACATACACAGGTAGACAATAATGGAGATATTTAGGACACTGGAAGTAGCGTTCAGGACATGAAGTGTTCTGTTGATTGTTCTCTGTGTTTGTGAGATTGGAAATAGTGATGCTTCCATTTCCATCAAAGTCAACAATAGAAGGGTTATATGATGGTAATATTTGTGAGTGTAGAGAAGGAGTAATAGAATTTCGACATTTCCTTTCTTCGTTTTCGTTCACACAGTCCAAGACACCATCGCAGAACTGCTCATTGGATATACACTTTAGAACAGAAAATGTGATTTCGTTATGGGAAATGTTGGTAAAATAATCAACTACTAGTTTCAAAATACAAAAAAATTTTGAAAATGTTAAGGTATGTGTGTTTGTGTGCGTGTCTTTGTTTGCCTCTGTGTGTGTGTGTATTGTGTGTGTGTGTGTGTGTGTGTGTGTGTGTGTGTGTGTGTGTGTGTGTGTGTGTGTGTGTGTGTGTGTGTGTGTGTGTGTGTGAGTATCTGTGTGTGTGTGTTTCTCATGATGTTTTCGCTGTCGAGATTTGCTTCAGTATCTATTGAATACAATTGAAAAACGCTTCTGTACTCATGTGGGTATGTATTTGTTGTAGTTTTATTATGGGATATGTTGAGGAATACATTATAGCGGAACATGCTACAACAATATCTTTACTTTCTTTCAGTGATGATGATACAAAGACAAGCAGTAGTGCATAATCTTAGAACTCATAATTTAGATAGAATCTTAAGAACCCTGCCACCCCCACCCCCCATGGGGATGCTGGGGCTCTTTCAGTCTAAATAGTATCCCCACATTCTAAAAATTCCATGCTGGAAATTTCCTCTTTTTTGTCACTCTCTTTGTTTCTTTCTTCCTCCTTTACTTTCTGTCATTTCTTCCTATCATTTTCTGCCTTGCTGGTCCATTCACTTGTATGTGTTCGATAAAGTCTTACGTACTTTTTTTTCTGAGGATGGATAATTGGGTACATGTATTAAGCGCATTTTGGTTCAATGGAGGTGAGATATGCGGAAACAATTTTTAGGTAATTCGGCCCGTTTTTATATAATGCTTTGGTGTCCTTAGATATGTTTAAATTTGTATTCATGTTTTTTTTTAATCCCCTTATGCGATAAATAGGACGGAGTGATCAACGCCAGGGGCATGTCCTTAGGTTATGTGCACGAATGCATTGATGCGTGTATTAATTTTCTTTCTTTTTTTTCCTGTTAATGTTTTGTATGCTTGAAACGGTCATTGCCCTGATGTGACTATGCGCAGTCGGCTTGCTGTATATTGCCACGCTTGTTGTGGATCCTTTTTCACAGACAATGATAACAATGATATTCATTAGACACCAAATCGTGATTCAAGAATCAAAAACTGAGGCGTGCATTTTCATCATTCACCAAATGTTAATGGATGTGGAACGGTTCAACCATGACAATCCACTTGGAGAAAACAAATTGTACTTGCGGTAGTATTTTGGGGGTCTATCGTAGTA
>JAPXFY010000022.1:54409983-54447288 GCA_030674185.1 Monoplex corrugatus
TAAAGTTAGTTGATATAGACATGGACATCATCATCACTATTAATCACTATCGCATTATCATCATCATCATTAATCATCATCATTTTTTCCACCCTATTATTTCCTCAGACCAAATGGCCCAGTTGTGCAGCTGGCCCTATTTGTTCTGGTTATTGCTTGCTGGTGGCCACTTGTTTCTAAATGACAGGAAACTTGAATACAATCTCTTTTAAGTGATAGTTCGTTGTTTGATTTCCAGTACCTTTCTAGTTTTCTTCTTCTATAAATGGGATTTTCAATGGCCTGAATATGTGTATGTTTCCAAGGTCTAGACAGAACACAAAACGATGCAATGAAAATGATCCTTGGAACCACAAAAGATACAATCACAGAGACTATGTGAGACATGTTTGACCTTCCTTCAGTACAGTCACGACAGAAAATAGAACAAATAAAGGCATATTTCAGGGCATTCGAAAACATCAGAAAATACAAACAGACAAAATATTTTGAATCTAAACAGAACACAAAACGAGGCAATGAAAATGCTCCTTGTAACCACAAAAGATACACCCACAGAGACTAAGTGAGACATGTTTGACTTTCTTTCAACACAGTCTAGACAGAAAATAGAACAAGTAAAGCTATATTTCAGGGCACCCGAAAACTCAGAAAATACATTTTATGAGATAGTCGGAACAGCAAAAGGTAATAGACTCAAACGTGGAAAATTATGTCCAGTTTCATAAGATTTTGTCTGTGAAAGCGTTGTGAGGCCCAGTCCATAGTCGTGGACACTCAGTATTATAGCTTGATGTAGCTGAAAGATGTGACGTTCAATTTTTTAGCTGCTGTTGTTTTCAGGATTGAAAGACCCTTTTTGTGTTTGAGTGTAGTGGTTTCCACATGTTTCTGAAGGTTTTTGTTCTGTCAAAACTGATGCCAAGGTAGCATAGGTTGTTTGTTCACTCAATATTAGTTCCCCTGAAAGTACCTGGTGGGATGTTTTTATTTGCTGCTTTATGATCAAGGATGCAGAACAGTATTGTGCTTTGGTGGGGTTGATTGTCGACCTGGTTTCTGATCTACGTTGTTTAACTGTTCTTGGACTGCTTTGCTTTTTTTTTCTAGTGCATTTTTACCCGTCTTGTAGATGGGTCTGTCATCAGCAAAAGTGAGTACACGGGCTGGTCTTTTGTTGTTTAGGAAGACAGTCCTTAATATATATGTTGTACGGGACTGGAGAAAGTGGCGATCCTTGAGGGAGTCCCAAGGAGAGTTTTTGCGGTGCTGATCACTTGTTTCCCAGTAACAGGACTAGTTTTCATTCTCGGAATGTAGCAGCATTCTATCTTGTGACTGTCATGCTGACGCCATATCACTAAAGTAGTTCTAAAGCCCAAGTGTTTGCAAGTTGTAGCAAATAGATTATTGATGAGCTGGAAGTCCTCGTTTGAGTATACAGCAAGTGCACAGTCTTCTGCGAGGAGAAATTCTCCGCAAGACGGTTTGGAGCACACTGATTTTGGTATGGGGTCTCATCAGGCTGAATCGTTTTTTTCTGTTTTTTGTTGTGTCTTTTTTTTTAGTTGAGCAGGACTTGATGTACACACCACTGAAAAAAGTCACTGCATGCATCGATCAGCATTACCTCATAAAGGATGGCGAAAAGTGTGGACACATCCTTGTTTCACTCTGTTTTTCGCGAGGAAGAGTTCGAATGCCTCATCATTCTTTTGCATACCAGCCAACATGTAGACGAAAGCAGACAGCGAAAATAGCTTCTAAGGTCAAAACGTTTCCATAGTGTCTTCAGCAGACTCTTTCGCTGTACTATGAATAAAATTGTCCTATGACAAATGAGCAGTTTTCTTATTGTTTTCATTATTTCAAAAGGTCGTGAACACATGATATGCAACTGAAAGATACAGTGGTTTTATCAATTTTGCTCGTGGTAAATTTTCAATAGACTGGTATTTCTACACATTTCTACAAAGTTTTAATGGAAACTTGAGAAGAATTTAAGAACAGAAATGAAAGTAATTGTGTAAATACGAATGCACACATGCTTGCAAATGAATAATCACATGAGAACGTAAAGTTGTGAAAAATTTATGTAGGAACTTTCACACTATACTTTATTGCATCTCCATTCAGTTGATAAGACATCCTTATGATAAGTTCCGATACACTGTAATGAGAAATCAAACAGGGGTCAGGATGTGCTCTAATCACAAAAAATAGTTAAATTTCAGATCTTTAAAATGTGAACTGTGAAGACGTATCAGCTAATTTACAGTTTAATAATGCCATATATAATTTAGAAAAAAAAACCCAGTGAAACGGATGTGTCTAATGCATGTGATATAATTGTGATTCTTGTCTTCTTGAACTGAAATAGTGGAGTTTGCGTTTGTCTGTCAGTGTGTTTATATCTACACATAGATGAATCAAAAAATGAAATAGAGATTGAATGACAATATTGGCGAAAAAACGTTGTACTGTCGTTGTAAATGCACATGACCCAAAATCACACTGCTGTCAAATTAGAGAGAATCTTTCATCGAAAAATTGGAATCTATTTGATTGATTGTTGTTATTGTTGTTTTGGTTGTTTTTGTTTGTTTGTTTGTTCGTTTGTTTTTTATTGTATATTCTGTGTTTTTGTTTGTGGATTGTTTCTCTGTGTGTTTCTTTTATGTTTGCGTTTGTGTGTTTGTCTGTTTGTGCTTGTGTTTGTATGTTTGTGTTTGTGTGTTTCTCTGTGTGTTTGTGTGCTTCTATTTGTGTTTTTGTGTGTTTGCGTGTTTTTGTTTCTGAGTTTGTGTTTGTGTTTGCATGTTGTTCTGTTTGCATGTTAGTGTGTTTGTGTGTTTGTGTGTTCGTGTGTTTGTGTGCTTGTGTGCTTGTGTGCTTGTGTGTTTGTGTGTTTGTGTGTTTGTGTGCTTGTGTGTCTGTGTTTCTGTGTTTGTTTGTGTTTGTTTTGTGTGTTTGTGTCGTGTGTTTGTGTGTGTGTTTGTGTGTTTGTGTGTTTGTCTGTGTGTTTCTGTTTCTGTTTGTGTGTTTCTGTGTCTGTATGTGTTTTTATGTTTGTGTTTGAGTGTTTGCGTGTTTGTGGTTCTGAGTTATTTTTGTGTGTTTGTGTTTGTGTGTTGTTGTTTGTGTGTTTGTTTGTGTGTTTGTTTGTGTGTGCATGTTTGTGTTTGTTTGTTTAAGTTTGTGTTTGTGTTTATGTGTGCATTTGTGTGTTTATGTGTCTATGTGTGTGTTTGTGTACTGTGTGTGTTTGTGTGTATGTGTGTATGTTTGTGTGTTTGTGTGCTTGTGTGTTTGAATGTTTGAGTGTTAGAGTGTTTGTGTGTATTTGTGTCTGCCTGTTTGTGTGTATGTTTGCGTGTGTGTTTTTGTGTTCGTGTGTTTGTGTGATTGTTTGTGTTTTTTTCCCTGTTTTTGTGTGTGTTTGTGTCTGTGTGTTGTGTTGTGTGTGTGTGTGTGTGGTGTGTGTGTGTGTGTGTGTGTGTGTGTGTGTGTGTGTGTGTGTGTGTGTGTGTGTTTCTGTTTACATTTGTGTGGGTGTGTTTGTGTGTTTATGTGCGCGTCTGTGTGTGTTTGAATGCGTTGTGCGTTTGATTGTGTGTGTATGTTTGTTTGTTTGTTTGTTTGTGTGTGTGTGTGTGTGTGTGTGTGTGTGTGTGTGTGTGTGTGTGTGTGTGTTTGAGTGTGCTTGTGTATGTATGCTTTTTGTGTGTTTGTGTGTGTTTGTGTTCTAGTGATTGTGTGTGTTTATGTGTATGTGTATGAGTCTGTGTGTTTGTGTTTTTATGTGTTTAAGTGTTTATGTGTTTATGTGTTTGTATGTGTGTGTGTTTGTTTGCGTTTGTCTCTCTCTCTGTATGCTTATGTATGTGTTTTTGTGTGTTTGTATGTGTTTGTATGTTTGTGTGTGTTTCTGTGTTTGTGTGTATGTGTGTTTGTATGTGTTTGTGTATGTGAGTTTCTGTGTGTTTGTGTGTGTGTGTCTCTTTGTGTGTGTTTGCATGTGTGTTTGTGTGTGTTTGTGTATGTGTTTGTGTGTTTGTTTGAGCTTTATGTGTTTTTCTGTTTTTGTGTGTGATTGTGTGTGTGTTTGTGTGTTTGTGTGTTTTAGTTTGTGTGTTTCTGTTTGTGTTTGTGTGTTTGTGTTTGTGTGTTTCTGTTAACTCACTGACGATGAGCTGCTTCATGTGAAGCGGCCGTCTGTGACGTCATAAACGACATGCCGCTTCCAGGGAAGCCGCGGACGTAATTAATTTTCACTGTGTGAAGCAGCCTTGCTATTCAAGGGAAATCAACCAGTCATCAAGTTGTAACCTTCCACTACACTGTTCCTTCCCTTAGACTGTCTGCCAACACTTTTTCTTGTCTCAATTGGGCTTGTTTTTGCCGTACCCCAAGTGACTGTGACTGATAATCTTTTTCTATTTTGTGGCATAAGTGACTATGAAAAGGATCAAACTGACTGAAATTATGCTGTTTAAAGCTTCTCCTGCCATCATTTGAACCAAAAAATACTAAAGTAGGAAAATATTTGACAAGAACTGATTTTATAATGTTGCATGTGTGAATTTGACTTCAGAACTTTTTATTTTTTGCATTTACATAGCATTTTGACCTGACGTTTTGGAAAGTTTGCCTGAATTACTCATACAAGTTGGTTTCATTTCTAAAACGTAGATACAATGAGCATTTTAAAAATGTATAACTTCATGTTTTTATTGGAAATAGAAGGGGCTCAGAATTTTTGTAAAACTGCTAAAAATAGTGCGTCTCAGGAAATTGCCGGGGTCCATTTAGCCGCGTCGTCAATGAGTTAATGTTTGTGTGTGTTTTTTGTGTGTGTTTCTATGTGTGGTTGCGCGCGGCGCGTGTGTGTGTGTGTGTGTGTGTGTGTGTGTTATGTGTGTGTGTGTGTATTTTTGTGTTTGTGTGTGTGTTTTGTGGCATTTTGTGTGTTTGTGTGTGTCATGTGCGCAGGGTGATGCGTGCATGTTTTTTGTGTCATGTGCATGGGGTGATGTATGCATGAGTTTTTTATGTTGCGTGCAAAAGGGAATTTTATGTGCATGTGGATGTAGTTTTGAAAACAGTTCACTCAAGCTGGGAACTTGGGGTGGACTGGGTTTGTTAGTCAGTCTCCAAAAAGAAAAACGCCTTGAGAAAGAGTCTGGAACTCCATAAATTAAAAGAAGAAAAGGAGAAGAAGAAAAAGAAAGAGGAGGAGAAGAAAAAGAATAAGAAGAAAGCAGAAAAGAAGTAGAAAAGAAAATGTAGGCAAAAGAAAAAAGAAAGAGAGAAGTAGAAAAAGAAGAAGAAGGAGAAGAGGAAGGAAAGAAGGTGAAAAAGAAGAAGGAGAAGAAGAAGAAGAGAAAAAGAAGAAAGATAAAAAAAGAAAGCGAAAAAGAAGGATAAGGAGAAGAAGGACAAGAAGAATAAAGAGAAGAAGAAGAAGGAGAGGAGGAAGAAGGAGAAGAGGAAGAATAAGAAGAAAGCATAACAGAGGTTGAGAAGAAAAAGAAGGCAAAGAAGAAGATGAAGGAGAAGAAAGAGGAGAAGAAAGCGAAGAAAAACACACAAAAAAGAAGAAGAAGGAGATGAGACAGAAGAAGACAAAGAAGGAGACAAAGAAGGAGGAGATGAGGAAGAAAGAGACAACGAAAACAGAGAAGGAAAAGAAAGAGGAGCAGGAGACGAAGAAGGAGACGAAGTATGAGGAGTAGACGAAGAAGGAGGAGAGAAAAGAGTTAATATGAAGGTGCGTGAATATGAATGTTGAACATGAGTGTTGTATGTGTCTTGTTTGAAAGTTGTTAGTTTAAAAATGTATAAATTATCATTGTGATCTGTTTAGTGCCATTGGGTGAAAGGAGAGCGGGCGGATGCGTTTCGGACGAATGCTTTTTGCATGTGTTGATTGCGTGAACATGTGTGCAAAGCATGACAGTGGTGACCTTGACTTAACGATAGACTAGATTTAGATTTAACCCCCTGATAAAAAAAAATTGTTTGGATACTGATTTGTATACATTGGTGAAACATTGAGATTTGTACCCCCTCTGACAAGTGTTTCATTTGTTTAATGTTATGCATTTATTTGATTGAATGCTGATTTCTATTTCAAAATGGTGATTGTTGTGAAGCTACTGTTTGCTTCATTCAATGCGCTTCATCTTTTGTCATAGGTGACCTAGAGTTCGTGTGTTTGTTTGTGTGTTGCTTACTTTTCTTTTCTTTGACATTTGTTTTTCTTTTTGACAATCTTGTTTTCCCCAGATAGTAAAAATGGACAATTTTGATAAATCTTTTGAACAAGCTCAGTGCTTGCAACTTTCTGGAGAACAAGTGAATAACTATATTCAACAGTGTATTGAGCGTGATGAGCGCAGAAACAAAGATAACACGAAAAAGAAATGAAAGAAAAGAATGAAAAACAAAGAGAACATGAGAAAGAAATGAAGGAAATAGAAAGACAGAGAGAGAGAGAGGAAAGTGAAAAACAAAGACAACAAAGAGAACATGAAAAAGAAGATGAAGGAACGTAGCTTTAAGTTGCGTCAACTGGAACTGGAGTCAGAAGTAGAATTAGAGAGGCTAAAATTCCAAAAAGAAAGCAAATATTCACCCTCTGAAACTTCTTCCAGTAGCTCTCAGCCCAAGTCCTCTTATATCCCCAAACTTCCTCCGTTCGACGAACATAGGGACGATATAGATTCGTTTCTTTTTCGTTTCGAGAGTCATGTGACTTCTTGCGGTTGGCCTCGGGAAAAATGGACTCTATACGTCGCGTCACTATTTAAGGGAAGTGCGCTAGTACTTTATCATACCCTTCCAGCAAAAGAAGGACTTACATGGGAGATCAACTGAGAGATGAACTTTTGAAAAAATTTCAGTGCACCGCCGATAGTTTCCGTGATAAATTCCGTGCAGTCCGTCCTGAGAAAGGTGAATCTTTTCCACCATTCCTAATAAGAATTTCCCATTCTTTGGATTGATGGATTGAACTATCGCAAACTGACAAAGATTTTGACTGTCTTCGGGATCTCCATTTGAAGGAGCAACTTTTACAAAGCATAAGTAGAGATCTTGCTGTCTTTTTGCACGAAAGAGAATTTCACACTGCAGAAGAAATGTGCTGTGCCGCGGATCAATACTGAGTTGCTCATCCAGAAAAAAACACTGCCTGAAAAGGTGACTTTTCTGTTTTTGACGCGAATGTCTCTGTGGCACCAAATAAAAAGCAGTTTGTCTGTAACTTTGGTCGCAGCGGGTATAACACTCCACCACCTCGTTTTCAAAAACCATCTCCTCATTTTGGAAATGCTACACCTCAACAGAGGATGTATGGCCCTCAGACAAACCATTTTGGTTATAGTGGATATTCAGGACAGTCCTATTCTAGACCTTCTAACCCTGGTGAGAGACAAAACTTTGCCCCCACCCCACGTTCTCCCTTTGCTACAGGTAAATCCCATACCAGTAGACAAAAACAAATCACAAGGTATCCCCAAATGTAATTATTGTGGATGTAAGTTCCACTTTGTAAAACAGTGTCCTTATATGAACTCATCATCAGTATCAAGTGTGGCTGCAGAGGTTACTGAATCTGAAGTTACATATGTGTTAGCCCCTAAGGATACTATGTCAGGCCTTCATTTAGAACAATGTTCTATTAATGGTGTTCAGGCTTCAGTCCTTAGAGACACTGGTTGTACAACAGCAGGCGTCAGGAAATCATTTGTACTTCCAGATCAGTACCTGGACACTGTCCAGAAGTGCCGTACTTTCGGTGGAAAAGTTGAGGAATTCCTCTTAGCCAAATTGCTAGTGAACACTCCCTATTTTTCAGGTCTTCTAACAGCCTGTGTGATGGAGGACCCTGTGTGTGACCTGATCTTAGGTAACGTACCAGGTGTATCGAATATACATGATGGCACAGGTGGTTCTTTCGTGCCCTGTCTGGTTAGTGCCAGAGCACAAGCTGACAAAGATAATAAAGCACAATCACCCGTGACAGTCCCAGACTGACTGTTCTCAACTTAGAACCTCAGGATCTAGCAAAATTACAAAGAAAAGACACTTCTCTTGACAGTCTGTTCAACTTAGCATTGGACAATGTTGAACAAGGTCAACTGCTCCCTATAACAAGACAGAGGCAGACATTCTCTTTCGATACGTTCGAAAAGACAATACCTGATCATGACAGATTGTTGTCCCTCAAACATTGAAGAATACTGTATTACATACAGCTCATGATGCTATTTTTGCTGGAAATTGTGGTGTCAAGAGAACATTACAACATGTCCTCAACAAATTTTACTGGCCAGGTGTTACAAAAGCCGTTAAAACTTACTGCCTCTCATGCGACACGTGTCAAAACAAAAACAAACAAAAATAAAAAAACAAAAACAAAAAAGAAAGATCGAAACTGTGACATTGTGACAGTGGCAGAAGCACTGATCAAATCTTTTCTCGTGTGGGACTACCAGCAGAAATTTTGTTTTTATGTGAGAATGTGATGTGATTTATATCCGTCTATTTTTTATGTTTGATTGTAAAGACTGATTTTCAATTTCATGCATTTCTTTGACATGATCGTTTAAATTAACAATGTTGAATTGATGTTGGATTCATTGAATTTGTATGGTTCATCATTATTGTAGACTGAAATATGAATCAGCAATTTGTATGATGAACACAACTACAATTATAATGCTACCAATTTTGAAGAACAAGGTCTCCCAACAGTGTAAAAATCGCTACTCACAGTTCCGTAGCTTTCGATGGCGTTCTCGCCATCTTCGTCAGCGCTCTAATGCTGTCTGCGTGAATCTCTACTCAGATCTCGCGAACATGGGATGAACCCAGTTCACGAGATCGAATCAGAGAATGGTACACCGGGGGCAGGGTGTAACGGCCCCGGTCCCTGTTGAGCGGGGGGTTGGTGGCTGCGATGTAGATGGCCTCCTTGACTCCTCGCTGGAACCACTTATTTTCTCTGTCCAGGATGTTGACATTGTCCGCACTGAATTGATGTTTTTCGGCGTGTAGGTGAGCTCCTACTGGAGAAGAGTCCCTCTTGTGTTCTGTTAGTCTCTTCTGAAGGGGGCGTTCAGTTTCACCGACATAATGTTGGTTACAGTCCTGGCAGTCTATTCTGTATATAATGCCAGCTTTGTCGAGTTTGCTGGTTTTGTCCTTGGGGGTGACCAGCTGGCTGCGTATGGTGTTGGAAGGTTTGGAATGTACAGCCACCCCCAGTTTTCTGATCTTTCTGGACAGAGCGTCACTCACACCTCCTACGTATGGGATGGTGATGTGTCCCTTGCGCTGGTGTTGTTTCACTGGCTGTTGGGATGCGGTGTTGGATTTCCTGCCTCCCGGGCTGTTCCAGGCCCACTTTTTGTAGCCCGAGATGGTGAGCACTTTTTTCAGGTGGTTTGTCTCCTTGTCTTTTGCCTCTTGGGTACTGCATATGGTGTTAGCTCTGTGGGTAAGGGTTCGAATCACTCCCAGTTTGTGTTCAAGGGGCTGGTGGCTGTCGAACTGTAAATATTGGTCCGTATGAGTTGGTTTACGGTAGATCGAGAAGGATAGAATGCCATCAGTTCTGGTGATGAGGGTGTCCAGCATGGCTATGGAGTTGTTCTGTTCCACTTCCCTCGTGAATTTGATGGCTGGGTGTTGGTTGTTCAGATGTTCTGTGAACTGTTCGACCAGTTGCTGGGGGAGGATAGTCATGGTGTCGTCTACGTAGCGCCCCCAGTATCGTGGTGGGGAGTGGAAAGAAGCCAATGCTTTCTCTTCAAAATCCTCCATGAACAGGTTGGCTACTATTGGGCTTACTGGGGAGCCCATGGCTGCTCCTTCTTTTTGTTGGTAGAATTCACCTTGGAAGGTGAAGTAGGTGGTGGTGAGGCAGCAGGACAAGAGTTCACATACGTCGTCCACTGTGAGAGATGTACGTTGGTGGAGGGTTTGGTCGTTTTGTAACCTTCGGCGTATGATCTCTATGCTTTCTTTCACTGGTACGCTGGTAAATAGGGCAGAGACATCATATGACACAAGGAGTTCATCATGAGCGAGGGTGTAGTTACTCAGTTTTTCCACTAGGTCAGCACTGTTGTGGATGTGATGATCTGTGTGTCCTACGAGAGGTGATAGGATGTCCGCCACAAATCTAGCCGTCTCATACATGATGGAACCTCTGGATGCGACTATGGGACGGAGGGGCACTTCTTTCTTGTGGACTTTGGGTAGACCATAGAACTTGGGGACGTCGGACACAGTTGGGTATAATTTCCTGTACTGTTCTAATGACAGGCGGTCCGTCTCTTTCAGGCGTTTCAGTGTGTCTTTCAGTTTGTTGGAAAACTTGGAAGTAGGATCTTTCTTGAGGCGTTCATATGTTGTAGTATCTTCCAGAAGTTTGCTTGCCTTCTCATAGTACATGGGTCTAGGCATGATGACTGTGGCACGACCTTTGTCAGCTGGTAGGATCATCGTGGCGTGTTCGTTCTTTAAATCCGCCAGAGCCCGTCTTTGGTCCGGTGTTAAGTTGGATTTCGGTAGTTTGGCCTGTTTCATGATTCTGACACAGTCTGATCTTAAGTGTGTGGCTTCTTCTGAATTAGGGCCAATATACCTGCAAGCTGTTTCAATGCTTGTGATGAGGTCTACCACTGGAAGCTTGTTAGGGGCTACGGCGAAATTTAGTCCTTTCTCTAGTACTTCCTGTTCTGGTTTAGTGAGTTGGCGATCTGATAGATTGATCACCCACCTCTCTTTGGTCTTTCTTTTTGTTTCTTCCGGTACAGGTGTAATCTCGCTTTTGTCATTCTGTTGTCTCCTGTTGTTTTTTGGTGCTAGAAGTTCGAATTTCTTTCGATGGCGTTGGCGTACTTTGTCCCATTCTATTCGTCGTGTGTTGTTTAGCCACTCTTTGATTTCGGAGAGCATAGCATCTGGTAGTGTGCTAGAGCTCAGTCTTTCCTCGAGGTCTTGGATTTTCCCTTCCAGACAAGTGATGCGGGTGTTGATTTGCTTGATGCGTTCGTTCATGAGTGCTCGTTGTGCCTGATTGATGATATTCTTTGCTGCTGTTCCTTTCATCGAAGTTTTGATTTTTAGGCTGGTGGGAAAGACGCCGTGATGTTTGCAGTGCAGTGTGAAGTGTAGATGGTTCCTGAACTTCGCTAGGGAGCGGTGTAATTTCTCTGATTCACGAAAGGTAGTGATGATCGTCCGATCGTAATCGCGAATGAGACGTAGGGGAAGTTTCAACAGTTGGGGGGTAGACATAATGCTACCAATTTTGAAGAACAAGGTCTCCCAACAGTGTAAAAATCGCTACTCACAGTTCCGTAGCTTTCGATGGCGTTCTCGCCATCTTCGTCAGCGCTCTAATGCTGTCTGCGTGAATCTCTACTCAGATCTCGCGAACATGGGATGAACCCAGTTCACGAGATCGAATCAGAGAATGGTACACCGGGGGCAGGGTGTAACGGCCCCGGTCCCTGTTGAGCTACAATTATTAGATTGCTGTTGATTGCATGATTTCATGTGGCGAAGTTTATAGACATTGAAATGATCACTATTTGCCATATGTGAATGCGTGTCATACATTATTATGAAATGTCCTATTTTGGTGAATGGTTGTGATAAATTCTGTGAGAGGCCCTATTTTATTCATGGGTGTTGTGCTGTGCTGGACATCTAATCAATTGAGTGGCTTTTGACCGGTGTCATGTTTTTGGTGGATGTCTTGATTATTGTACATGTTAAACATCCACGAGTTGATGAATGTATTTGGTTGCAAACATGATTCCATGTCACTTTGGCATTATTTGATTTCCATGCTTATGGCAGTCATCATCATCATCATCAGCTGCCCTGCCCTGTTTGTTCCCAGTACATATTCCTGATTATTTGCAGATCTTTTCCATCAACATTGAGTCTGTCCAGTTGATTGATTAATTCTTGATGTCGTACCCGATCGAAAGCCTTGGTATAGTCAACAAAGCATAAATACAAATCATTATTCATCTCAATTGACCTCTCTATAATAGTTCTTAGGACGTATATGGCATTAATAGTTCCTTTCCCTTCCACAAATCCACACTGTTCTTCTGCTATTTCTCTTTTGATTCTATTCCTTGTCCTCATCATGATTATTCTTAACAGGATTTTTGTTACATGACTCATCAAACTGATTGTGCGATGGAGTTCGCATTCTATAGCCCCTATCTTCTTTGGAAGTGCAATGAAAATTGATTTTGACATATCTTTGGGGATTTGTCCAGTGTCATAAATTTCATTTAGGAGGACTGTTATTTTTTCTATGCCAAATTCCTCCAGGGCTTCAATCATCTCTGTAGTGTCTATTTAGAAAATTGCTGTCACAATTTTTTCCCCAGGATGGGGGGGGGGGGTGTTCATGTGCGCAGGGTGATGCGTGCACATGTCTTTTGTGTCGTGTGCATGGGGTGATGTATGCATGAGTTTTTTTTATGTCGCGTGTAAAAGGGAATTTGTGTGCATGTGGATGTAGTTTTGAAAACAGTTCACCCAAGTTGGGAACTTGGAGTGGACTAGGTTTGTTAGTCAGTCTAAAAAAAACACCTTGAGAAAGAGTCTGGAGCTCCATAAATTTAAAAACAAAAAAAAGGAGAAGAAGAAGAAGAAAGAGGAGGAGAAGAAAAAGAATAAGAAGAAAGCAAAAAAAGAAGCAGAAAAGAAAAAGTAGGCGAAAAAAAAAAAGAAGAAAGAAAGAAGTAGAAAAAGAAGAAGAAGAGGGAGGAGAAGAAGGTGAAAAAGAAGGAAGAAGAAGAAAAGAAAGAAAGTGAATAAAAAGGAGAAAAAGAAGAAGAAAAAAAGAAAAAAGAAGGCGAAAACGAAGGAGAAGGAGAAGAGGGACAAGAAGAATAAGGAGAAGGAGAAGGAGAGGAGGAAGAAAGAGAAGAGGAAGAATAAGAAGAAAGCACAACAGAGGTAGAGAAGAAAAAGAAGGCAAAGAAGAAGACGAACGAGAAGAAAGAGGGAAGAAAGCGAATGAAAAAAAAAGAGAAGAAGGAGAAGAGGCAGAAGACGAAGAAGGAGACAAAGTAGGAGGAGGAGACGAAGAAGGAGGAGAGAAAAGAATTATAATTATGGAGGTTTGTGAATATGAATGTTGAATATGAGTGTTGTATGTGTGTTGTTTGAAAGTTGTTAGTAAAAATATGTATAAATTATCATTGTGATTTCTTTAGTGCCATTGGGTGAAAGGAGAGCGTGCAGTTGCATGACGGACGAATGCTTTTTGCATGTGTTGATTGCTTTACATGTGTACAAAGCATGACAGTGTGTGCATGTGTGTGTGTTTGTGTGTGTGTGCTTGTGTGTATCTGTGCGTTTCTATGTGTGTGTTTGTGTGTGTTTATGGGTGTATTTGTGTGTGCTTATGTGTTTATGTGTAAGTATTTTTCTGTTTGTGTGTGTGTTTGTTGTGTGTGTGTGTGTGTGTGTTGTCTTTGTGTCTGCGTTTGTGTGTTTGAGTGTGTGTTTCTATGTATGTGTTTGTTTTTGTGTGTGTCTCTGTGTGTTTGTGTGCGTGTGTTTGTGTTTGTATGTTTCTCTGTGTGTTTGTGCATGGGTTTGGGTTTGTATGTTTCTCTGTGTGTTTGTGTATTTGTGTGTGTGTGTTTGTGTGTTGTGTTTGTGTGTGTGTGCGTGTTTGTATTTGTGTGTCTGTGAGTTGAGTATGTTTGTGTTTGTGGTTTTGCATTTTTGTTTGTGTTTTTGTGTTTGTGTTGTTGTGTTTATGTGTGTTTGTGTTTGGGTGTTTATATTTATGTATTTTAGTTTCTGTTTTTTTGTGTTTTTGTGTTTTCGTGTTTGTGTTTTTGTGTTTGTGTTCCTGTGTTTTTGTGTTTTTGTTTATGTATGTGTGTTTGGTGTGTTTGGGTGTTTATATTTGGGTGTTTGTGAGTGTGAGTGTGTGTGTGTGTGTGTGTGTGTGTGTGTGTGTGTGTGTGTGTGTGTGTGTGTGTGTGTGTGTGTGTGTGTGTGTGTGTGTGTGTGTGTGTGTGTTCGTGTGTGTTTTTGTGTGTGTTTTTGTGTGTTTGTGTTTGTGTTTCTGTGTTTGTAATAGTATTTGTGTGTCCTTGTGTGTGTTTGCGTGTGTGTTGATGTGCGTGTGTTTATGTATTGGGGGGTTTGTGTTTGTGTGTTATTGTGTTGGTGCTTGTTTGTGTTTGTGTTTGTGTGCTTATGTTTGTCTGTGTGTGCTTGTGTGTGCGTGCTTGTGTGCGTGTGTGTGTGTGTGTGTGTGTGTGTGTGTGTGTGTGTGTGTGTTGTGTGTTGTGTGTTAGTGTGTTAGTGTGTTTGTGTTCTTGTGAGTTTGTGTTTCTGTGGTTATATTTCTGTTTGTGTTTGTGTCTTCCTGTTTGTGTCTTTCTGTTTCTGTCTTTGTGTTTGTGTGTTTTTGTGTTTGTGTGTTTTTGTTCGTTTTTGCGTATGTTTGTATGTGTTTGTGTGTGTTTGTGTGTCTGTGCTTTTGTGTTTGTGTGTGTGGTTGTTTGTTTGCTTTTGTGTTGGTTTGTTTGAGTTTCTCTCTTTGTACATGCTTGTACAATAGTTTTTGAAGGGACTGATGGGGATTCGAACCCACAACCTTCCAGTCGGTAGTCTGTTACATTAACCATTCATATTCTTTTTCACATCTAGCTCTCACCATTGCAGGGTCAACACTTATACAAATATATTATAATATTAGAGAGAGGGAGTGAGTGAGAAAGAGAGAAAGAGAGACAGAGAATGACAGAGAGAGAGAGAGAGACAGAGAGAGAGAGAGAATTACATCCATGGCAGAGATGAATCCGCTTGTCGCAGTCCAATGATCCAAGATTTACTAGCGTTAACATGTAGCTCATAACGAGACACTGTATCCCACGATGACACAGTGTTTAGGATGGCCCGTCTGCCTCTCCGTGGACACAGTTCGGCGGGAACCTCCTTCATTTCGTTAGGCATACGCACAAACTGGAAATACTTGCCTTCAACGGATACAGCATCAACGACAAATTTGTTCAGGTCATCTGTAGAACACAACACAAATGAAAGAGTGGAAATGATGAATGAATATGTTTTAAGTTTGTTTATATTTTCGTACGACGTATTACAAATGGCCAAGGCCCAATGTAAATAATAATAATAATAATAATTACAATATTTATATAGCGCAAAATCTCGATAAAAATCAAATCTAAGCGCTGAACATACACTTACGCACGCGCGCACACACACGCACACACACACGTACACATGGCTATAAATGGGGAAAAAGAATAAAAGCAATGGAAAATTATAGAGAGCATATTATATACAAATATATATTACAATGTGATTCCCCTCCGAGTGGAGACAGGCTACAAGAAGTTACAATAATAATGGGAAACTTTAATGCTAAAGTGGGACAGGATAGGGTGGAGGATATAATTGGACCTCATCGCCTTGGTACACAAAATGAAAGGGGAGGGAAACTCGCAGAATGGGCACAGATGAATGAGTTCATAGTAGGAAACACCTGATTAGAGCAGCCTTATAGAAGAAAATGGACTTGGATGAGTCCAGAAGATAATACCAAATTTCCGATTGACTACATCCTGATCAATAAAAGATTTAGTAGTCTTTACTGACAACAAAAACACTACCAGGCACAGACTGCAACAGTGACCACAATCCTGTAGTGGGAAGATTTAGGCTGAAAGTAAGGAAGAACAGACCTAAAGAAACCAACTAAATCTTGGACTCTTAAAGACAAGTGAAGAGATACGTAAGATATGTAAAAAAAATTAACGTACATGTTTAAAACAAATTCAGTGCTCTGGAAGACATTGGTAACAGTGAGGAACAATGGACAAAGATGAAAAACTCGATAAATGAAGCTTGTGAAGAAATCCCTAGAGTAGATGGAAAAGCAAAAAAAACCAAAAAGACCTGGATGACAAAAGAAATTCTAGGCTTGATGGAAGAACAGACAAAGGCAAAGGGAAAGGGAGAAAGATACAGGAAAATAAACAAAGAAATCAGGAATAGGCGCAATGAAGCTAAGGAAGCTTGGTTAAAAACAAAATGCAAAGAAATAGAAGACCGACACAAAACGGATCCTCAGGATATGTACAGACGAATTGAAGAAATTGTCCTCAGGAAAAATACATGCACATTAACTGGTTGCTTAAAATCGAAAGATGGTACCTTATGATGGAAAAAGACAAAATATTAGATAGATGGGGAGAGTACATTAAAGACCTTTTGAAGATGACACAAACGAAGAACACATTATAAGAAAGAACGTTGAAGGACCACCCATAATATGGAAGATGAAGTTAGAGCAGGACTGAAAAAGATGAAACCAGGAAAAGCCCCAGGACCAGACAATATTACTACACAGATGATTAAAACCCTGGAGGAATTTGGATAACAGTCCTCCTAAATGGGATTTATGACACTGGAAAAATCCCCAAAGATATGTCAAAATCAACTTTTTACTGCACTTCCAAAGAAAACAGGGGCTATAGAATGCGAACTCCATCACACTATCAGCCTGATGCGTCATGTAACAAAAATCCTATTAAGAATAATCATGATGAGGACAAATAATAGAATCAAAAGAGAAATAGCAGAAGAACAGTGTGGATTTGTGGAAGGGAAAGGAACTATTAATGCCATATCCATCCAAAGAACTATTATAGAGAGGTAAATCGAGCTGAATAAGGATTTATATTTATGCTTTTTTGATTATACCAAGGCTTTCGATCGGGTTAGACATGAAGAATTATTCGACCAACTAGACAGACTCAATATTGATGGAAAAGATCTACGAATAATCACACACATGTCTTGGGAACAAACAGCAATGAGAATCGAAAATGATATAAGCTCTTTCCGAAATACCAAAAGAGGAGTCAGACAGTGTTGTGTTTAGCCATCAGGTCTGTTTTCACTTTACAGCGAAAACATCATGAGAAATCTAGAAAAAGACCCTGGATTAAAGGTTGAAGGAAAAATGATAAACAACATTCGATACGCAGATGACACCGTGCTAATTGCAGAAAATGAAAGGGACCTACAAAACCTTGTGAATATACTAGAAATACAAAGCAAAGGTAAGGGATTGGAACTAAACAGCAAGAAGACTAAAGTCACTGTGATCAGTAAAAAACATGAAATCCACTCATGCAAAATAACAGCAAACGGCACAACCTTGAGACAGGTTGATAAGTTTGAATATCTGGGAATGATCATTTCACCAGACGGCAGATGCACATTAGAAATAGCCAGCAGAATCGGCCAAGCCAAAACAACATTCAAGAAGATAAAAAACATTCTTACCAACAAATATGTTTCAATTAACATCAGGAAGAGAGTTCTTGAATGTCATGTAGAACCGATACTGTTATACGGTTGTGAGGAGTGGACAGTCAACAAGCAAAGCCAGAGCAAGATTGAGGCAGCAGAGATGTGGTTTCCAAGAAGAATGTTGAGAGTTCCATCGACAGGAAAGAAAACAAACGAGAAAATCTTGATAGAGGCAGAAACAAGACGATCATTCATAAGGAAGATTAGGAAAAGACAGGCAACATTTATAGGCTATTTTATGAGGAAAGGAGAGCTGGAGCAACTGGTCACAACATGAAAGATAGGGGGAAAGAGAGCACCAAGCAGATCCAAGGAAACAAATACTGGACGGACTTGCATAGTGGTTGAACACTCAGATGGTGGAAGATGTGCTTGTATCAACAAGGCATAGAAACAGATGGAAAGCCATGATCGCCAACGCCATGTGGCAAGGCACCTGAAGATGATGACGAGTTAACTGTTACATTTTGGTAACGTACATGATAATATACTGGGTGATGATGGTACTTTCCGTCGATTGCCACGTTGTTTGTTACATTTGCCCGGTTAAAGACCAATACTTGGTGTTGTTTTGTTGTTGCTGTTTGTTGTAATTATTTGTTTGAAGTTGTTGTTTGTTGGTTGGTTGTTGATGGTTGGTTGGTTGGCTGTTGGTTGTTGGTTGGCTGGTTCTTCGTTGTTGCTGTTTATTGGTTCTTGTTGTTTATTTATTGCTTGTTTTGTTGTTGTTGTTGGCTGTTGGTGTTGGTTGTTGGTGTTGGTTTTTGGGTGTTGAATATTGGCTGTTGATGTTGGTGTTGTTGCTTCTGTTGTTATTGTTGTCATTTTTGTTGTTGTTGTTGTTATTATTATTATAGTTGTTGAACAAGACATGATGGCAGTTTTGTAAAGATCCCTACGTACGTTTGATTGTTTGGGGTGTTGCTGGTGGGGGAGGTGGGAGGCAGGTGAAAATAAAATTTTTCAGCCTTTCAACAAGAAACAGTTTCAGGGATGATGCTGTATAGTCAGTGATGGGTAACAGAGTCAGTTATGAGCAGCAGTGATAGGAGTACTCGGTAAAGCTGGGTTGCCTTTTCTTTTCTTTTGGTTGTTACACTTGTTATTTTCGGTCACTTATTTTAGAAATATGACGTTCCATTTTCTAAGATATGAAGAAAATACATATAAGAACCAAATGTAATGTTTTATTACTTGTAGAAAAAATTAGGACTTACATATTCTATTGCATGCATGAAACTGTAAAATTTGATGTCAGAATGTTTTTAGACATTTAGATTTTTCTGTGCGCGAGGGGTGTGTGTGTGTGTGTGTGTATGTGTGTGTGTGTGTGTGTGTGTGTGTGTGTGTGTGTGTGTGTGTGTGTGTGTGTGTGTGTGTGTGTGTGTGAGTGTGTGTGAGTGTGTGTGTGTGTGTGTGTGCGTGTGTGCGCGTGTGGTGTTTGTGTGTGTCCATTTCTAGAAGCTGTTGAACCCTCTCCACACTCACACTAAAATGGATAAATCCAGCTTTCCTCGTAAATCCTATAATATGCTACAATATGCTTTTTTCATCATGTAAAAATAGTGGGAAAAGTTGCTGGGCATGCCAAGTACGAGACATTCTATTCAAATACACATTTGGTTTTGTTTGGAAGAATCAATGCATTCAAAGTCTTGACGGGTATCCGCAGCATTCACGTAAAGATTGATCCAATGCCAACCAGTCACCATGGTGTAGTGGTGAGTGCAATGGATTAATCTGAAAGGCTGTGGGTTTGAATCCCATCTGTCCCTTCAGAAATGATTGTGCCATTTTTTTGTCTCTAACCGGCTGATACCAAGTGTTGAGCGTGCCATGGCCTCATTGGGAAGATTGGGACCATACAGTCAATTCTCATTCACTGCACATATACGTCATTGAGGGTGTTGCTCAATACTTCTGACCAACACTGCAGGTCCCTGTATCTCTTGGGCCACATCTGGGTGAGAAAACCAGAGAAAGGGCGATATATGAAATTGTAATGGGTCAGATGACTTTCTATAATAAAAATGTTCCCAGTTCTGAGGCCTTCTTCTTCCTCCTCTTTCTGAGTTTCTCATTTCCTAATCTTCTGTCTCACTGTTCATGGTTACTTCATTGATAGTATTTGATTACTGTTTGACGATATCTGAAACGTCAGCGACAGAAAGTGTGTTCTGGTTAAGCCAAGACAATAAACAACCCCATGCTTCTGTCTCTGTGCATGCTGTCTTCTCCTGAGAAGTCTTCACTTGTTTGTGCTGCCTCTGCAACTGTATCTTCAACAAATGTCTTATCCTGGCTTCAGTGTTGACTTGTCTCTTATGCAAAGTGAGACTGAATGTGTATAGGCTTGGGGTTATGACAGATTTAAATGTATACGCCAGAACTTTGGACACGACGATATTCTGTGGTTTAACTTTATGTGTAAATATAATCATGGTCATTATTATGGAGCAGCAGACAAAATGGGTTATGCTGATATTTCCAACATTTGAAAAATACTGGTTACTTGCATGTTTGTCATTATTACTGTTTTCCACACTGTTGATTCTGTGTATAAAACAAAACACAAACAGCTGTCCTGCCACGCCCACAAACGAGAAGGCAAATTTGAGTATTGAGCTGATATCCATGTAAAAACTGCTCACTATGTTCCAAGAAGTTAAAATGGGGACACAATAAGCAGACTGTGTGTACAATCCCCAGTGGGATAGTGGAGGCAACAGTGGAAGAACAGAATAAGTGAGACTGAAACTCCAGATCACTGCACAAGTCACATTTGCTGACAACTTTCCAAAGTGAGCAGAGTTTGTTGATACACAGAGAAGACCCACACGATAGATCATGATTAGTGTCACTATAGAAGTAGACACCACACTACTGACAACGAAACACATCCCTGCAAATTGACACCACACACTTTCTCTCCATTCTGTGTCCTTCAGTGCATAACGTCCTTGGTACAAGTGATCCACTGCAACAAGGGTTAACAAGTACACACCACTAAGTACATCAGCCACATGTAAATGTAACATCAGGACAAAGAAGACTTGCTTAGTTCCTCTCATGATGTGACGTAAGTGATAAAAGAAAATGGTCGTGTTGCTGAACAAGGTAAGAACAGTGAGTGCTATCACCACAAAACGGAACATAGCTGAAGGAATCAAACGACTGCAGGATACTACAGGATCAGCTGTTGAGTGACAGTTGACAGGATTGAAGCCTGCTGGTAGCAGCACAGAACAACACAGTTTAAAATTGTCTGTATATACTGTTTGTAATGAAGTCAATCTTGTCAATAAATTAAAAGAAAAATGTTGCAATGGATTGTTTCTTAGATCAATGGTCTGTAGTTTTGCCAGTACCTGGAAACCTTTGCCGTGAATATTTTCTATGCCATTGCCAGAAAGATTAAGACTCCACAAATTCGGGAACGAGTTGAACGCACATGAATTTACATAATTCATTTTTATTTGAGACACATCCACAATGCGAACCTTTGAATCACTATGATCAGTGCCATCAGCGCATGTTAATATGAGTGGATTATTTCTGACTATAAAAACCCGTAAGTTGGGCAATAGTGTAAAAACTTTAGTGGGAAGAAATGACAAACTATTGCTTTGTACATCCAGATATAAAAGATTTGATAGTTGTACCTCATCTAAGCTTGACACATTACAACGAGCAATTCCCAAAAATGTAATCAAGGAGTATTGACGGCATCTGCCAAATTCATTCCAGAGCCTGTACCGTCCAAAGAACGAAGAATATATTGATAAGATATGTCAAAAACAAATTTCCTGTCACACAAAAATGATGATCTACAGCACGTACAGCCTTCTGGACACACGGTATTACAATACAGTTCATCGTCACTGTGTGGGCACTGAATCACTTCGTCACAAAGGTGAGAGATATGTACACAGATCTGAGATGCCTGGCATCGGTAGAAACCAGGACATGCATATGTCTGGCAACCTGCTTCATCCTCATGACCCATACAGTCATAGACATCGTTACATCGTGTGTAGACCGGTAAACAGAAGTTGATGCTGTCACACTGAAAGTGGGTCTCTGGACACACAAACCCTAGGGTGCCCACAGGTGCTGGGGTCACTTGAAATGTATTCCATTTCATATCGAAGTTTACAATCCCACTATCGTATGGAAACTGTAGATTCGGTTTACTGCCATGGTTACGTCCGAAACAAATATCTTCGTCTCTGAGTGTGAAACAGTCATATTTTTTATCACATGTCCAGTTGCTGGGGATACACTGAAAGGTAGACACAAAGATACATACACATATCCAAGATGAAAATATCTATCATTTAAACATTTTGTTTTCTGTTTGTTTATTTGTTTGTTTGTTTGTATATCAATGACTTATGCTTGACCACAAATTTTGTTTGTGAGTATACATGAACGTATTCATGTACGTATAAATAATTAGTTCATTCTTCTAGCCAGCCCTACAAATGTAAAAACACTTATCCAAAAACAGAACTTGTAAGAGACGTTACTTTGCAAATGAAGGTAACCTGTATACGGATCATTTCCAGCAGACAATAAGCGAGGCGTTGTGAAAAAATTTACTTAAATGAAAAAAAAAGAAATGTGTTTCTAACTTCTAAATACCTCATGAATTTCGTTTTTGTCATACCTCTTGTTGATTTATTTATTAGTTTGTTTTCAGTCTTTGTTTCAGAAACTATATTTATTATGTAAAGATACATATATGAAGGCCTGAAACAGTAACTCATTGCACTTTAAATGTATTTTATACCGTGATTTAGCTGAACAGATATTAATCATAAGTTTTCAGACCTGTTGATCACCACAATAGAATTCTTCAAGTTCACATAGTGGAAAGACACAAAAGTTTTCGTCACTGTTGTCGCTGCAGTCAGACTGGTGGTCACATAATACAGAGTATCGCACACGTTCAATTCCATTGGTGCAGAGGAACATTGGTCCATGTGACATCAGTGACGTATGACAAGAATAAAGAGTTCCATGATAGTCACTGACTGACGTGTTGGTGTTCAGAAACGGTAGTTTATAATCAGTGTAGCTACCTTTCACTTCACATATATAACCTGTCATTTTGTTATTACACCGTCCTCCATCAAGGAAAAGATTTCTGTGAAGCCATGTAATTTTGGTCAAGAAATAACAAGAATGCCATTCCCTGCACCAGACTGAGAACATGCTGTAGTACACAACACTAGAGTCATCAGACCACCTCCACATCGAAGAGTATCTGCAATTATCAAATGCCACTTTGGTACAAAATCTATTAAAAATGTGAATGCATATGTGTGGGTGTGTGTAAAAGTACGTACAATATATATATATATATATATTAAAAGGTTAAAGTTCCCATGGTCAATATGGCCGTAGGGGCGGTGAACTGTTAAAGATTCACCGTGTCTAGGGCACGGCATTATGAAAGGCGGAGCCCATCCCTCTCCTTTCGCCGCCTTTTTAAACCTCCCCCGACCGAAGTCAGGTACCCATTCACTGCTGGGTGGACAGAGGGAGTTTTCAGGCCGGAAAAATCGAACCAGCGTTTAGCGCATTCGAACCACCGACCTTCCGCACCGTAGGCGAGCGCTCTAACCACTCGACTACACATATATAAAACCGACACTAAACGGATCCTCAGGGTATGTACAGACGAATTGAAGAAATTGTCCACAGGAAAAATACATGCACATCAACTGGTTGCTTGAAATCGAAAGATGGCACGTTTATCATGGAAAAAGACAAAATATTAGACAGATGGGGAGAGTACATCAAAGACCTTTTTGAGGATGACAGAAACGAAGAACACATTATAAAAAAGAACTTTGAAGGACCACACATAATGAAAGATGAAGTTAGAGTGGCACTAAAAAACATGAAACCAGGAAAAGCCCCAGGACCAGACATATTACTACACAGATGATTGAAGCCCTGGAGGAATTTGGCATAGAAAAAATAACAGTCCTCCTAAATGAAATTTATGACACTGGACAAAATCCCCAAAGATATGTCAAAATCAATTTTCATTGCACTTCCAAAGAAGACAGGGGCTATAAAATGCGAACTCCATCGCACAATCAGTTTGATGAGTCATGTAACAAAAATACTGTTGAGAACACTCATGATGAGGACAAGGAATAGAATCAAAAGAGAAATAGCAGAAGAACAGTGTGGATTTGTGGAACTGGAAAGGAACTATTAATGCCATATACATCTTAAGAACTATCATAGAGAAGTCAATTGAGATGAATTAGGATTTGTATTTATTCTTTGTTGACTACACCAAGGCTTTTGATCGGGTAAGACATGATGAATTGATCAATTAACTGGAGAGACTCAATGTTGATGGAAAAGATCTACGAATAATCAGAAATATGTACTGGGAACAAACAGCTGCAATGAGAATAGAAAACAATGTAAGCTCTTTCCAAAACATCAAAAGAGGAGTCAGACAGGGTTGTGTTTTGTCACCAGATCTGTTTTCACTGTTCAGCGAAAAGATCATGAGAAATCTAGAAGAAGACCCTGGATTAAAGGTTGGAGGGAAAATGATAAACAACATTCGATACGCAGATGACACCGTGCTAATTGCAGAAAATGAAAGGGACTTACAATACCTTGTGAATATACTTGAAATAGAAAGCAAAGGTAAAGGGTTGGAACTAAACAGCAGGAAGCCTGAAGTCATGTTGATCAGTAAAAAACATGAAATCCTCTCATGCAAAATAAAAGCAAATGGCACAACCTTGACACAGGCTGATAAATTCAAATACCTGGGAACGATCATTTCATCAGACGGCAGATGCACATCAGAAATAGCCGGCAGAATCGGCCAAGCCAAAACAGCATTCAAGAAGATGACAAGCATTCTTACCAACAAATGCCTATCAATTAACATCAGGAAGAGACTTCTTGAATGCTATATAGAACCAATACTGTTGTACGGATGTGAGGCGTGGACAGTCAACAAGCAAAGCCAGAACAAGATTGAGGCAGCCGAGATGTGGTTTCTAAGAAGAGTGTTGAGAGTTCCATGGACAGCAAAGAAAACAAACGAGACAGTCTTGATGGAGGCAGACACAAGGAAGATTAGGAAAAGACAGGCAACATTTATAGGCCATTTTATGAGGAAGGGGGATTTGGAGCACCTGGTCACAAGGGGAATGCTGGAGGGGAAGAGAGCACCAGGTAGACCCAGTGAGAAAATGCTGGACGGACTTGCAGAGTGGCTGGGGTCGAGGAGGGTGGGGGAGATGCTAGGGGCAACGAGAGATAGAGACAGATGGAAGTCCATGATCGCCAACGCCATGTGGCAGGGCACCTGATGATGATAATATACACATATACATAAACACTGGAAGATCTTGACTTTACAGACGGTCTAACACTTGTTTCCTGCACATGCAGGGAAACAATCATCCCGTCTCCACATCTTCGCATGACAAATATACCACAAGATCAGCCAGAAGAAGACAGAGGTGTGGTGACACTGAACATACTAAACCTGTTACCAATCCAGGCACATGGAACAGACCTACCCACATTTAGAGTTCGCCTACGTAGGCAGACAGAGCTGTTAGAAATGACAGATAGAGCAAGTTGTGACATCATGAGCCTTCTCGTGGAAGCCAGAAACACCTTCAGAATGCTAAACAACGTGTGGAGGCCTCACGCACCCACCCACGCAGCACTTCATAAACACCAGGCTCAGACCAAACCAGAGCTATGTCCTTACCAACCTACTTTATGGCCCAAAATGTTGGAAGAAAGACGATAGCACCACCACCACCATCACCCCGGATATGCCATGTATCAAGAGTTTATAGTATTTGATATTAATTTCGCAGTGCAGAGACTGTTACATTACATCTTATAGCAACAGAAAAAAAAAAGCAATTTCTGCAACTCATGACATACAGTGTAGATGATCCACGCTGACTAGAGGTAAGTCCAAGGGCTATTGTGTGGACTTTCTGGTACGAAGCCATAGCTAGAGTACTTAACATGTCCTGCCACTGCTCTTTCGTGTTGAAACTTGCCAGATGCATCCCACGATTGTGACACAGTTTAAAGGCTTTTTTCCAAGAAACACGCTCGCGTACAGACGTAAACTGGAAACAGCTATTTCCAGCCATGATAAAGCCAGTCCCACAGGTGTCAGATGTGTAAGGACAATTCATTTCGTCCTGTCCCTCAGCACAATTCGTCTCCAGGTTACATGGGAAATGGAGTTGAAAATCAGGCCAGTTAGGCACAGAACAATTCCACGTGTCGTCAGCAAACTGATGAGGCGTTGCTGCGCGTGCGTGGTAAGTGAAGAGGATTGTTGAACCCACCTCATTCCAGGTTTTACAGTTCTTACTGATGTAACGCACGCTCACAGTCTGAGCAGTGAAGACTACCGGTGAGTGGTAGACTCGGGTGTTCATCATCCATATCAGTTCTCTGGTGTTCTCCTCCTCTGGCTTTGATCCATTCAACACGCTGGTCAGAGTTGTGTTGACCTGGGTGATCTGTCGGCACCAGGAACAAGGTTCATGCTGGTGATGACTAGAATGTCGTAATAACAGTTGTATTCCTTGAACTGTTTTTCTGTGACATTGATTTTGAGAGCACTCAGCATGAGGGCGTGACCAGGAGGGACTGTAATCATTATGGTTTCGTTAATAGTTTCCTTCATTGAAACCTTGCTGTCCCCAGACCCTGGCAGCTGAATGTAGCCTGGGACATGCACACAAACACACACACACAACACACACACACACACACACACACACACCACACACACACACACACACACACACACACGCACGCATTCACACAATCATGATACACACACAAGTCATCATTATCACAATCGTCATTACTATCATCGTCATTATCACCATCATCATCTTAATCAATCATATGATGTCAGGTTAACATAAAAGTCGTACTGATATATTAAAAATATGAATAACTTAACATGGACAAATTCACGATGAAAACATGTTGAATGAGACTCTAGAAACGATGTTAAGAAGTGTTAAAAGGCATGGATCGAATCAGAAATTCCCTAAAATCATTGAGTCTCAACAACTATTCGTTATATGTGGTTTTATATATATATAATATAATATTATACATATATATATATATTTATATGATATATTATTATGATATGTGTGTGTGCGTGTGTCTGTGTGTGTGTTTGTATTGTGTGTGTGTGGTGTGTGTGTGTGTGTGTGTATGTGTGTGTGTGTGTGTTGTGTGTGTGTGTGTGTGTGTGTGTGTGTTGTGTGTGTGTGTGTGTGTGTGTTGTGTGTGTGTGTGTGTGTATGTGTGTGTGTGTGTGTGTGTGTGTGTGTGTGTGTGTGTGTGTGTGTATGTGTGTGTGTGTTGTGTGTGTGTATGTGTGTGTGTGTTGTGTGTGTGTATGTGTGTGTGTGTGTGTGTGTGTATGTGTGTGTGTGTTGTGTGTGTGTATGTGTGTGTGTGTATGTGTGTGTGTGTGTGTATGTGTGTGTGTGTGTGTGTGTGTGTGTGTGTATGTGTGTGTGTGTGTGTGTGTGTGTGTATGTGTGTGTGTGTGTGTGAAAAGGAATATGCTTTCTGTTGGACAGGTGTGTTAGTTAAGTGGATAAACGTTGGATTCTTGAACGCAAGGTCCTGCGTTTGATCCGCCTAGAGACGTTTTGGGCAAAGGGTGGAGATTTCTTATTTCCGATCTCCCAGGTCACTATATGTGCAGATCTGCCAGTGCCTAAGCTCCTTTCCTATTTATACGCATGCATAAGATCAATCTATGCTGGTTCAGTTCAGTTCATATTGCTTTTAGCCCAGCCAACTACTAGAATCACATCAGGGCTAACCCCACGTCAAAAGCGACAACCAGGTTAAGATAAAAGACCACTGTTAAAAAAACACATTCTCACCGTTAACCTTGCAAGTCTATAATGCAATTAAAGAAAAACATACGTAAAATCAGACCTGGTGAAGTGTATTGATCTCTTGTAAACATTGGAAAATTGCATCAGGAGGGACGTCTCCGAAGAGGTTCTTTAAGGAGTCTGGCGTGTAATGCTTATTCCTCACATTGTACCCATTCCCAGCATTCAAATTGTTCAACGGCTCGTCACACCGGTATACACCATTGTGCTTCATCTATTTAAAAAATACGAGTGAGTGTAGGATGTGTGATCTGTACGTAACCTACACAACACTGTCTCTTTCTTAAGGTTCCTTGCCACAGATGGGAGAATTTCATTTCAGGTTGGGGCGGAATTGGAAAAGTTTGTTATCTCTCTGTTTATTCCAATCCTCGTGCCACAGATTTCTCACATAACCGTCTACTTTGCAAATATGCTGGTTAAAGTGTTCAGTTGGTAACGGAAACATGAAGACATTTAGTATGTATGTTCACCAAAGATAGTGCAAAAACATACTGGAGTATGGTCATCTTAAGGGCATGAGTTCTCTGTGGTCCAGTAAAACGTATTTACGTTAAAGCGCAACGAGTATGAATGACTTTAGAGAATAGTGATGAAGAAGAATGGTTTATTATTGCATTTGATTATTTTTACATCGCTATATGCCAAAACTCTTCTCTGTGTGTGTGCGCGCGCGCGCGCGTGTGTGTGTATGTGTGTGTGTGTGTGTATGTGTGTGTGTGTGTGTGTGTGTGTGTGTGTGTGTGTTAAAATCCTTTCACCTCATTTTTTTTAACTTATATACAGAGCAGGTCATTAGAGAGCCCGATTGAGAAGAGATGGGATTAAGGATTGGAGGAAGAAACATCATCAACTTGAGATATGCAGACGACACTGGCAGATAACATCACAAGCATGAAGAGAATTCTCTACCGAGTAGATGCAGCAGTCTGCAGGACAGGATTGAAACTGAATGCTAAAAATACTAAAGTCATGCACATAGCGAGAAAAGAAGGCCTGGAACATCCAAACATACAAATAAAAAAACAGACTTAGAAAATGTCCAACATTTCAAGTATCTAGGATCTGTGAAAGCAAATGACAGCTCCTGCACCAAAGATGTGAAAACAAGAATTGGCATGGCAAAACAAAAAATGGTCCAGTTAAACAACGTAAGGAAAGACAGATACTTTAAACTAAGAATCCTGAACATTTTGATTTGGCCTGTTTGAATGGATGGTTGCGAAACCTGGACATCAAGAAAAGACGAAGAAAATAAAATCAATGCAGCAGAAATATGGCTCTGTAGACTGACTTCTCAGAGTCAAATGGACAGACAAGAATAAACAATAGCGTGTTAAAGGAACTGAAAGCTGAGCGCCAGCTGCTGACAGATATTAACAAAAGAAAGCTGATATACGTAGGTCATGCGATCAGAAACTTCAAAACGTATTTGCTATCAATGGTCCTGCAGGGGAAAGTTGAGGCGAGGAGAAGAAAGGGACGACCGCACACTTTATATTTCAACGACATCGCTGAAGTCTGTGTTCTGGGGATCCAGTAAGTCGCCCACAGATGACCTGGAGAAAACATGTGACGTCGAGGGTGGCTTCTACCGCCGATCCTGGCGAAGAAGAGGGATGAGAGATATGTTAAAAATTCCACCAATTTCTGTGAGGTGAGCTAGAGGAAATGGTCGAATGATCTGGTAGGCAAAACAAAAATCATTTGGACCAATTTCAACAGTTCCAAGGAATCTCTTTCACTCTTATCTTGAAATGAGATCAACAGAAGGCTGTCATCTCTCTCTCTCTCTCTCTCTCTCTCTCTCTCTCTCTCTCTCTCTTCTGTGTTGTGTGTGTGTGTGTGTGTGTGTGTGTGTGTGTGTGTGTGTGTGTGTGTGTGTGTGTGTTTATGTGTGTCTGTGTGTGTGTGTGTTCGTTCGTTATTTAATTTCACGTCTATTCACACATGTGCTTTTAGGCAAGTGTGCGAGTAGGAGTGTGTGTTGTGTGTGTGTGTGTGTGTGTGTGTGTGTGTGTGTGTGTGTGTGTGTGTGTTGTGTGTGTGTGTGTGTGTGTGTGTGTGTGTGTGTGTGTGTGTGAGTGAGTGAAAGTGTGTGTGTATGTGTGTGTGAGGAACATATGTTGGTTTCAGATTTACCTTTCTGAATACAGTGTCTTCGTCCGTTATCAGAAAAAATTCCGCATGCACTAATACAACGAATACCATCTGATGAAGATTCAAAATGATCGACATTCCTGCACTTACACTCTGGCCAAGTCTTTAGGTTTTATTTAACTTATGGGTTTTATGTTTTTATGTATCCATATGTCATGGAAAGAAACTTAGGCTACTTATAGTGGAACGTATCTCTGTGTCTGCAATGTCTCCACGAATCTCCTTAAAAGTTATGGCCTACCATAAATGTTCTCAGCTTAGCCCAGAACTGTGCAAGTGTCATGTAGATAGAAATCATCATCATCATCATCATCATCATCATCATCATCATCATCATGTGCCCTGCCACATGGCGTTGGCGATCACGGCCCTCCATCTGCATCTGTCCTTTGTTGCTGCAGGTACTTCTTCCATTCTAAAGCCTATTATCACCTATAAATAATATGGAGTCTTCGTTCAATACCAATATTCCATGTCCTTGGGCACCATCCTCCTCCGCTCTACTCATCGTCATTATGATGATGATGATGATGATGATGATGATGATGGTGATGATGATGATGATATCATCATCATCATCATCATCATCATCATGTGCCCTGCCGCATGGCGTTGCCGATCATGGCCCTCGATACGAATCTAGCCCTTGTCTCTGCAAATAGGCCTACATCTCCCACCCTCTCTGTCCTCAGCCTCCCTGCAAGTCTGTCCAATATTTTCTCCCTGGGTCAACCTGTTGTTCTCTTTCCCTCCAGCTTCCCTGTTGTGACCAAGTGCTCTAATTTTTCTTTGTCCCCATAAAACGTCCTATAAACGTTGCTTGTCTTTTCCACCCACTCAACTCATCGTCAGAAGGATTGCACCATCTATAGATGGCAGAATGTCTCAACCAGCAGTCTGACCAAATGTTAGATCCCAGTCAACCCCTAGAAATTGCCTGAAGTACCATCAATCCGACCACTAATCACTATCCTTTCCATTGATCATAAGTCCAACACAGTAGGAACCCACCCTCTTGCCAGTTCTCCAGTCATATTCCTTTTCATCCTTTTCATTTTATCCAACGTGTAAGCACAACCACATGCTATCACACATCATCATCATCATGATCCTTATTTCAGTGTAAATCATCTCCTCACCTCCCATCCTTCTCCCACAAAAAATCGAACAAATTAAAAAAACAGAATAAACACACCAAAAAAAAAAAAAAAACAGATATAAAGCTGAACAAACACAAACAACAACAAACAGATAGAAACTGAATAAACACATTAGAAACAAACAGATAAAAAACTGAATAAACAAACCAAAAACAACAGATAAAAAATTGAATAAACACACCAAAAACAACAGATAAAAAACTGAATAAACACACCAAAAACAACAGATAAAAAACTGAATAAACACACCAAAAACAACAGATAAAAAATTGAACAAACACACCAAAAACAACAGATAAAAAACTTGAACAAACACACCAAAAACAACAGATAAAAAATTGAACAAACACACCAAAAACAACAGATAAAAAATTGAACAAACACACCAAAAACAACAGATAAAAAATGAATAAACACACCAAAAACAACAGATAAAAAACTGAACAAACACACCAAAAACAACAGATAAAAAACTGAACAAACACACCAAAAACAACAGATAAAAAATGAATAAACACACCAAAAACAACAGATAAAAAACTGAATAAACACACCAAAAACAACAGATAAAAAACTGAATAAACACACCAAAAACAACAGATAAAAAATTGAAAAACACACCAAAAACAACAGATAAAAAATTGAACAAACACACCAAAAACAACAGATAAAAAATTGAACAAACACACCAAAAACAACAGATAAAAAATTGAATAAACACACCAAAAACAACAGATAAAAAAACTGAACAAACACACCAAAAACAACAGATAAAAAACTGAACAAAACACACCAAAAACAACAGATAAAAAATTGAATAAACACACCAAAAAACAACAGATAAAAAACTGAACAAACACACCAAAAACAACAGATAAAAAACTGAACAAAACACACCAAAAACAACAGATAAAAAATTGAATAAACACACCAAAAACAACAGATAAAAAAACTGAACAAACACACCAAAAACAACAGATAAAAAACTGAACAAACACACCAAAAAAACAGATATAAAAACTGAAGAAACACACTAAAAACAACAATAAAAAATTGAATAAACACACCAAAAACAACAGATAAAAAAATGAACAAACGCACTAAAAACAAACATATAAAAAATAAACACACCACAAACAAACAATAAAAAATGAATAAACACACCAAAACAACAAATAAAAAAACCTGAATAAAACACACCAAAAACAACAGATAAAAACTAAATAAACACACACAAAAACAAACGATAAAAAACTGAATAAAACACACAAATCATAAAATAAAAAAATGAACAAAAAACAAACAGTAAAAAAACAACTGAGGAAAACACGCAAAAAAAAAACAAAAACACATAAAAAGATATAAACAAACACACTAAAAACAAAAAAACAGATTAAAAACGTGAACAAAACAACCAAAACAAACATATCAAAGTCGGTGAACGAACACACCAAAATCAAATATAAAAAACTGAACACAGCAAAAACAAACACATAAAAAGACTAAAAAAACACACTAAAAACACAAAGATATAAAAAAACAAACACACCAAAAACAACGTAAAAGATTAAACCAACACACCAAAAACAAATAGATCAAAACGCCCACAAACACACCAAAAATACAGATAAAAATAATGAACAAACATACCAAAAACAAACGTATGAAAAACTGAACAAACACACCAAAAACATAGACAAAATGGAATAAACACACAAAAAGCAAACAGATAAAAAAAACTGAATAAACACACTAACAACAAACATAAAAAATAAACAATCACACCAAAACCAACAGATAAAATAAAACGAATAAACACACCAAAAACAAACAGATAAAAAACCGAAAAACACCAAAAAGAAACATAAAAAACTGAACAAATACACCAAAAAACAGATAAAAGAAACTGAACAAAACACACCAAAACCAACAGATACAAATCCGAATAAACACACCAAAAACAAACAGATAAACAAATCTCAATAGACACACCAAACACAAACATAAACAAATCTCAATAGACACACCAAACACAAACAGATAAACAAATCTCAATAAACACACCAAAAACAAACAGATAAACAAATCTCAATAGACACACCAAACACAAACATAAACAAATCTCAATAGACACACCAAACACAAACAGATAAACAAATCTCAATAAACACACCAAAAACGAACAGATAAAAAATTGAACAAACACACCAAAAACAAACCGATAAAAATGGAACAAACACACCAAAAACAAACAAATGAAAAATTGAACAAACACACCAACAACAAACAGATAAAAAAACTGAACAATCACACCAAAAGCAAACATATAAAAACTGAGCAAAGACACCAAAAACAAACATATAGAAACTGAATAAACACACCAACAACAAACAGATAAAGAACTAAACAAACAAACACAAAAACAGATTAAAAAAAAACTGAACAAACACACAAAAAACAGATAAAAAACTGAACAAACAGACCAAAACCAATAGATAGGAAAACGAATAACACACCAAACAGAAACAGATAAAAAAAAAAAAACAACGAATAAACTGTCCAAAAAGAAATATAAAAAAGCTGAACAAACAAATCAAAACCAACAGATACAAATCCGAAAAAACACACCAAAAAAACACTAAATAAAATAAAAGATGAAAAAAATGGACAAACACGCCAAAAACACCAGATACAAATCCAAATAAACACACACAAAAAAAAAACAGATAAACAAATCTCAATAAACACACCAAAAACAAACAGATACATAATGAACAAACACACCTAAAACGAATAGAGAAAAACATTGGAAAACACACCAACAACAAACAAAAAAACTGAACAAACACACCAAAACCAAACATAAAAACTGAACAAACACACCAAAAACAAACATAAAAAAGTGAACAAACACAGCAACAACGAACAGATAAAAAAAATTAAACAAACACACCAAAACCAATAGATTCAAAAACAAATAAACACACCAAAAACAAACAGATAAAAAAAATTGAACAAACACACCAAAACCAATAGATTCAAAAACAAATAAACACACCAAAAGAAACAGAGAAAAACTGAACAAACACACCAAAAGCAAACAGATAAAAACAAACAAACACACCCAAAACAGAAGTCTGATGCAAATGGTCAGACCTTGTCAAGTCCATGAACTACAACGGCACTCAATACCGTTGCACACAGACTCATCTCTAGACAATACACCACACCCTTCACACTCAGTCCTCAGAATAATCCCTCACACACACCCCCACCCCAACCCAATCCTCACCCTCTGCTGATCCATACACATCATGAAGGATTTATTGTGTTTTTATATTTGAACCAGAAAAAAACCACGAAAATAGAAACGCGTATTTAATACAACCAGACAAGACAGGCACAAATTTTCGGCCAACTGGCCTTTACCAACCTAAACGTAAGATCACAAACGAGGTAACACCAAATACAAGAATTACGAGAAAAAGATTTTAACTTCCCTGCTGCTTCCTGTTTGTTTAAACGGGGTTGGTCACACTTGTTTTTGGATTTCTTACTGTTAAGGATTGTTCACATATATACACGCAGCTGATAAGCAAAAGATTTAGAAATTATTTGCTGACAGCAAAAACATTGCCCTGTGCAGACTGTAGCGCTGACCACAATCCTGTAATGGGAAGATTAAGGTTTAAACTAAAGAAAAAAACAGACCAAAAGTAGCATCAAACTAAGTCTTGGACTCTTAAAGAGAAATGAAGAGATACGTAAAAAAGTAACGTACATGTTCAAAACAAATTCAATGCTCTGGAAGACGTTAGTGACAGTGAGGAACAACGGACAAAGTTGAGAAACTCGATCAATGAAGTTTGTAAAGAAATCCTAAGAGTAAAAAGAAAAGCAACAGAACTGGATTACAAAAGAAATTATAGGTCTGATGGAAGAACGGGACGAAGGCAAATGGAAAAGAGGAAGAATATGAGAGGATAAACAAAGAAATCAGGAAGATGTGCAATAAAGTTGAGGATGTTTCCCTGGAAACAAAGTGCAAAGAAATAGAAAACCGACACAAAACAGATCCTCAGAGTATGTACAGAAGAATTCAAGAAAATACCCACAGGAAAAAAGACATGTACTTCAACTGGTTGTTTAAAATCGAAAGACGGTCTGGTTAATTTGAATGTTATCATTTATGTTTTTTGTCAGAAAATATTACAAGTCTTTTGATAGTTCATCTCTAAAGCAAAGTGACTGCCAGATTCCAAGCAAATTGGAACCAGCATAACATGTTTAGAATCAGAACGAGCATGTACTAAAGCAACAACAACAAATTAGGACAGCCATTCACACCTACATGAGACAAAGTCAGATGCAGCCCAGCACACGATTTTTATGTTATGTTTTTCATCGCACAGATATCAAGTCTGAAAAAAGAAGAAACAAGGAATGAATTTAATTTCTACGGTTAAAAATGCCATGTACTATTTTCAAAAGTGTTTACAACATGGCATTCTCAAACGTATACAACAAATTACTCGTGTTCTCACACCTGATGTAACTGATGTGTACGCCACTTTCATTGCGCACGTTGGTGATGCCAATTCTGTCTTGTAGATATTACCATACACCACTTTCATTGCACACTTTGATGACGCCAGTTCTGTCCAGTAGATACTACCATTGGTTGTCTGCAGTGCTGCCCTGATCTGGGGTAGACTGCTCCCATATATGTATGGGTAAGACAAACTGTCTTCGGTATATCCTGGTGTTGTGTTTGGTAATGCTGATGCTGCTGAAGTTGTCAACAAAACGTCACCATTCCCCAAGGAGACATTAAGTAACCCTGTGGTAGCTATATTTCTGCTATTCACATTGCTGCTACTCCCGGAAATTGAATGAGCCAATCGTGTCCAATCGTTTGACAAGGATGTCTGATGTGGATATTGTGAGGTGTTCAAATACGATCCCAAGTCCTTGTTTTGATTATGGTCCTGTTGGAGCTGGTTAGCGTCAAAGCTGGTGTTGGTGTGGTCGGTACTGTGTGTGTTTGATCCTGAAGGATTTTTGGTTACTGACAAGTTCGACAGAAGCACCAGCAGCAGGAATGAAAAGATCATGATGATGCTGGCTGAAGATACACACTGCCACTGACAAGGTTTCGTCTTGATGATAGGGACACGTTCACTGAGCAGTTTGCAGACTACGTGGCTATATTTTTTTTCAGCAGTGTGTCCAAGCCATCCATGTTCACTGAGACACAGTCACCATAATTTAACCCACTGAATCCTGCACCCTGTTCATTGGTATGCTACATTGGCAACCATGCTAGCAAAGCGAAAAGGTAACCATTTGATTCCTTCACCCTATCCACCAGCTTCCTGCAGGAATTGGAGGATAGGGTGCGGGAGTCAAAGGGCTTAGGAAACTACGATCACCAATTAATTCACAAATAGTCCATTCGTCCCAAAGCTGTTATCTTAAACAACAGATGGTCGTATTGTATTCAAAATTCACGGAAAAGGAGAGAGTTTTCAAGATACTCCTTTGTATCACTCTCTGGTCGGCCTTTCTTTCTTTCTCGCCTATCATCATCGTCATCATCATTATCATCATCACGTATTGATCAGCCACTGGCAGCGTGCCATTCCGAAACGAATCAAAGGTGATGGTGATGATGGGAAGGAAGAGGATGGTGCTTCTAATAAAACCGTTGGTGTGAAAATATAAGAATGCAAATAACGATAATAACAGTAATAATATTCATCATCACCATCATTATCATCATTATTAGAAGAAGAAGAAGACAACGAAGAAGAAGAAGAAGGAGAAGAAGAAGAATGTAATAACAATAACAATAATAGTGATGATGATGATGATGATGATGATGATGATGATGATGATGATGATGATGATGACGACGACGACGACAACGACGACGACGACGATGTTGATGTTGAGGAGGAGGAGGAGGAGGATGACAACGACTATGATGATGATAATATAATAATAAGGAAATTAATTACGCTGATAATAACAATGATAGTGTTATTGATACTAATTATCATTATAATGACTAGAATAATAACGATAATAATTATAATCTGGGCTATATAGTGTGAAGAGGCCATGTTCAGAGTATGTTAATCGCATTTTTATGTGACAGAACATTACATGTCTTACACTGTAAAGAAGCAGCAACAGACAATATCGAAACACACAGCACGCACGCACACACACACACACACACACACACACACACACAGACACACACACACACACACACACACATAGACACACACACATATACACACACAAACGCGCGTGCGCACACACACACACACACACACACACACACACACACACACAACAAACGCATACACACTCACACACACATACACACACAACACACACACACACACACACACACACACACACACACACACACATACACACACACACGCACACGCACACACATGAAAAGATATCACTGATAAATACATGACCAAACTGTGACCATACATTCACACATAGAAGCATACAGGATGATGGAGGTTGAGAAGTGAATATTGGAATTAGAATACCAGAACCTTTTGTTACGTATGCCTAGAATCTGA
>JAPXFY010000022.1:54447388-54517084 GCA_030674185.1 Monoplex corrugatus
GACCACACCAACACCAGCTTTGACGCTAACCAGCTCCAACAGGACTACAATCAGAACAAGGACTTGGGATCGTATTTGAACATCTCACAATACCCACATCAGACATCCTTGTCAAACAATTGGACACGATTGGCTCATTCAATTTCCTGGAGTAGCAGCAATGTGAATAGCAGAAATATAGCTACCACAGGGTTACTTAATGTCTCCTTGGGGAATGGTGACGTTTTGTTGACAACTTCAGCAGCATCAGCATTACCAAACACAACACCAGGATATACCGATGACAGTTTGTCTTACCCATACATATATGGGAGCAGTCTACCCCAGATAAGGGCAGCACTGCAGACAACCAATGGTAGTATCTACAGGACAGAACTGGCGTCATCAAAGTGTGCAATGAAAGTGGTGTATGGTAATATCTACAAGACAGAATTGGCATCACCAACGTGCGCAATGAAAGTGGCGTACACATCAGTTACATCAGGTGTGAGAACACGAGTAAATTGTTGTATATGTTTGAGAATGCCATGTTGTGAACACCTTTGAAAATAGTGCATGGCATTTTCAACTGTAGAAATTAAATTCATTCCTTGTTTCCCCTTTTTTTCAGACTTGATATCTGTGCGATGAAAAACATAATACAAAAATCGTGTGTTAGGCTGCATCTGACTTTGTCTCATATAGGTGTGAATGGCTGTCCTGATTTGTTGTTGTTGCTTTATTACATACTCGTTCTGATTCTAAACATGTTATGCTGGTTCCTAGTTGCTCGGAAACTGGCAGTCATTTTGCTTTAGAGATGAACTATCAAAAGATTTTCTGATAAAAAACATAAATCATAACAATCAAATTAACTGTACCGTCTTTCGATTTTAAGCAACCAGTTGATGTGCATGTCTTTTTCCTGTGGGTAATTTCTTCAATTCTTCTGTACATACTCTGAGGATCTGTTTTGTGTCGGTTTTCTATTTGCACCTCTTCCTGATTTCTTTGTTTATCCTCTTTTTCTTTTTTGCCTTTGCCTTCCTCCTGTTCTTCCATCAGGCCTATAATTTCTTTTCTCATCCAGTTCTTTTGCTTTTCTTCGTTTATCCTCTCTCATATTCTTCCTCTCTTCCCTTTGCCTTCCTCCCATTCTTCCATCAGACCTATAATTTTTTTTGTCATCCAGTTCTGTTGCTTTTCTTTTTTACTCTTGGGATTTCTTTATAAACTTCATTGATCGAATTTCTCAACTTTGTCCATTGTTCCTCACTGTCACTAACGTCTTCCAGAGCACTGAATTTGTTTTGAACATGTACATTAAATTTTTTTACGTATGTCTTCATTTGTCTATAAGAGTCCAAGACTTAGTTTGATGTTAGTTTTGGTCTGTTTATTTTTTCTTTTTCTAAATTTAAGCCTCTATCTTCCCATTACAGGATTGTGGTCAGCGTTGCAGTCTGCGGCAGTGTTTTTGCTGTCAGCAAAGAATTTCTAAATCTTTTGCTTATTAGCTGAGTGTATATGTGTGAACAATCCTTAACAGTAAGAAATCAAAAAACAAGTCCTCAGACTCAGACTCAGACTATTTATTAACCAATGAATTAACAAAGGAATTTGATTTGGTTTTGCGTAACACACTCCCGCCATGCATACAAGACATGTGACAACATGAACAATACATAATATGAAAAATACTTGATCAAAAACACTTCAGGTACTCACACATGCCTGGGCGTGCACACCCACCCGTGCATCAAAAACAATATATAATCATACAGATAATAATGCTTGTAAACAAGACATGAAATTTGCTAGTATGATATAAATATAACTTGACAGAAAACATCAACAGATGAGCAGCCCTTACACTCAGAAAGGAGGAGGGAATAACTAAGGAGGGGGGAGGGTGGTGGGGAGGGGGGCCGGGGAAGAAGAGAGTAGAAAGCAGAAGCAGGGGTGTCAGATAAAAGGAGCAATGGATGAAGAAGACAGTGTCACAAATCATTCAGCATCTTTACAGCAGTGTGGGAAAAAGCTGTGCTTCAATCGGTTGGATTTACACTTAATACTGCGGAATCTTTTGCCGGAAGGAAGAAGTTGGAACAGAGGGTTGGCTGGGTGCAGTTTATCAGATACAATAGACCTTGCTTTGCGTGTCACACGCTCCCGAAAGATATTGTCGATAGATGGGAGCTCACATCCTGCAATTTTGGATGCGGTCTTTACAACCCTGTTGAGTCTTTTCTTGTTGTTACTGGACGCACTCCCATACCAGACAGTATTTGAGAATGTGAGTACACTCTCAATGACAGAGCGATAAAACTGTGTCATTATTGGCGTGGTTAATCTAAGCTTTTTAAGTTGACGTAGGAAATACAGTCTCTGATGCGCTTTCTTGCAGATTTCTGATGTATTTACATCCCAAGTGACCTTGTTAGAGATGTGCAGGACGAGAAATTTGAGTGATTTAACCTGTTCAACTGTTTGGCCTTTCACTGACAATGGGGGGAGTACTGGTTTGTTTTTGCGGAAGTCGATTATCATTTCTTTAGTTTTAAATACATTAAGTTCTAGGTTGTTTGCAGCACACCAGTCAACCATGTTTGCAACCTCTTTCCTGTACATTGTCTCATCACTGTTTGATATAAGACCTTCCATAGTGGTGTCATCAGAGAATTTGACTACAGTCACAGATGAGCAGTTAGAACGGAAGTCATTGGTAAACAATGTAAATAGCAAGGGAGATAACACACATCCTTGAGGGGCACCTGTATTCAAGATAAGTTCTTTTGACATTTTGTTTCCTACTCTCACTGCCTGGGGCCTGTTGGTCAGGAAATTAGAAATCCAGCGACACACACTAACATCAACATTTAAGTCTGTCAGCTTGGCTATCAATTTTGCGGGAACAATAGTATTAAACGCAGAACTAAAATCAACGAAAAGAATACGAGCATAGGTATTTGGGTTTTCAAGATGCTCTAGAACAGAATGAAGGCCCAGTGACACAGCATCTTCGACAGATCTGTTAGCTCTATAGGCGAACTGAAAGGGGTCCATTAGAGGGTCTGTCACAGTTTTCAGGTAGCGTAGGACGAAACGTTCAAAAACTTTCATTGCCACAGAAGTTAGTGTGATCGCCCCCGTTTAAACAAGCAAGAAGCAGTGGGGAAATTATAATCTTTTTCTCGTAATTCTTGTATTTGGTGTTACCTCGTTTGTGATCTTACGTTTAAGTTGATAAAAGCCAGTTGGCCGAAAATTTGCCCCAGTCTTGTCTGGTTGTATTAAATACGCGTTCTGATTCTATTTTCGTGTTTTTTTTCTTGTTCAAATATAAAAGACGATAAATCCTCTATGATATGTATGGATTGGCAGAGGATGAGGATTGGGATGGGGTGGGTGTGTGTGAGGGATTATTTTGGGGACTGAGTTTGAAGGGTGTAGTGTATTGTCTAGAGATGAGTCTGTGTACAACGATACTGAGTGCAGTTGTAGTTCATTCAAATTACTGGACTTGACAAGTTCTGACCATTTGCACCAGACTTCTGTTTTTGGTGTGTTTGTTTGTTTTTATCTGTTTGTTTTGGTGTGTTTGTTCAGTTTTTCTCTGTTTCTTTTTGGTGTGTTTATTTGTTTTTGAATCTATTGGTTTTGGTGTGTTTGTTCAGTTTTTATGTTTATTTTTGGTGTGTTGGTTCAGTTGTTATATGTTTGTTTTTGGTGTGTTTGTTCAGTTTTTTTATATGTTTGTTGTTGGTGTATTTGTTCAATTGTTTTATCTGTTCGTTTTTAGTGTGTTTGTTCAGTTTGTATCTGTTTGGTTTTGGTGTGTTTACTGAGATCTTTTTACCTGTTTGTTTTTGGTGTGTTTATTTGGATTTGTATCTGTTGATTTTGGTGTGTTTGTTCATTTTTTCATGTATTTTTTTTTGTGTGTGTTTATTCGGATTTGTATCTGTTGGTTTTGATGTGTTTGTTCAGTTTTTTATATTTCTTTTTGGAGTGTTTATTCGTTTTATTTATCGTTTGTTTTTGGTATTCGTTTTTTCATCTGTTGGTTTTGGTGTGTTTGTTGTTTTTTTTTTTTTATCTTTTTTTTTTGTTTTTGGTGTGTTTATTCAGTTTTTATATGTTTGTTTTTGGTGTGTTTGTTCAGTTTTCATGTTTGTTTTTGGTGTGTTTTGTTCCATTTTCATCAGTTTGGTTTTGGTGTGTTTGTTCAATTTTTTATCTGTTCGTTTTCGGTGTGTTTATTCAATTTTTTATCTGTTTGTTTTTGGTGTGTTTGTTGAGATTTGTTTATCTGTTTGTTTTTGGTGTGTTTATTTGGATTTGTATCTGTTGGTTTTGGTGTGTTTGTTCAGTTTCTTTTATCTGTTTGGTTTTGGTGTTTGTTCAGTTTTTTATGTTTATTTTCGGTGTTTATTCGGATTTTTATCTGTTTGTTTTTGGTGTGTTTATTCGTTTTTTTTATCATTTTCTTTTTGGTGTGTTTATTCGGTTTTTTATCTGTTGGTTTTAGTGTGTTTGTTCAGGTTTTTTTTATCTGTTTGTTGTTAGTGTCTTTATTCAGTTTTTTTTTATCTGTTTGCTTTTGGTGTGTTGTTTAGGTTTTTATCTCTGTTTTTGGTGTGTTTGTTCAGTTTTTCATCTGTTTGTTTTTTGGTGTGTTTGTTCATTATTTTTATCTGTATTTTTGGTGTGTTTGTGGGCGTTTTATATCTGTTTGTTTTTGGTGTGTTTGTTTAGTCTTTTATGTTTGTTTTTGGTGTGTTTGTTTAGTCTTCTTATGTGTTTGTTTTTGCTGTGTTCAGTTTTTTATCTGTTTGATTTTGGTGTGTTCGTTCACTTTGATATGTTTGTTTTTGGTGTGTTTGTTCACTTTTTAAAATCTGTTTATTTTGGTGTGTTTGTTTAGTCTTTTTATCTGTTTTTGTTTTTGGCGTGTTTCTTCATTTTTTTTACGTTTGTTTTTGTTCAGTTTTTTATATGCATGATTTTGGTGTTTATTCAGTTTTTTATCTGTTTGTTTTTGTTGTGTTGTTTTTATTGTTTGTTTTGTGTGTTGTTCGTTTTTTATCTGTTTGGTTTTGGGTGTTTGTTCTTTTTTATCTGTTGTTTTGGTGTGTTTGTTCGTTTTTATCTTTGTTTTGTGTTTTTTTCGTTTTTTATTGAGTGTTTTGTGTTTGTTCAGTTTTATATCTGTTAGTTTTTTTGTGTGTTTGTTCAGTGTTTTTATCTGTTGTCTTTGTGTGTTTGTCAGTTTATATCTGTTGCTTTGTGTTTTGTTCAGTTTTATATCTGTTGTTTTTTGTGTGTTTGTTCAGTTTTTATTGTTAGTTTTTGTGTGTTTCAGTTTTTATCTGTTGTTTTGTGTGTTTGTTCAGTTTTATATCTGTTAGTTTTGGTGTGTTTAGTTCAGTTGTTGTTTTTTTAATGTGTTTGGGTTTGGTGTGTTCATTCATTTCTTATCTGTTGTTTGTGGTGTGTTTATTCAGTTTTTTATCTGTTTGTTTTTGGTGTGTTTATTCAATTTTTTGTCTGTTGTTTTTGTGTGTTTTATTCAGTTTTTTATACTGTTGATTTTGGTGTGTTTATTCAGATTTTTTGTCTGTTGTTTTTGGTGTGTTATATTCAGTTTTTTTCTGTTGTTTTGGTGTTTTATTCAAGTTTTTTTGTCTGTTGTTTTTGGTGTGTTTATTCAATTTTTTTTGTTTTCTTTGGTGTGTTTTTCAGTTTTTTATCTGTTGTTTTGTGTTTTTAGTTTTTGTCTGTTGTTTTGGTGTGTTTATTCATTTTTCTGTTGTTTTTGGTGTGTTTATTCAGTTTTTTTATCTGTTGTTTTTGTTGTGTTTGTTCATTTATGTGTTTTGATCTGTTTGGTTCATTTTTTATCTGTTGTTTTGTGTGTTTGTTCATTTTTTATCTGTTGTTTTTGTGTGTTTGTTCACTTTTTTATCTGTTAGTTTGTTGTGTTTGTTCATTTTTATCTGGTTTTGTGTGTTGTGTGTTCACTTTTTTATCTGTTGTTTTTGTGTGTTTGTTCAGGTGTTCATCTGTTTGGTTTTGGTGTGCTTATTCAGTTTTTATTGTTTGTTTCTGATGTGTTTATTCTGTTTTATCTGTTTGTTGTTTTGTGTTTGTTCAGCTTTATATTTTGTTTTTGGTGTGTTTATTTTGTTTTTTCATTTGTTTGTTTTTGTGGGAAAAGGAGAGGAGGTGAGGAGATGACTTACACTGAACTAAGGATCATCATGATGATGTGTGATAGCATGTGGTTGTGCTTACACCTAGGATAGGATGAAAAGGATGAAAAGGAATATGACTGGAGAACTGGCAAGAGGGTGGGTTCCTACTGTGTTGGACTGATGATCAATGGAAAGGATACTGATTAGTGGTCGGATTGATGGTACTTCAGGCAATTTCTAGGGGTCAACTGAGACCTAACATTTGGTCAGGCTGCTGGTTGAGACATTCTGCCGTCTATAGATGGTGCAATCCTTCTGACGTTGAGTTGAGTGGGTGAAAAAGAAAGCAACATTTATAGGACGTTTTATAGGGACAAAGAAAAATTAGAGCACTTGGTCACAACAGGAAAGCTAGAGGGAAAGAAAACAACAGGTTGACCCATGGAGAAAATATTGGACAAACTTGCAGAGTGGCAGAGGACAGAGAGGGTGGGAGATGTACTTGCAGCGACAAGGGCTAGATTCGTATGGAGGGCCATGATCGGCAACGCCATCCAGCAGGGCACATGATGATGATGGTGATGATGATGATTATGACGATGATGATGATCATCATCATCATCACATCATCATAATGACGATGAGCAGAGGGGAGGAGGATGGTGCCCTGAGGGCATGGAATATTGGTATTGAACGAAGACTCCATACAGGTGATAATAGGCTTTAGAATGGAAGAAGTACCTGCAGCAACAAAGGACAGATGCAGATGGAGGGCCATGATCGCCAATGCCATGTGGCAAGGCACATGATGATGATGATGATTTCTATCTGCATGACACTTGCACAGTTTTGGGCTAAACTGAGAACATTTATGGTAGGCCATAGCTTTTAAGGAGATTCATGGAGACATTGCAGACACAGAGATATGTTCCACTATAAGTAGCCTAAGTTTCTTTCCATGACATATGGATACATGGAAAACATAAAACCCATATCATCATCATCATCAGGTGCCCTGCCGCACGGCGTTGGCGACCATGGACCTCCAACCATCTCTATCTCTCATTGCCCCCAGCATCTCCCCTACCCTCTTCATCCCCAGCCACTCTGCAAGTCCGTCCAGCATTCTTTCCCTGGGTCCACCCGGCGCTCTCTCTCCCTCCAGCTATCCCGCCGCGACCAGGCGCCCCAAATCTCCCATCCCCACAAAATGGCCCACAAATGCTGCCTGTCCTTTCCCAATCTTCCCCATGAGTGATCCACCTGTGTCTGCCTCCATCAAGACTGTCCCGCCCGTCCTCCCCGCCGTCCATGGAACTCTCAACACCCCCCCCCCCCCACCCTGAGAAACCACATCTCGGCTACCCCGATCCCGCTCCGGCCTCGCCCGCCGACTGTCCACGCCTCGCATCCGTACAACAGCACTGGCCCCATACAACACTCAAGGACTCTCTTTCTGATGTCAATTGATAGGCACCTGTTGGCAAGAACGCCTGTCATCTTCCCGAATGCTGCCCTGGCCTGGCCGACTCCGCCAGCCACCCCCGATGTGCATCCGCCGTCCGATGAAACGACCGCCCCCAGGCATCCGAACCCATTAACCTGTGTCAAGGTTGCGCCATCTGCCGTCACTTTGTAGGAGGGGATTTCACGTCTTTTACTGATCACCATGACTTCAGTCCTCCCGCTGTCCAGCCCCAACCCCCCACCTTTGCTCTCTGTTTCTAGTATATTCACAAGGATTTGTAGGTCCCTCTCATTCTCCGCAATCAGCACGGCGTCATCTGCGTACCGAATGTCGTTTATCACTCTCCCTCCAACCCTCAATCCAGGGTCCTCCTCCAGGCCTCTCACGATGTTTTCGCCACACAGCGAAAACAGATCTGGTGACAAAACACAACACTGTCTGACTCCTCCCTCGATGCCTTGAAAAGAGCCTACACTGTTTTCCCATTCTCACTGCAGCTGTTTGTTCCCAGCACACACTCCTGATCATTCGTAGATCTCTTCCATCGACATTGAGTCTCTCCAGTTGGTTGATCAATTCATCATATCGCACAAATACAAATCCCCACTCATCTCAACTGACCTCCCCATGACAGTTCCCAGGATGTATATGGCATTAACAGTTCCTTTCCCCTCCACAAACCCACACGGTTCTTCTGCCATTTCTCTTCCGATTCCACTCCTTGTCCTCATCATGACCACTCCCAACAGGATTTTTGTTACATGACTCATCAAACCGACTGTGCGATGGAGTTCGCACTCCATAGCCCCTGTCCTCTTTGGAAGTGCAATGAAAATTGATTTTGACATATCTTTGGGGATCTTTCCAGTGTCACAAATTTCATCCAGGAGGACTGTTACCTCCCCCATGCCAAACTCCTCCAGGGCTTCAATCATCTCTGTAGTAATGCCATCTGGTCCTGGGGCCTTTCCTGGCTCCATCTCTCCCAGTGCTGCCCTAACTTCATCTTTCATTATGGGTGGTCCCCCAAAGTTCTTTTCTGCAATGTGCTCTTCGTCTCCGTCATCCCCAAAAAGGTCTTTAATGTACTCTCCCCATCTGTCTAATACTTTTGTCTTCTTCCATGATAAGCGTGCCATCTTTCGATTCCAAGCAACCAGCTGATGTGCATGCATTCTTCCAATGGACAATTTCCCCAATTCGCCCGTACACACCCTGAGGATTCATCTTGTGTCACTCTTCTATCTCTTTGCATTTTGCGTCCAGACAAGCCTCCCCAGCTTCATTGCACCTATACCTGATTTCCTTGCTCATCCTCCTGCATATCTCCTCGTTTCTCTTTGCCTTCCTCCTTTCCTCCATCAGGTCCAAAATTTCATTAGTCATCCAACTTCTTTTTGCTTTTCTATTTGCGTTAGGGATTTCTTCACCAAGCTTCATTATACAACTTCTCAACTTTGTCCATTGTTCCTCACTGTCACCAACGTCTTCCAGAGCACTGAATTTGTTTTGAACATGTACACCAAACTCTTGACGTAAGTTAAATAAAACCCATAAGTTAAATAAAACCTTAAGACTTGGCCAGGGTGTAAGTGCAGGCATGTCGATCATTTTGAATCTTCATCAGATGGTATTCGCCCGTACACACCCTGCTATTGTTCACCCTCTCCTCAAGAAATACAATTTAGACCTAAATGAACTGAAAAATTACCGGCCTATCTCTAACTCTCTTTCTTGTCAAAACTCCTTGAAAAAGTTGTCCTCAACCAGCTGAACTCTCACCTGTCTGCCAACAATCTTCTCAATCCTTTCCAGTCAGCCTACCGCCAGTGCCATAGCACTGAAACTGCCCTGCTACACATTCTCAACAATCTCCTCCTTGCAACTGATACTGGCAAAGTCTCTCTCCTCACACTCCTTGATCTGTCTGCAGCCTTTGATACCATTGATCATGGTATTCTCCTTTCTAGACTTCATCATACTTTTGGCATCTCTGACATTGCTCTCTCCTGGTTCACTTCATATCTGTCAAACAGAAAACAAACTGTTCTCATTAATGGCACTTACTCTCAACCTGCATGCCTGACCTGTGGTGTTCCACAAGGATCTGTCCTTGGCCCTGTTCTTTTCACTCTTTACACCTCCCCCCTGTCCACCATCATCAATTCCCACTCTATAAAACACCACTTCTATGCTGATGACACCCAACTTCTAGACAGTGACACACCAGACAACATACAGCGCCTCTTGATTCGCACCACTGAGTGTTATTCGGACATTAAGAACTGGATGACGTTCAACAAACTTCAGCTTAATGACAAGACAGAAGCTATCCTCATTGGCACCCGTCAGAAACTTTCTCAGCTGCCTCCTCTTTCTCTCCCATTATGTAACACATCAGTCCCAATTTCTGATTCAGCTAAAAACCTTGGTGTCTGCATTGACTCTACCCTCTCCATGAACAACTTTGTTTCTCAAACTGCCAGATCTTGCTACTATCACCTCCATCGTATAAGTCTGATCAGGAAGTATCTCTCTGTCGAAACAACTGCAAAACTCGTTCTCTCCTTCATAATGTCTTGCATTGACTATTGCAATTCACTCCTGTCTGGTCTTCCTGCCTCCACCATTCACATCCCACTGCGCATTCAAAACAATGCTGCACGCCTTGTACTCAAAAAGAAAAAAGCTGACCACATATCTCATCTCCTGGCACAACTTCACTGGCTCCCTGTATCAAAGCGCATACAGTACAAACTAGACACCATGTGCTACAAAAGCCTCAATAACGCAGCCCCCGATTACCTGTCAAGCCTACTTGAGATCTATGTTCCCTCACGTACCCTCCGCTCTGCCTCCGATCCTCTGACTTTTCGCTTTCCACGCACTAAGCTCAATACCTATGGTCCACGAGCCTTCTCTGTTTCTGGTCCACTTTCCTGGAACAAACTTCCTCTCTCTGTCCGTCAGCAACCTACTTTTGTCTCCTTCAAGTCCGCTCTCAAAACTCACCTTTTCTCCTCTGCATAAAATCCTGACCTCACTCATCCCCCCTCTGTAGCCTGTCTCCACTCGGAGGGAATCACATTGTAATATATATTTGTATATAATATGCTCTCTATAATTTTCCATTGCTTTTATTCTTTTTCCCCATTTATAGCCATTGTGTGTGTGTGTGCGTGTGTGTGCGCGCGTGCGTAAGTGTATGTTCAGCGCTTAGATTTGATTTTTATCGAGATTTTGCGCTATATAAATATTGTAATTTTTATTATTATTATTATTATTCGTTGTATTAGTGCATGCGGAATTCATTCTGATAACGGACGAAGACACTGTATTCAGAAAGGTAAATCTGAAACCAACATATATTCCTCACACACACATACACACACACTTTCACTCACTCACACACACACACACACACACACACACACACACACACACACACACACACACACACACACACACACACCCCCATACACACATACACACACGCACACACACACACACACTCACACACTTATCTAAAAGCACACGTGTGAATAGACGTTAAAAGAAATAACGAACGAACACACACACACACACAGACACAGACACACAGACACACATAAACACACACACACACACACACACACACACACTAAAATAGTGAGGAATATATGTTGGTTTCAGATTTGTTAATTTTACCTTCCCCTCTTCAAAACAGTTGTTTTCTGGATCATCTTTTCTCAAGTTCAAAATTGACAATTTTCAAATATTCTCTTCACTCCTCCTCTTATCATCCCCCCCCTTTTTTCTTTTCTTTTCTTTCTTTTTTTGTTGTTGTTGTTGTTGTTGTCTAAAATCACTTAGTGAATAGACATTAAATCAAAGACCACCACCACACACACACACAGAGAAGAGAGAGAGAGACAGAGAGACGATAGCCGTCTAATGATCTCATTTCAAGACAGGAGTGAAAGAGATTCCTTGGAACTGTTGAAATTGGTCCAAATGGTTTTTGTTTTGCCTACCAGATCATTCGACCATTTTCTCTAGCTCACCTTACAGAAACTGGTGGAACTTTTAACATATCTCTCATCTCTCTTCTTCGCCGGGATCGGCGGTAGAAGCCACCCTCGACGTCACATGTTTTCTCCAGGTCACACGATTGAGACATCTGTGGGCGATTTCCTGGATCCCCAGACCACAGACTTCAGCGACGTCGTTGAAATATAAGGTGTGCGGTCGTCCCATTCTTCTCCTCGCCTCAACTTTCCCCTGCAGGACCATTGATATCAAATATGTTTTGAAGTTTCTGATTGCATGACCTACGTATATCAGCTTTCTTTTGTTGATCTCTGTCAGCAGCTGGCGCTCAGCTTTCAGTTCCTTTAACACACTATCATTTATTCTTGTCTGTCCATTTGACTCTGAGAAGTCGGTCTACAGAGCCATATTTCTGCTGCATTGATTTTATTTTCTTCGTCTTTTCTTGATGTCCAGGTTTCGCAACCATCCATTCAAACAGGCCAAATCAAAATGTTCAGGATTCTTAGTTTAAAGTATCTGTCTTTCCTTACGTTGTTTAACTGGACCATTTTTTGTTTCGCCATGCCAATTCTTGTTTTCACATCTTTGGTGCAGGAGCCGTAATTTGCTTTCACAGATCCTAGATATTTGAAATGTTGGACATTTTCTAAGTCTGTTTTTTTATTTGTATGTTTGGATGTTCCAGGCCTTCTTTTCTCGCTATGTGCATGACTTTAGTATTTTTAGCATTCAGTTTCAATCCTGCCCTGCAGACTGCTGCATCTACTTGGTAGAGAATTCTCTTCATGCTTGTGATGTTATCTGACGTTAATGCAGTGTCGTCTGCATATCTCAAGTTGATAATGTTTCTTCCTCCAGTCCTTAATACCATCTCTTCTCAATGGGGCTCTCTAATGACCTGCTCTGTGTATAAGTTAAAAAGATGAGGCGAAAGAATTCTAACACACAACACACACACACACACACACACACACGCGCGCGCGCGCGCGCGCATACACACACACACACACACACGCAGAGACACACACACACACAAAACAATTTTGGCATATAGCTATATAAAAATAATCAAATGCAATAATAAACCATTCTTCTTTTGTCACTATTCACTAAAGTCATTCATACTCGTTGCTCTTTAACGTAAATACATTTTACTGGGCCACAGAGAACTCATGCCCTTAAGATGACCATACTCCAGTATGTTTTTGCACTATCTTTTGTGAACATACATACTAAATGTCTTCATGTTTCCGTTACCAACTGAACACTTTAACAAGCATATTTGCAAAGTACACGGTTACGTGAGAAATATGTGGCAGGAGGATTAGAATAAACAGAGAGATAACAAACTTTTCCAAATCTGCTACAACCTGAAATGAAATTCTCCCATCTGCGGCAAGGAACCGTAAGAAAGAGACAGTGTTGTGTAGGTTACGTACAGATCACACATCCTACATTCACTCGTACTTTTTAAAAAATGAAGCACCATGGTGTATACCGTGTGACGAGCCGTTGAGCAACTTGAATGCTGGGGCTTGTACAATGTGAGGCATTAGCACTACACACAAGACTCAAAGAACTTCTTTCGAGACGTCCCTCCTGATGCAATGTTCAATTTTTATAAGAGATCAGTAGACTTCACCTGATCTGATTTTACGTCTGTTTTTCTTTAATTGCATTATAGACTTGCAAGATTAACGGTGAGAATGTGTTTTTTAACAGTGGTCTTTTATCTTAACCTGGTTGTCGCTTTTGACGTGGCGTTAGCCCTGATGTGATTCTAGTAGTAGACTGGGTTATAAGCAATATGAACTGAACTGAACCAGCATAGGTTGATCTTATGCATGCGTATAAATAGGAAAGGAGCTTAGGCACTGGCAGGTCTGCACATATAGTGACCTGAGAGATCGGAAATAAGAAATCTCCACTCTTTGTCCAAAATGTCTCTAAGCGTATCGAACGCAGGACCTTTCATTCAAAAATCCAACGTTTATCCACTTCGCTACCACATCTGTCCAACAGAAAGCATATTCCTTTACACACACACACACACACACACACACACACACACACACACACACACACACACACACACACACAATATATATATATATATATATATATACACACACACATGTATATATATTATTATACATATATACATATACATACATGCATGTACATATATAACCACATATAACGAATAGTTGTTGAGACTCACTGACTTAAGGGAATTTCGATCCATGCATTTTTACACTTCTGAACATCATTTCTCAAGTCTCATTCAAGATGTTTTCATCGTGAATTTGTCCACGTTAAGTTATTCATATTTTTAATATATCAGTACGACTTTTATGTTAACCTGACATCACATGATTGATTATGATGATGATGATGATGATAATGACGATGATGGTAATGACGATGGTGATAATGATGACGTGTGTGTGTATCATGATTGTGTGAATGTGTGTGTGTGTGTTTGTGTGTGCGTGTGCGTGTCTGTGTGTGTGTGTGTGCATGTGTGTTTGTGTGCATGTCCCAGGCTACATTCAGCTGCCAGGGTCTGGGGACAGCAAGGTTTCAAAGAAGGAAACTATTAACGAAACCATAATGATTACAGTCCCTCCTGGTCACGCCCTCATGCTGAGTGCTCTCAAAATCAATGTCACAGAAAAACGTGTCAAGGAATATGCTTGTTATCAAGACACCGTAGTCATTACCAGCATGACCATTGTTCCTGGTGCCGACAGATCACCTCAGGCCAACACAACTCTGACCAGCGTGTTGAATGGATCAAAACCAGAGGAGGAGAATACCAGAGAACTGATATGGATGATGTACACCCGAGACTACCACTCACCAGTAGTCTTCACTGCTCAGACTGTGAGCGTACGTTACATCAGTAAGAACTGTAAAACCTGGGTCGAGGTGGGTTCCACAATCCTCTTCACTTACCACGCACGAGCAGCAACGCCCCATCAGTTTGCTGACGACACGTGGAATTGTTCTGTGCCTAACTGGCCTGATTTTCAACTCCATTTCCCATGTAACCTGGAGACGAATTGTGCTGAGGGACAGGACGAAATGAATTGTCCTTACACGTCTGAACACTGTGGGACTGGCTTTATCACGGCTGGAAATAGCTGTTTCCAGTTTACGACTGTACGTGAGCAAGCGTCTTGGAAAAAAGCCTTTAAACTGTGTCACAATCGTGGGATGCATCTGGCAAGTTTCAACACAAAAGAGCAGTGGCAGGATATGTTAAGTGCACTAACTATGGCTTCGTACCAGAAAGTCCACAAATAGCCTTTGGACTTATCTCTAGTCAGCGTGGATCATCTACACTGTATGTCATGAGTTGCAGAAATTGCATTTTTTCTGTTGCTATAAGATGTAACGTAACAGTCTCTGCACTGTGAAATTAATATCAAATACGATAAACTCTTGATACGTGGCATATCCGGGGTGGTGGTGGTGCTATCGTCTTTCTTCCAACATTTTGAGCCATAAAGTAGGTTGGTAAGGACACAGCTCTGGTTTGGTCTGAGCCTGGTGTTTATGAAGTGCTGCGTGGGTGGGTGCGTGAGGCCTCCACACGTTGTTTAGCATTCTGAAGGCGTTTCTGGCTTCCACGAGAAGGCTCATGATGTCACAACTTGCTCTATCATTTCTGACAGCTCTGTCTGCCTACGTAGGCGAACTCTAAATGTGGGTAGGTCTGTTCCATGTGCCTGGATTGGTAAAAGGTTTAGTATGTTCAGTGTCACTATACCTCTGTCTCTTCTGGTTGATCTTGTGGTATATTTGTCGCGCGAAGATGTGGAGGCAGGATAATTGTTATCCTGCATGTGCAGGAGACAAGTGCTAGACCGTCTGTAAAGTCAAGATCTTCCAGCGTTTATGTATATATGCATATATATGTAAATGTATATATATATATATATATATATATATATATATATACATATATATATATATATATATATATATATATATATACTACACACATACATATATATATTGTACGTACTTTTACACACACTCACACATATGCATTCACATTTTTAATAGATTTTGTACCAAAGTGGCATTTGATAATTGCAGATACTCTTCGATGTGGAGGTGGTCTGATGACTCTACTGTTGTGTTCTACATCATGTTCTCAGTCTTCCGCAGGGAATGGCTTTCTTGTTATTTCTTGACCAGAATAACATTGCTTCAGAGAAATCTTTTCCTTGATGGAGGACGGTGTAATGACAAACTGACAGGTTATATATGTGAAGTGAAAGGTAACTACACTGATTATAAACTACCGTTTCTGAACACCAACACGTCAGTCAGTGACTGTCATGGAACTCTTTATTCCTGTCATGCGTCACTGATGTCACATGGACCAATGTTCCTCTGTACCAATGGAATTGAACGTGTGCCATACTCTGTATTATGTGACCACCAGTCTGACTGCAGCGACAACAGTGACGAAAACTTTTGTGTCTTTCCACTATGTGAACTTGAAGAATTCTATTGTGGTAATCAACAGGTCTGAAAACTTATGATTAATATCTGTTCAGCTAAATCACGGTATAAAATACATTTAAAGTACTGTTTCAGGCCTTCATATATGTATCTTTACATGGTAAGTATAGTGTCTGAAACAAAGACTTAAAAAAACATAATAAATAAATCAACAAGAGGTATGATAAAAACGAAATTCATGAGGTACTTAGAAGTTAGAAACACATTTCTTTCTTTTCATTTAAGCAAATTTCTTCACAACCCCTCGCTTATTGTCTGCTGGAAATGATCCATATACAGGTTACCTTCATTTGCAAAGTAACGTCTCTTACAAGTTCTGTTTTTGGATAAAGAATTTTTACATTTGTAGGGCTGACTAGAGGAATGAATTAATCATTTATACGTACATGAATACGTTCATGTATACTCACAAACAAAATTTGTGGTCAAGCGTAAGTCATTGATATACAACAACAAACAACAAACAAACAAACAAACAAACAACAAACAAAATGTTTAAATGATAGATATTTTCATCTTGGATATGTGTATGTATCTTTGTGTCTACCTTTCAGTGTATCCCCAATAACTGGACATGTGATAAAAAATATGACTGTTTCACACTCAGAGACGAAGATATTTGTTTCGGACGTAACCATGGCAGTAAACTGAATCTACAGTTTCCATACGATAGTGGGATTGTAAACTTCGATATGAAATGGAATACATTTCAAGTGACCCCAGCACGTGTGGGCACCTCAGGGTTTGTGTGTCCAGAGACCCACTTTCAATGTGACAGCATCAACTACTGTTTACCTGTCTACACACGATGTAACGATGTATATGACTGTATGGGTCATGAGGATGAAGCAGGTTGCCAGACGTATACATGTCCTGGTTTCTACCGATGCTGGGCGTCTCAGATCTGTGTACATATCTCTCACCTTTGTGACGAAGTGATTCAGTGCCCACACAGTGATGATGAACTGTATTGTAATACCGTGTGTCCAGAAGGCTGTACGTGCTGTAGATCATCATTTTTGTGTGACAGGAAATTTGTTTTTGACATATCTTATCAATATATTCTTCGTTCTTTGGACGGTACAGGCTCTGGAATGAATTTGGCAGATGCCGTCAACTACTCCTTGATGACATTTTTGGGAATTGCTCATTGTAATGTGTCAAGCTTAGATGAGGTACAACTATCAAATCTTTTATATCTAGATGTACAAAGCAATAGTTTGTCATTTCTTCCCACTAATGTAAATTACACTATTGCCCAACTTACGGGTGTTTGTAGTCAGAAATAATCCACTCATATTAACATGCGCTGATGGCACTGATTATAGTGATTCAAAGGTTCGCATTGTGGATGTGTCTCAAATAAAAATGTATTATGTAAATTCCTGTGCGTTCAACTCGTTCCCGACTTGTGGAGTCTTAATCTTTCTGGCAATGGCATAGAAAATATTCACAGCAAAAGTTTCCAGGTACTGGCAAAACTACAGACCATTGATCTAAGAAACAATCCATTGCAACATTTTTCTTTTACTTTATTGACAGGATTCACTTCATTACAAACGGTATATACAGACAATTTTAAACTGTGTTGTTCTGTGCTGCTACCAGCAGGCTTCAATCCTGTCAACTGTCACTCAACAGCTGATCCTGTAGTATCCTGCAGTCGTTTGATTCCTTCAGCTATGTTCCGTTTTGTGGTGATAGCACTCACTGTTCTTACTTTGTTCAGCAACACGACCATTTTCTTTTATCACTTACGTTACATCATGAGAGGAACTAAGCAAGTCTTCTTTGTCCTGATGTTACATTTACATGTGGCTGATGTACTCAGTGGTGTGTACTTGTTAACCCTTGTTGCAGTGGATCACTTGTACCAAGGACGTTATGCACTGAAGGACACAGAATGGAGAGAAAGTGTGTGGTGTCAACTTGCAGGGATGTGTTTCGTTGTCAGTGGTGTGGTGTCTACTTCTATAGTGACGCTAATCATGATCTATCGTGTGGGTCTTCTCTGTGTATCAACAAACTCTGCTCACTTTGGAAAGTTGTCAGCAAATGTGACTTGTGCTGTGATCTGGAGTTTCAGTCTCACTTATTCTGTTCTTCCACTGTTGCCTCCACTATCCCACTGGGGATTCTACACACAGTCTGCTTATTGTGTCCCCATTTTAACTTCTTGGAACATAGTGAGCAGTTTTTACATGGATATCAGCTCAATACTCAAATTTGCCTTCTCTGTTGTGGGCGTGGCAGGACAGCTGTTTGTGTTTTGTTTTATACACAGAATCAACAGTGTGGAAAACAGGAATAATGACAAACATGCAAGTAACCAGTATTTTTCAAATGTTGGAAATATCAGCATAACCCATTTTGTCTGCTGCTCTATAATAATGACCATGATTATTTTTACACATAAAGTTAAACCACAGAATATCGTCGTGTCCAAAGTACTGGCGCATACATTTAAATCTGTCATAACCCCAAGCCTATACACATTCAGTCTCACTTTGCATAAGAGACAAGCCAACACTGAAGCCAGGATAAGACACTTGTTGAAGATGCAGTTGCAGAGGCAGCACAAACAAGTGAAGACTCCTCAGGAGAAGACGGCATACACAGAGACAGAAGCATGGCGTTGTTTATTGTCTTGGCTTAACCAGAACACACTTTCTGTGGCTGACGTTTCAGATATCGTCAAACAGTAATCAAATACTATCAATGAAGTAACCATGAACAGTGAAACAGAAGATTAGGAAATGAGAAACTGAGAAAGCGGATGGAGAAGAGAATTCTCAGAACTCGGAACATTTTTATTATAGAAAGTCATCTGACTCATTACAATTTCACATATCGCCCTTTCTCTGGTTTTCTCACCCACATGTGGCCCAAGAGATACAGAGACCTGCAGTGTTGGTCAGAAGTATTGAGCAACACACTCAATGACGTATCTGTGCAATGAACGAGAATCGACTGTATGGTCCCAGTCCTCCCAATGAGGTCCATGGCACGCTCAACACTTGTATCAGCTAGTTAGAGACAAAAAAAAGAGTACAATCATTTCTGAAGGGACAGATGGGATTCAAACCCACAGCCTTTCAGACTAATCAGTTGCACTCACCACTACACCGTGGTGACTGGTTGGCACTGGATCAATCTTCGCGTGAATGCTGCGGATACCTGTCAAGACTTTGAATGCACTGATTCTTCCAAACAAAACCAAATCTATATTTGAATAGAATGTCTCATACTTGGCATGCCCAGCAACTTTTCCCACTGTTTTTACATGATGAAAAAAGCATATTATAGCATATTATAGGATTTACGAGGAAACCTAGATTTATCCATTTTAGTGTGAGTGTGGAGAGGGTTCAGCAGCATCTAGAAATGGACACACACGAACACACACACACACATACACACACACACATGAAACACACACACATGAACACACACACACACACACACACACACACACACACACACACACACACACACACACACACACACACATACATACACACACATACACACACACGCTCGCGCACAGAGAAATCTCCTAAATGTCTAAAAACATTCTAACATCAAATTTAACAGTTTCATGCATGCCATATAGAATATGTAAGTCCTAATTTTTTTTGTACAAGTAATAGAACATTATATTTGGTTCTCATATGTACTTTCTTTATATCTAAGAAAATGGAACGTCATATTTCTAAAACAAAAAAAAACGAAAATAACAATTATAACAACTAAAAGAAAAGAAAAGGCAACCCAGCTTTACCGAGTACTCCTATCACTGCTGCTCATAACTGACTCTGTTACCTGTCAGTGACTATACAGCATCATCACTGAAACTGTTTCTTGATGAAAGGCTGAAAGATTTTATTTTCACCTGCCTCCCCCCTCCCCCCGCCAGCATCACCCCAAACAATCAAACGTACGTAGGGATCTTTACAAAACTGTCATATGTCTTGTTCAACAACTATGATAATAATAATAAAACAACAACAAAATAACAACATTAACAACAAAAACAACAACACCAACATCAACAGCCAATATTCAACACCCAACAACCAACACCAACAACCAACACCAACAGCCAGCAACAACAAAAAACAAACAATAAATAAACAACAAGAACAATAAACAGCAACAACGAACAACCAGCCAACCCCAACCAACAACCAGCCAACCAACAATCAACAAACAACCAACAAACAACAACAACCTCAAACAAATAATTACAACAACAACAACAACAAAATAACACCAAGTCGTGGCCTTTAACCGGGCAAATGTAACAAGTAACGTGGCAATCGACGGAAAGTACCATCATCACCCAGTATATTATCATGTACGTTACCAAAATGTAACAGTTAACTCGTCATCATCATCAAGTACCTTGCCACATGGCGTTGGCGATCATGGCTTTCAATCTGTTTCTATGCCTTGTTGATACAAGCACATCTTCCACCCTCTGAGTGTTCAACCACTATGCAAGTCCGTCCAGTATTTGTTTCCTTGGGTCTGCTTGGTGCTCTCTTTCCCCCTATCTTTCATGTTGTGACCAGTTGCTCCAGCTCCCCTTTCCTCATAAAATAGCCTATAAATGTTGCCTGTTCTTTTCCTAATCTTCCTTATGAATGATCTTCTTGTTTCTGCCTCTATCAAGATTTTCTCGTTTGTTTTCTTTCTTGTCGATGGAACTCTCAACATTCTTTTTAGAAACCACATCTCAGCTGCCTCAATCTTGCTCTGGCTTTGCTTGTTGACTGTTTAGGCATCATAACCGTATAACAGTATCGGTTTTACACGACATTCAAGAACTCTTTTGCTGATGTTAATTGATACACATTTTTGGTAAGAATACTTTTTATCTTCTTGAATGTTGTTTTGGTTTGGCCGATTCTGCTGGCTATTTCTAATGTGCATCTGCCGTCTGGTGAAATGATCGTTCCCAGATATTCAAACTTATCAACCTGTCACAAGTTTGTGCCATTTGCTGTTATTTTGCATGAGGGGATTTCATGTTTTTACTGATCACATGACTTTAGTCTTCTTGCTGTTTAGTTCCAATCCCTTACCTTTGCTTTCTATTTCTAGTATATTCACAAGGTTTTGTAGGTCCCTTTCATTTTCTGCAATTAGCACGGTGTCATCTGCGTATCGAATGTTGTTTATCATTTTTTCTCCAACCTTTAATCCAGGGTCTTCCTCTAGGTTTCTTATGATGTTTTCGCAGTAAAGTGAAAACAGATCTGATGGCAAAACACAACACTGTCTGACTCCTCTTTTGGTATTTCGGAAAGAGCTTATATCATTTTCGATTCTCATTGCTGTTTGTTCCCAAGACATGTGTGTGATTATTCGTAGATCTTTTTCCATCAATATTGAGTCTGTCTAGTTGGTTGAATAATTCTTCATGTCTAACCCGATTGAAAGCCTTGGTATAATCAACAAAGACATAAATATAAATCCTTATTCAAGTCGATTGACCTCTCTATAATAGTTCTTAGGATGGATATGGCATTAATAATTCCTTTCCCTTCGACAAATCCACACTGTTCTTCTGCTATTTCTCTTTTGATTCTATTATTTGTCCTCATCATGATTATTCTTAATAGTAGTTTTGTAAAATGACTCATCAAGCTGATTGTGTGGTGGAGTTAGCATTCTATAGCCCCTGTTTTCTTTGGAAGTGCAGTGAAAAGTTGATTTTGACATATCTTTGGGGATTTTTCCAGTGTCATAAATCCCATTTAGGAGGACTGTTATACAAATACTCCAGGGCTTCAATCATCTGTGTAGTAATATTGTCTGGTCCTGGGGTTTTTTCCTGGTTTCATGTTTTTCAGTCATGCTCTAACTTCATCTTTCATTATGGGTGTTCCTTCAACGTTCTTTCTTATAATGTGTTTTACGTTTGTGTCATCTTCAAAAAGGTCTTTAATGTACTCTCCCCATCTATCTAATATTTTGTCTTTTTCCATCATAAGCGTACCATCTTTCGATTTTAAGCAGCCATTTAATGTGTATGTCTTTTTCCTGAGGACAATTCCTTCAAATCGTCTGAACATACCCTGAGGATCCGTTTTGTGTCGGTCGGTCTTCTATTTCTTTGCATTTTGTTTTTAACCAAGTTTCCTTAGCTTCATTGCACCTATTCCTGATTTCTTTGTTTATCTTCCTGTATCTTTCCCCCTTTACCTTTGTCCTATCTTCCATGAAGCCTAGAATTTCTTTTGTTATCCAGTTATTTTTTGCTTTTCTATCTTCTCTAGGGATTTCTTCACAAGCTTCATTTATCGAGTTTTTCAGCTTTGTCCATTTTTCCTCTCTGTCATCAACGTCTTCTGGAGCACTGAATTTGTTTTGAACATACACGTTAATTTTTTTACGTATCTCTTCATTTGTCTTTAAGTGTCCAAGATTTAGTTTAATGTTTCTTTTGGTCTGTTTCCTTTTCCTTACTTTCAGCCTAAATCTTCCCACTACAGGATTGTGGTTACTGTTGCAGTCTGTGCCTGGTAGTGTTTTTGTTGTCAGTAAAGACTTTTAAATCTTTTATTGAACAGGATGTAGTCAATCGGAAATTTGGTATTATCTTCTGGACTCATCCAAGTCCATTTTCTTCTATAAGGCTGCTCAAACCAGGTGTTTCCTGCAATGAACTCATTCATCTGTGCCCATCCTACGAGTTTTCTTCCCCTTTCATTTTGTGTACCAAGGCCATGAGGTCCAGTTATATCCTCCACCCTATCCTGTCCCACTTAAGCATTAAAGTTTCCCATTATTATTGTAACTTCTTGTGATTTACATTGGGTCTTGGCCATTTGTAATACGTCATACAAAATATAAACAAACTTAAAACATATTCGCTTTCCACGCACTAAGCTCAATACCTATGGTCCACGAGCCTTCTCTGTTTCTGGTCCACTCTCCTGGAACAAACTTCCTCTCTCAGTCCGTCAGCAACCTAATTTTGTCTCCTTCAAGTCCGCTCTCAAAACTCTCCTTTTCTCCTCCGCATAAAATCCTAACCTCACTCAACCCCCCCCCTCCCCCCTCTGCAGCCTGTCTCCGCTCGGAGGGGAACCACATGGTTATAATATATAATTGTATATGCTATGCTCTCTATAATTTTCCATTGCTTTTATTCTTGCTTTTATTGCTTTTATTCTTTCTCCCCATTTATAGCCATGCGCGTGTGTTGTGTGCGTGGCGTGCGTGCGTGCGTGCGTGCGTGGTGTGTGTCTGCTTCAGCGCTTAGATTTGATTTTATCAAGATTTTGCGCTATATAAATATTGTAATTATTATTATTATTATTATTCATTTATTTTCACTCTTTCATTCGTGTTGTGTTCTACAGATGACGTGAACAAATTTGTCGTTGATGCTGTATCCGTTGAAGGCAAGTATTTCCAGTTTGTGCGTAAGCCTGAAGGACTGAAGAAGACTCTCGCCGAGCTGTGTCCACGGAGAGGCAGACGAGCCATCCTAAACACTGTGTCATCGTGGGATACAGTGTCTCGTTATGAGCTACATGTTAACGCAGGTGAAGCTTGGATCATTGGACTGCGACAAGCAGATTCATCTCTGCCATGGATGTAATTCTCTCTCTCTCTGTGTCTCTGTCTCTCTCTGTCTTTCTCTGTCTCTCTTTCTCACTCCCTCCCTCCCTCCCTCTCTCTCTCTAATATTATAATATATTTGTATAAATGTTGACCCTGTAATGGCGAGAGCTAGATGTAAAAAAGAACATGAATGGTTAATGTAACAGATTACCGACTGGAAGGTTGTGGGTTCAAATCCCCATCAGTCCCTTCAAAAACTATTGTACAAGCATGTACAAAGAGAGAAACTCAGACAAACCCAACACAAGAGCAAACACACAAACACGCACACAAACACAAAAGCACAGACACACAAACACACACAAACACATACAAACATACGCAAAAACGAACAAAAACACACAAACACAAAAACACACAAACACAAAGACAGAAACAGAAAGACACAAACAGGAAGACACAAACACAAACAGAAATATAACCACAGAAACACAAACTCACAAGAACACAAACATACTAACACACTAACACACTAACACATACACAGACACAGACACAGACACACACACACACACACACACACACACAAACACACACACACACACACACACACACAAACAAACAAACACGCACAAAACACACACACACACAGCACACACACAGACAAACATAAGCACACAAACACAACACAAACAAACACCAACACAATAACACACAAACACAAATACACAAACACACAAACACAAAATACACACATCAACATACACGCAAACACACCCAAGGACACACAAATACCATTACAAAGATAGAAACATAAACACAAAAAACATACACAAACAGAAACAGACAAAAACACACACGAACACACACGCAAACACACACACCAACATAAACAAAAACACAAAAACACAAAAACACAGAAACACAAACACAAAAACACAAACACGAAAACACAAAAACACAGAAACAAAAATACAACAACATAAACACCCAAACACAAGCACACATACACAAACACAAGAACATAAACACAAAAACACAAACAAAAATACAAACACACACACACCAACACGAACATACTCAACTCACAGACACACAAATACAAACACGCACACACAAACACAGATACACAAACACACACACACAAATACACAAACACACACAGTGAAATATACAAACACAAACACTTGCACAAACACACAGAGAAACATACAAACACAAACACACGCACACAAACACACACAATCACGCACACAGACACACACAAAAACAAACACACATATAGAAACACACACTGAAACTTATAGTGAAAGACGTTAAATTAAAGAACGAACGAACACACTGAAACACACAAACGCAAACTCAAAGACAAAACACACAAACAAAAACACACAAACAGAAAAATACACACAAACACATATCATCATCATCATCAGGTGCCCTGCCACATGGCGTTGGTGATCATGGACTTCCATATGTCTCTATCTCTCGTTGCACCTAGCATCCCCCCCCCTCCTTGTCCCCAGCCACTCTGCAAGTCCGTCCAGCATTTTCTCCCTGGGTCTACCTGGTGCTCTCTTTTCCTCCAGCTTTCCCGTTGTGACCAGGTGCTCCAAATCCCCCTTCCTCATAAAATAGCCTATAAATGTTGCCTGTCTTTTCCTAATCTTCCTTATGAGTGATCTACTTGTGTCTGCCTCCATTAAGACTGTCTCAGTTTGTTTTCTTTGCTGTCGATGAACTCTCAACATTCTTCTGAGAAACCACATCTCAGCTGCCTCAATCTTGCTCTGGCTTTGCTTGCTGACTGTCCATGCCTCACATCCGTATAACAGTATTGGTTCTATATAACATTCAAGGACTCTCTTCCTGATGTTAATTGACAATCATAAGTCGTTGAGAATTGCTTGTCATCTTCTTCAAAAATCCCCAAAGATATGTCAAAATCAATTTTCATTGCACTTCCAAAGAAGACAGGGGCTATAGAATGTGAACTCCATCGCACAATCAGTTTGATGAGTCATGTAACAAAAATCCTGTTAAGAACAAACACATAAGCACACACAAATCAACCTACAAACACACACAAACACACACATAGAAACACACAGAAACACACAAACACACACACACAAACACACACACACATACACACACTGTCATGCTTTGTACACATGCTAACGCAATGAACACATGCAAAAAGCATTCGTCCGTCACGCAAACGCATGCTCTCCTTTCACCCAGTGGCACTAAACAAATCACAATGATAATTTATACATTGTTTTACTAACAACTTTCAAACAACACACATACAACACTCATATTCAACATTCATATTCACGCACCTTCATATTAACTCTTTTCTCTCCTTCTTCGTCTCCTCCTTTTACTTCGTCTCCTTCTTGGTCTCCTGCTTCTCTTTCTTTTCCTTCTCCTTCTTCATCATCTCCTTCCTCATCTCCTCTTTCTTCGTCTTCTTCTCCCTCTTCTCCTTCTTCTCCTTCTCTTTTTTTGGTTTTTCTTCGATTTCTTCTCCTCTTTCTTCTCCTTCCTCTTCTTCTTTGCCTTCGTTATCTTCTCTGCCTCTGTTTTGCTTTCTTCTTATTCTTCCTTTTCTCCTTCCTCCTCTCATTCTCCTTCTCCTTATTCTACTTGTCCCTGTTCTTCTCTTTATCCTTCTTTTTTGCCTTCTTTTTTATTTTTCTTCGTTTTTCTTCTTTTTTTCCTTCTAATTCCCTTTCTTTCTCTTTTCTTGTTCTCCTTCTTTTCTCCTTCCTCTTCTCCTTCTTCTATTTCTACTTCTTTCTTTCTTCTTCTTTTCTTTTTTTTGCCTACTTTTTCTTTTCTACTTCTTTTTTGCTTTCTTATCCTTTTTCTTCTCTTCCTCTTTCTTTTTTTTCTTTTAATTTATGGAGCTCCAGACTCTTTCTAAGGAGGATTTTTGGAGACTGACTAACAAACCTAGTCCACCCCAAGTTCCAAACTTGGGTGAACTGTTTTCAAAAGTACATCCACATGCACACAAAATTCCCTTTTGCACGCGTCACAAGAAACATGTGCACGCATCACCCTGCGCACATGACACCTCTGATCCTGGGGAAAAATTGTGACAGCAGTTTTTTAAACAGGCACTGCCATAAGCATGGAAATCAAGTAATGCCAAAATGACATGCAATCATGTTTGCAACCAAATACATTTATCAACTTGTGGATGGTTAACATGTACAATAATCAAGACATCCACCAAAACATGACACCGGTCAAAAGCCACTCAATTGATTAGATGTCCAGCACAGCACAACACCCATGAACAAAATAGGGCCTCTCACAGAATCTATCACAACCATTCACCAAAATAGGACATTTCATAATAATGTATGACACTCATTCACATATGGCAAATAGTGATAATTTCAATGTCGATAAACTTCGCCACATGAAATCATGCAATCAACAGCAATCAAATAATTATAGCTGTGTTCATCATACAAATTGCTGAATCATGTTTCAGTCTAACAATAATGATGAACCATACAAATTCAATGAATCCAACATCAATTCAACATTATTAAGTCAATGATCATGTCAAAGAAATGCATGAAATTGAAAATCAGTCTTTACAATCATACATAAAAAATAGACGGATATAAATCACATCACATTCTCACATAAAAACAAAATTTCTGCTGGTAGTCCCACATGAGAAAAGATTTGATCAGTGCTTCTGCCACTGTCACAATGTCACAGTTTCGATCTTTCTTTTTTGTTTTTGTTTTCGTTTACTGATTTTGTTTGTTTTTGTTTTGACACGTGTCGCATGAGTGACAGTAAGTTTTAACGGCTTTTGTAACACCTGGGCAGTAAAATTTGTTAAGGACACGTTGTAATGTTCTCTTGACACCACAATGTCCAGCAAAAATAGCATCATGAGCTGTATGTAATACAGTATTCCTCAGTGTTTGAGGGACAACAATCTGTCATGATCAGGTATTGTCTTTTCGAACGTATCGAAAGAGAATGTCTGCCTCTGTCTTGTTATAGGGAGCAGTCTGAACTTGTTCAACATCGTCCAATGCTAAGATGAACAGACTGTCCAGAGAACTATCTTTTCTTTGTAATTTTGCTAGATCCTCAGGTTCTAAGTTGAGAACAGTCATGTCTGGGACTGTCACGGGTGATTGTGGTTTATTATCTTTGTCAGCTTGTGCTCTGGTACTAACCAGACAGGGCACGAAAGAACCACCTGTGCCACCATGTATATTCGATACACCTGGCAAGTTACCTAAGATCAGGTCACACACAGGGTCCTCTATCACACAGGCAGTTAGAAGACCTGAAAAATAGGGAGTGTTTACTGGCAATTTGGGTACGGGGAATTGCCTCAATTTTTCCACCGAAAGTACGGAAATGGAATCTTTATTTAATGTCTGTTCACAATAGTGATTTTAGACACACACACACACACACACACACACACACACACACACACACACACACACACACACACACACACACACACACACCACACACACACACACACACACACACACACACACACACAGGGAGAGGGGAAAAATGGTGGGGGACGGGGATGGGAAAGAGTAGTGGGAATTTGAATGTAAGAAGGGGAATAATTACAATTTAGAATTGAGAACATCAAGTTAACAGTGTCAATTAATAACAGACAACAATTAATTAACTCTTCATAACAATCTGCCAACAGGGGATCTGAAAATCAGCTGGACTACCGAAATAATATCATTATTTTTGTTGTAAAGGATATCTCTGGAGTCAGTACATGAAAAACCGAGATTGTTATTTCTATATGTCGTAAGTAAGATAGGACATTCAAAGAGCAGATGGTGGACAGATAATGCTTTTGAACAAATACATACATTCTGTGTATATTTTGTTTTCCAAGAGTTAAGCCTTAGTTATATATCAAGGATGCTAGCTGTCTGGGGCAGTTAGGTATCAGGCTTTGGGTATTGGAAAAATTTGTGTAAAGTGAACATTCTAACACAGAACCAAGTTCATGAACTGACAGTTGTATGTTATGGAATGTTATGGTATTTGCATTATGGATGCACTGTCTTTTGCTAATTTGTCCGAAACTTCATTCCAATGAAGTCCACAATCTGACGGAATCCAGCAAAAAATTATACCAACACCGTTGAAAGAAATACAATGTATCAAATGTTTGATCTCAAATATAATGTCATTTTGTATTACATTTTCTGTTTGTTTCAAGCTACGTAACACTGATTTAGAATCAACACACAATAGTATATTGCAGATATCGTATAAGAGGCTATTAATATAGTTAAGAGCCATCAATATTGCGTACAATTCTGATATAAAAATAGAGAAACTTTTACCTATGTAAAAAGATTTTTGTACCTTTAAGGCAGGAATGACGAATCCAGCTCCACTATCAGCTGTATCTAAAACAGACCCGTCTGTGAAAATTTTTAGGTGATTACGATATGTGGTTAAATGAGATTTGACTTCTGCTACTAGAATATTTATTTCTTTTGTTTTATTGAGATTTATGTAGTCTATGTCAAAATTAGCTTTTTCAAGTTCCCAGGAAGGTATTATTGGAATGTTATTTATATCAATATTATTTTTGCTTAGGAGAACGTCTGCAAAATTTTGTATAGGTTGAAGAATATGCACCTTTCGAGCTTTCTGAGGATAGTCAGTTTCCAAGGTGTATAGTAATTCATCCTTAACTGAGTTCTTTACGGCCACAAATACGGCACTTCTGCACAGTGTCCAGGTACTGATCTGGAAGTAAAAATGATTAACTGACACCTGCTGTTGTACAACCAGTGTCTCTAAGGACTGAAGCCTGAGACCCATTAATAGAACATTGTTCTAAATGAAGGCTGACATAGTATCCTTAGGCTAACACATATGTACTCAGATTCAATAACCTCTGCAGCCACATTTGATCTGACATGAGTTATATAAGGACACTGTTTTAAAAAGTGGAACTTACATCCACAATGATTACATTTGGGGATACCTTGTGTGTTTTGTTTTTGTCTACTGGTATGTGATTTACCTGTAGCAACGGGAGAACGTGGGGTGGGGGCAAAGTTTTGGCTCTCACCAAGGTTAGAAGGTCTAGAATAGGACTGTCCTGAATATCCACTATAACCAAAATGATTTGTCTGAGGGTCATACGTACTCTGTTGAGGTGTCGCATTTCCAAAACAAGGAGATGGATTGCCAAAACGAGGAGATGGTTTTTGAAAACGAGGTGGTGGAGTGTTATACCTGCCATGACCAAAGTTATGGACAAACTGGTTTTTATTTGGCGACACAGAGACATTCGCGTCAAAAACAGAAAAGTCACCTTTTTGGGCAGTGTTTTTTTCTGGATGTGCAACTCGGTATTGATCCGTGGCATGGCACATTTCTTCTGCAGTGCGAAATTCTCTTTCACGCAAAAAGACAGCAAGATCCCTACTTACACTTTGTAAAAGCTGCTCCTTCAAAAGGAGACCCCGAAGACTGTCAAAATCTTTGTCAGTTTGTGATAGTTCAATTCATCAATCCAAACAATGGGAAATTCTTATTAGGAACAATGGAAAAGATTCACCTTTCTCAGGATGGACTGCACAGAATTTATCACGGAAACCATCGCCGGTGCACTGCTATTTTTTCAAAAAATCGTCTCTCAGTTGATCCCATGTAAGTCCTTTTGCTCCGAGGGTATGATAAAGTACTAGCGCACTTCCCTTAAATAGCGACGGGATGTATAGAGTCCATTTTTCCCGAGGCCAACCGCAAGAAGTTGCATGACTCTCGAAATGAAAAAGAAAGAAATCTATATCGTCCCAGTGTTCGTCGAACGGAGGAAGTTTGGGGATATAAGAGGACTTGGGCTGAGAGCTACTGGAAGAAGTTTCAGAGGGTGAATATTTGCTTTCTTTTTGGAATTTTAGCCTCTCTAATTCTACTTCTGCCTCCAGATCCAGTTGACACAACTTAAAGCTACGTTCCTTCATTTCTTTTTCATGTTCTCTTTGTTCTCTTTGTTTTTCACTTTCCTCTCTCTCTCTCTCTGTCTTTCTATTTCCTTCATTTCTTTCTCATGTTCTCTTTGTTTTTCATTTTCTTCTTTCATTTCTTTTTCGTGTTCTCTTTGTTTCTGGTGCTCATCACGCTCAATACACTATTGAATATAGTTATTCACTTGTTCCCCAGAAAGTTGCAAGTGCTGAGCTTGTTCAAAACATTTATCAAAATTATCCATTTTTACTATCTAGGGAAAACAAGATTATCAAAAAGAAAAACAAATGTCAAAGAAAAGAAAAGTAAGCAACACACAAACAAACACACGAACTCTAGGTCACCTATGAAAAAAGATGAAGCACATTGAATGAAGCAATCATAGCTTCACAACAATCACCATTTTGAAATAGAAATCAGCATTCAATCAAATAACTGCATAACATAAAACAAATGAAACACTTCTCAGAGGGGGTACAAATTCCAATGTTTCACCAAGGTATACAAATCAGTATCTGAACAACATTTTTTTTATCAGGGGTTAAATCCAAATCTAGCCTATCGTTAAGTCAGGGTCACCACTGTCATGCTTTGCACACATGTTCACGCAATAAACACATGCAAAAAGCATTCGTCTGTCACGCAAACGCATGCTCTCCTTTCACCCAATGGCACTAAACAAATCACAATGATAATTTATACATTTTTTTACAACTTTCAAACAACACACATACAACACTCATATTCAACATTCATATTCACGCACCTTAATATTAACTCTTTTCTCTCCCCCCCCCCTTCTTCATCTCCTCCTCCTACTTCGTCTCCTTCTTCATCTCCTGCTAATCTTTCTTTTCCTTCTCCTTCTTCATCATCTCCTTCTTTCTCATCTCCTCCCTATTCGTTTCTTCCTTCTTCGTCTTCTTCTTCCTCTTCTCCTTCTTCTTTTTAACTTTTTTTGGTTTTTCTTCGCTTTCTTCTCCTCTTTCTTCTCCTTCCTCTTCTTCGTTGCCTTCTTTTTCTTCTCTACCTCTGTTTTGCTTTCTTCTTATTCTTCCTCTTCTCCTTCTTCCTCCTCTCCTTCTTCTCCTTATTCTTCTTGTCCCTGTTCTTCTCCTTATCCTTCTTTTTTGCCTTCTTTTTTTATTTTTCTTCTTTTTCTCCTTCTAATTCATTTTTTTCTCTTCTTCTCCTTCTCCTTCTTCTTTTTCACCTCCTTCTTCTCCTTCTTCTTCTCCTTCTTCTTTTTCTACTTCTTTCTTTCTTCTTTTTTTGCCTACTTTTTCTTTTCTACTTCTATTTTGCTTACTTCTTATTCTTTTTCTTCTCCTCCTCTTTCTTCATCTTCTTCTCCTTTTTTTCTTTTTCCTTCTTCTCTTTTTTTCTTGGAGCTCCAGACTCTTTCTCAAGGCGGTTTTTTTGAGACTGACTAACAAACCTAGTCCACCCCAAGTTCCCAACTTGGATGAACTGTTTTCAAAACTACATCCACATGCACGTAGAATTCTCTTTCGCACGCGACATAAAAAAATTATGCATACATCACCCCATGCACACGACACAAAAAACATTGCACGCATCACCCTGCGCACATGACACACACAAACACACACAAAAAACACAAAAAACACACACAAACAATGAAACAAACACACACACATAGATACACGCAAACACACACAGAAACACACAAACACACACACACACATTAACAGAAACACACAAATACAAACACACAAAAACAAACAGAAACACACAAACACACACAAACACACACAAACACACACACAACCACGCACAGAAACAGAAAAACACATAAAACTCACACAAACACACAAAAACATACACAAACACACACAAACACACATGCAAACACACAAACAGACACACACACAAACATTCAAACAGACAAGCACACAGAAACACACACAAACACATACAAACACACATACACATAAACACAGAAACACACACAAACATACAAACACACAGAAACATACAAACACACACAAACACATACATAAGCACACACACATAGACACACAAACGCACACAAACACACAAACATAGAAACATATTACACACAAGCACACATAAACACACAGACACACAGACTCATACACATACACATAAACACACACAGACACAAACACAAAGACAAAACACAAACACACACAAACACACAAAAAGCATACATACACAAGCAAACACAAACACACACACCAGGAAACAAACATACACACACAGTCAAACGCACAATGCACAGTCAAACACGCAAACGTACACACATACACACACACATACACACATACACACAAACATACAAACACACACAAACATACAAACACACACAAGTATACAAACACACACATAGACACACAAACACACAAATGCACAAACACAAACACACAAAAACACACATAAACACAAACACACACAAACACACACATAAACACAAACATAAACTTAAACAGAAACAAACACAAACACAAACATGCACACACAAACACACAAACAAGAACATACAAACACAAACACACAAACATAACTCAGAACCACAAACACGCAAACACAAACACAAACACAAAAATACATATAGAAACACAAACACACAAACAGAAACAGAAACACACAGACAAACACAAAAACACACACACAAACACACGACACAAACACAGAAACACAGAAACAAACACAGAAACACACAAACACAAGCACACAAACACACAAACACACAAACACACAAGCACACAAACACACGAACACACAAACACACAAACACGCAAACGGAACAACACGCAAACACAAACTCAAACACAAACACAAACTCAGAAACACAAACACGCAAACACACAAAAAACACAAACAGAAGCACACAAACACACACAGAAACACACAAACACAAATACAAACATATAAACACAAACACAAACAGACAAACACACAAACACCAAAAAAAAAAATCCCACACACAGAGAGAAACAAATCCACAAACAAAAACACAGAATATACAGTAAAAAACAAACGAACAAACAAACAAACAAAAAACAACCAAAACAACAATAACAACAATCAATCAAATAGATTCCAATTTTTTGATGAAAGATTCTCTCTAATTTGACATCAGTGTGATTTTGGGTCATGTGCATTTACAACCACAAGACAAGGATTTTTCATCAACATTGTCATTCAATCTATATTTTATTATTTTTATTTATCTATGTGTAGATACAAACACACTGACAGACAAACGCAAACTCCACTATTTCAGTTCAAGAAGACAAGAATCACAATTGTATCACATGCATAAGACACATCCGTTTCACTGGGCTTTTCTTTTCTAAATTATATATGGCATTATCAAATGTGGTAGACAACATTCGGTGCGCGGATGACGCCGTGCTAATTGCAGAAAATGAAAGGGACCTGCGGAACCTTGTGGGTATGCTGGAGACGGAGAGCAGGGGTAGGGGGTTGGAGCTGGACAGCGGGAGGACTGAAGTCATGGTGATCAGTGGAAAACATGAGATCCCCTCATGCAAAATAAAAACAAATGGCACAACCTTGACACAGGTTAATAAGTTCAAATACCTGGGAACGGTCATTTCGTCAGACGGCAGAAGCACATCGGAGATGGCTGGCAGAGTCGGCCAGGCCAAAACAGCATTCAAGAAGATGACAGGCATTCTTGCCAACAGATGCTTGTCGGTTGACATCAGAAAGAGAGTCCTTGAGTGTTATATAGAACCAATGCTGTTGTACGGATGCGAGGCGTGGACAGTCAGCAAGCAAAGCCAGAGCAGGATCGAGGCAGCCGAGATGTAGTTTCTCAGAAGAATGTTGAGAGTTCCATGGACAGCAAAGAAAACAAACAAGACAGTCTTGATGGAGGCAGACACAAATAGATCACTCATAAGAAAGATTAGGAAAAGACAAGCAATATTTATAGGCCATTTTATGAGGAAGGGGGATTTGGAGCACCTGGTCACAACGGGAAAGCTGGAGGGAAAGAGAGCACCAGGTAGACCCAGGGAGAGAATGCTGGACGGACTTGCAGAGTGGCTGGGGATGAAGAGGGTGGGGGAGATGCTGGGGGCAACGAGAGATAGAGATGGTTGGAAGTCCATGGTCGCCAACGCCATGCGGCAGGGCACCTGATGATGATGATGATTATCAAACTGTAAATTAGCTGATACGTCTTCACAGTTCACATTTTAAAGATCTGAAATTTAACTATTTTTTGTGATTAGAGCACATCCTGACCCTGTTTGATTTCTCATTACAGTGTATCGGAACTTATCATAAGGATGTCTTATCAACTGAATGGAGATGCAATAAAGTATAGTGTGAAAGTTCCTACACAATTTTTTCACAACTTTATGTTCTCAAGTGATTATTCATTTGCAAGCATGTGTGCATTTGTATTTACACAATTACTTTCATATCTGTTCTTAAATTCTTCTCAAGTTTCCATTAAAACCTTGTAGAAATTTGTAGAAATACCAGTCTATTGAAAATTTACCACGAGCAAAATTGATAAAACTACTGTATCTTTCAGTTGCATATCTTGTGTTCACGATCTTTTGAAATAATGAACAAAATTAGAAAACTGCTCATTTGTCATAGGACAATTTTATTCATAGTACGGCAGAAGAGTCTGCTGAAGACACTAGGGTAACGTTTTCGATCTTAGAAGCTATTTTCGCAGTCTGCTTTCTTCTACATTTTCGCTGGTATGCAACATAATGATGAGGCATTCGAACTCTTCCTCGCAAAAGCAGAGGTAATGCTGATCAATGCATGCAGTGACTTTTTTCAGTGGTGTGTACATCAAGTCATGTTGAACTAAAAAAAAGACAACAAAAAAACAGGAAAAAACTATTCAGCCTGAAGAGACCCCAAGCCAAAATCAGTGTGCTCCAAAAGGCTTGCAGGAATTTCTCCTCGCAGAATACTGTGCACTGGCTGTATTCTCAAACGAGGACTTCCAGCTTATCAATAATCTATTTGCTACAACCTGCAAACGCTTGGGTTGTAGAATTAGTCTCAGCTAGCAAGACAGGCTATTTTTCATCCAACATTTTTTGCGCTTCAGCACTCCCAATTGTCATGAAGAACCAGGATATCAAGACCGTAGAATAATTCTGGTATTAATTGGGCAGTACATGTACTGTTTGATACTGAGGTGGCTCTTGACGCTGTGTACCTACAAGGCTAGCCCTTTGGAAGGTAAACCAGGAGATTTTGGCAAGATCATGGCATCTGTCTTGCCATAAAATTGGCTGTGTATGGAACGATTGTCTTTAATGTCCTGCTGTCCTGCTATTGACCCAGACTACCTATTAAGGGTACATTGTACCGCTGGAAAGTTTCCACAAAAGATGTCTGTACAAGTTCTGCAACATCATGTGGCAAGATAAAATATCCAACTTCAAGTTTTGAAAAGAATCTATATTGCCAAATGCAGAGTTTCAGAACAAAAAGAAATCTGAGTATAGTTAATGACCTAGAAGATGCGTACAAAAAAGTCCAGTTCACACTACTCATGGAACTATTCAGCGATATGGCATCAGCATGACAGTCACAAGATAGAATGCTGCTGCATTCCAAAAACGAAAACTAGTCCTGTTACTTGGAAACTAGTGTTCAGCACCGCAAAATCTCTCCATGGGACTCCCTCAGGATCGCCACTTTCTCCAGTTCTGTACAACATATATAAGAAGGACTGGCTTCCTAAATAACGAAAGACCAGCCCGTGTACTCACTTTTGCTGATGACAGACCCATCTACAAGACGGGTAAAAATGCACTAGAAAAAAACAACAACAAAACAAAGCAGTCCAAGAACAGTTAAACAACACAGATCAGAAACCAGGTCGACAATCAACCCCACCAAAGCACAAGTACTGTTCTGCATCCTTGATCATAAAGCAGCAAATAAAAACATTCGACAAGTTACTTTCAGGGGAACCAATATTGAGTGAACAAACAACCTATGATACCTTGGCATCGGTTTTGATAAAACAAAAACCTTCAGAAACATGTGGAAACCACTACACTCAAACGCAAAAAGGGTCTTTCAATCCTGAAAACAACGGCAGCATAAGAACTGAACAACGTCACATCTTTCAGCTACATCAAGCTATAATACTGAGTGTCCACGACTATGGACTGGGCCTCACAACGCTTTCACAGACAAAATCATTTGAAACTGGACATAATTTTCCACGTTTGAGTCTATTACCTTTTGCTGTTCCGACCATCTCATAAACTGTACTTTCTGAGTTTTCGGATGCCCTGAAATATAGCTTTACTTGTTCTATTTTCTGCCTAGACTGTGTTGAAAGAAGGTCAAACAGCTATCACACAGTCTCTGTGGGTGTATCTTTTGTGGTTACAAGGATCATTTTCATTGCCTCGTTTTGTGATCTGTCTAGATTCAAAATATTTTGTCTATTTGTATTTTCTGATGTTTTCGAATGCCCTGAAATATGCCTTTATTTGTTGTATTTTCTGTCGTGACTGTACTGAAGGAAGGTCAAACATGTCTCACATAGTCTCTGTGATTGTATCTTTTGTGGCTTCCATGGATCATTTTCATTGCATCGTTTTGTGTTCTGTCTAGACCTTGGAAACATACAAGTATTCAGGCCACTGAAAATCCCATTTATAGAAGAAGAAAACTAGAAAGGTAATGGAAATCAAACAACAACCATCACTTAAAAGAGATTGTATTCAAGTTTCTTGTCATTTAAAAACAATGGCTACCAGGAAGCAATAACCAGAACAAATAGGGCCAGCTGCACAACTGGGCCATTTGGTCTGAGGAAATAACAGTATCGAAAATTTTTAAGTGATTTTGACGGTGATGGTGGTGGTAATTGTTGACGATAATGATGATAAATATTGATGATGATGATGATAATGCGATAGTGATTAATAGTGATGATGATGTCCATGTCTATATCAACTAACTTTAAAGGCAAAACAAAATAAAGAAACACAACCATTCCATATCGTTTTGAAAGAAACATTCAAACAGAGGAAAATAAATATAAAACATGTGATTATGTTTTTTTCTTAGGTACCGGTTCATGCCTGTCTGGGATGATGGGACTGTTGCGTACTACATCCACACAGACACAGACTTAATTGGTCATATCAAATATGTCTGTTACATACTGGTTGGATTTCTGTTAGTCGTAGATATTGCCATGCTACCATGGATTATCCTTCCATCATCTGCGAGCTACCATCCAACAATACTTCCATCTCCAGTAATTCGAGCACGAAGACGTGGCAGTCTGAAGTACCACAAACTGAGCAAGCTGCCAACAACAGAAAGGAAGACAAAATTGAAGTGAAACGTTCTAAAACTTTTCCATCTCACCTGAAAACCATCCAGTGCGCCGATCAACATTTCACATTTGAATTCCTTGCCTGTGACATGGCTGCTCAATGTTGGGCTCAAACTTTAGGGACATGCTCAGCTCCACTGACTCCACTTCCACCCATGTTCACGTGCTCCAATGGGGTGCAGAGTGTGGCTTACACGTTAGTGTGTGACTTCCGGTCTGACTGCATCGACAAGAGTGATGAAGACTTTTGTGTTTTTCCTTTGTGTGATCATTTCGAGCAATATCAATGTGGAAGCAAGCAGGTCAGCAATACTTAAGCATTTCAAATCATCTTTCCGTCCGAACGTCCGTCCGTCTGTCTGTCTGTCTGTCTGTTTTCAGAAAAAGCCCAAACGCTTTCCATTCCACGCTGAAGAGCCTGTGCAATGTTACTTTTGAGATGATACCAATGCTGGTCTGATCAATGATAGCTCTTGTTTTTCCTTTTATAGATTTCCAGCCATTTCCTCTATCTGATTCCTTTTTGGGAAAGACGTTCGATGGTATGATGACTCACATTTTGTTCGCAAAGGTATGATTTAAAGCTCTAAGGACTTCAGGCTTTCCCAGATGGAGCATTTTTGCTGTAGCAGCATTGCCTGCAAGTTTGGTGTTTCCATTCTGTCTGTCAGTGAAGCCCCATCCAGATTTGTTGTTGGTGACTGAGCCATCCATGTATGTGATTACATCTTTGCAACTTAGTTGTTCCATGATTAGCTGAATTTCTGTATTTGTTTTCCCTTCTGGCCATTCATGACAGTGCCTCTCTAGATTTTGGGCATTATAGTTTTGTAGATTTTTGAAACGGTTTGGATGTTTTTCCCATTCCTTTGTCACTTTCAGTTCTGTCAGTTGACACACGTCCTGACTGGAGTCTTGTGCCTGTCCCATCCATGATTTTCACGTTGGAGTCTGTTACCCATTGTTGTTCCAACCATCTGTTGGAGTGGGTTTTATGGGTTCTCCATTGCCCCTGTAATATGCCTTTCATCATCATCATCAGGTGCCCTGCCGCATGGCGTTGGCGACCATGGACTTCCAACCATCTCTATATCTCGTTGCCCCCAGCATCTCCCCCACCCTCTTCATCCCCAGCCACTCTGCAAGTCCGTCCAGCATTCTCTCCCTGAGTCTACCTGGTGCTCTCTTTCCCTCCAGCTTTCCCGTTGTGACCAGGTGCTCCAAATCCCCCTTCCTCATAAAATGGCCTATAAATGTTGCTTGTCTTTTCCTAATCTTCCTTATGAGTGATCTATTTGTGTCTGCCTCCATCAAGACTGTCTCGTTTGTTTTCTTTGCTGTCCATGGAACTCTCAACATTCTTCTGAGAAACTACATCTCGGCTGCCTCGATCCTGCTCTGGCTTTGCTTGCTGACTGTCCACGCCTTGCATCCGTACAACAGTATTGGTTCTATATAACATTCAAGGACTCTCTTTCTCATGTTAATTGATAGGCATTTGTTGGTAAGAATGCTTGTCATCTTCTTGAATGCTGTTTTGGCTTGCCGATTCTGCCAGCTATTTCCGATGTGCTTCTGCCATCTGATGAAATGACCGTTCCCAGGTATTTGAACTTATTAACCTGTGTCAAGGTTGTGCCATTTGTTTTTATTTTGCATGAGGGGATTTCATGTTTTTTACTGATCACCATGACTTCAGTCTTCCTGCTGTTTAGTTTCAACCCCTTACCTTTGCTTAATTTGTATTTATGCTTTGTTGACTATACCAAGGCTATCGATCGGGTACGACATGATGAATTGATCAACCAACTGGAGGGACTCAATGTTGATGGAAAAGATCTACGAATAATCAGTAATATATACTGGGAACAAACAGCTGCAATGAGAATAGAAAACAATATAAGCTCTTTTCAAAACATCAAGAGAGGAGTCAGACAGGGTTGGGGTTTGTCACCAGATCTGTTTTCACTATATAGCAAAAACTTCATGAGAAACCTAGAAGAAGACCCTGGATTAAAGGTTGGAGGGAAAATGATAAACAACATTCGGTATGCAGATGACACCGTGCTAATTGCAGAAAATGAAAGGGACCTACAAAACCTTGTGAATATGCCTTTACTTGTTCTATTTTGTGTTTCGATTGTATTGAAGGAAGGTCAAACAGGTATTGCACAGTCTCCGTGGGTGTGTCTTTTGTGGTTCCAAGGATAACTCTCATTGCTTTGTTTTGTATTCTTTCTAGTTTTAGCAGGTTTGTCTGTGACAACGTAGTGAGGCCCAGTCCATAATTGATGACACTCGGCATGACAGCTTGGTATAGTTGAAAGAGATGATGCTGCTCTATGCCTTTAGTCCCCCATTGTTTTCAGGACTGAAAGGCTTTTTTCTACATTTGAGTGTGGTGGTTTCCACATGTTTTCTGAAGGTTAGCATTCTATAAAAACTGATGCCAAGGTAGGGTAAATTGTTTGTTTGCTTGATATTGGTTCCTTGAAACGTAACTGATGGACATTTTCACTCACTGCTTTGTTGTCAAGGGTGCAGATCTACTTATTGTTGGAGAACTAATTTGGCATATTTCTTCATTTTCTTAAAGTGTAGATTTCTTTCTCTTAAAAAAGGTGTAATAACAGACAGCTTTGTTTAGATCCTGTTTCTAGCGGAGCAAACCATCTTTTAGAGGTTCTCTTTAATTCTAAAAAGAATGTTGATAGTTCCATGGACAGCAAAGAAAACAAATGAGACAGTTCTGAAGGAGGCAGACACAAGGAAAACATTAACAAAGAAGATTAGGAAAAGAACAGCTACATTTGTTGGACATTTTATGAGGCAAGTGAAATTTGAACACCTAGTCACAACGGTAAAGCTGGAGAGAGAGAGCACCAGGTAGACCCAGGGGAGAAAATTTTGATGGACTTGCAGAGTGGTTGAGGACAGAGGGAGTGGGAGATGTACTTGCAGCAACAAGGGATAGATGTGTATGGAGGGCCATGATCGCCCAGGCCCCGTGGCAGGGCACATGATGATGATAATGATGATGTAACTTAATCAAGTGGATGGAATTGAAACAGTTAAGACAGAACTCAGTTCTAATTTCATACCTGTGCTTCTCACAAACAGTTTCACAGGATGTGTGAATTAACACTTGTAACTTTTTGAAGGCAAAATTGGAAAACAAGATATTTTATCGCAACAAACCAGTTTATCTCAAACTAAATAAAACTTTGCATTTGAGATACTGTGTTGAAAAGCACAAGCATGCTGTGACACAGACAGACAGACAGACAGACAACAACAACAAGAACAACACACACACACACACACACACACACACACACACACACACACACCACACACGCACGCACACACATTCTATCTGTGTCTCGCATGCATAGATCTACGCACACAGGCACACAGACATACAGACACAGACACAGACACCCATACACACACCTACTCTCTCTCACACACTCTCTCTTTCTAACTGTGTCTCTCACATGGATTTACATATACACACAGATACACACACACACACACACACACACACACACACACACACACACACACACACACACAATCTACACACCACCACACACACACAGAGTCATACAAAGACACGCACACAAACACACATACCTTAACTTATCAGAACACAGTAAAGGATGAATCATTTTGTACTTATTTGGTTCGTGGCAAACTGCGACTTCCAAATGTTTGTTTCCATTTTCTGTTTGTTCTCTTTTGCTATCTTTGTTGTTGTTTGTGGTCACAGCTGATTTTTCTTCATTATGTAGACGTTTCAATGTGAACAGGGGGATAGCTCTGTGGTAGGGGGTTTCTGATGGTGATGTGGCAGTGGTTGTGTATTTGTGAAGTACCAGATATGTGCCCCCCCCCCCCCCCGGATTTGTGACCAATTACTTAGTGCTACCATATCAAGTGTTTGTACCCATCTGAATGGTACCTATGTGCATAGCACTCCACATAGCGAGACCACTGTTGCTATTTATTTATCTATTTATTTATTTTATTCTTCCCGTTATCAATGGTAGGCAGACAGGCAAAGAGGCATGCACACGCGCGCTGCTCACACACACACACACACACACACCACACACACACCACACACACCCCAACAACAACACCCCACACACACACAACACACCACACACCCACACACAACACAAACACCACACACACACATCACACACACATTCACACACACACACACACACACACAACACACACACACACACACACACACACACACACACACACACACACACACACACGCACAAACACACACACACACACACACACACACACACACACACACACACACACAACACACACACGCTCTCTCTCTTTCTCTCACACAGACACATAATTATACCACACGTACATACATTCACACACTCACTCAATCTCTCTCTCTTTCACGCTCTCACACACATACTCTCTCTCTCACATACACACACACACATACTCATTCACACATAAAAACACACACTCACTCTCTCTCTCTCTCTATCACACACACACACACATACACACACACACATTCACACTCTCTCTCACACACTCACATACTCTCTCACGCTCTCTCTCTCTTTCTCTCTCTCACACACACACGCTCTCTCTCTCTGTTTCTCTCTCTCACACACCCACACACATTCACACTCTCTCTCACACACTCACACACTCACACACTCTCTCTCACTCTCTCTCTCTCTATCACACACAAATACACAAACAGACAAACACACACATCAATATCAATGCACCATACGAACTGCCAAGAGAGACGAAAGAAGGAGAAAATGTCAAAACAGATCATACTGAAGATAACATTAAGAACACAGACTGGAAGAACTGATTCCACTGAAATTGCATTACTACGATAGACTCCCAAAATACTACCGCAAGTACGTTTCTCCAAGTGGATTGTCATGGTTGAACCGTTCCACATCCATTAACATTTGGTGAATGATGAAAATGCACGCCTCAGTTTTTGATTCTTGAATCACGATTTGGTGTCTAATGAATATCATTGTTATCATTGTCTGTGAAAAAGGATCCAAAAACAAGCGTGGCAATATACAGCAAGCTGACTGCGCATAGTCACATCAGAGCTATGACCGTTTCAAGCATACAAAACATTAACAATGCATTCGTGCACATAACCTAAGGACATGCCCCTGGTGTTGATCACTCCGTCCTATTTATCGCATAAGGGGATTAAAAAAAACATGAATACAAATTTAAACATATCTAAGGACACCAAAGCATTATATGAAAACGGGCCGGAATTACCTAAAATTGTTTCCGCATATCTCACCTCCATTGAACCAAAATGCGCTTAATACATGTACCCAATTATCCATCCTCAGAAAAAAAAGTACGTAAGACTTTATCGAACACATACAAGTGAATGGACCAGCAAGGCAGAAAATGATAGGAAGAAATGACACAAAGTGAAGGAGGAAGAAAGAAACAAAGAGAGTGACAAAAAAGAGGAAATTTCCAGCATGGAATTTCTAGAATGTGGGGATACTATTTACACTGAAAGAGCCCCAGCATCCCCATGGGGGGTGGGGGTGGCAGGGTTCTTAAGATTCTACCTAAATTATGAGTTCTAAGATTATGCACTACTGCTTGTCTTTGTATCATCATCACTGAAAGAAAGTAAAGATATTGTTGTAACATGTGCCGCTATGATATATTCCTCAACATACCCCATAATAAAACTACAACAAATACATACCCACATGAGTACAGAAGCGTTTTTCAATTGTATTCAATAGATACTGAAGCAAATCTTGACAAAATGCCACGAAATCAACAAATACGTTGAAATCTAGAAAGAAATGCAATAAAGAACACAATATGTTAACACTCGTATCAACTTTTCGGGAGTAAATACCAGCATCATTTTCAAAATTTTATGTATTTTGAAACTGGTAGTTGATTATGTTACCAACATTTCCCATAACGAAATCACATTTTCTGTTCTAAAGTGTTTATCCAATGAGCAGTTCTGCGATGGTGTATTGCACTGTGTGAACGAAAACGAAGAAAGGAAATGTCGAAATCCTGTTACTCCTTGTCCATTCCCACAAATATTACCATCATATAATCCTTCTGTTGTTGACTTTGATGGAAATGGAAGCATCACTATTTCCAATCTCACAATCACAGAGAACAATCAACAGAACACCTCATGTCCTGAACGCTACTTCCAGTGTCTTACATCTCTCCATTATTGTCTACCTGTGTATGTACGGTGTAACGGTGTCAAAGACTGTCCTGGTGAGGAAGACGAGGCAGACTGTGAAAACTACATGTGTCCTGGTTACTATCGTTGTCGTGGCTCCAAGGTCTGTGTCCATCCTAGTCACATATGTGACGGCTGGCCCCAGTGTCCTCAACGTGACGATGAACTCGTTTGTACTTTTCTCCCCTGTCCACTGAACTGCACGTGCTACAGATTAGCGTGGTATTGCAGAGAAAAACTGGTAAATCCTGTCCCATTGGACATAAAGTTTCTAGATTTTCATGAGACTAAAACAACACTCTCAGACATAGGAAATTTGACATTGCTAATATTCTTGAATATGTCGAGTTGTGGATTAACGCATCTGACCACATCTCTCGATTTTCCCAACTTACAAATGCTTGATCTTGCAAACAATGAACTTACATCTATTCAGTGGAATGCCCTGCTCCTGCTTTCTAATGTCAAGAATATTTCGTTTGCGGGAAATCCTCTAATCCTAACACCAGCCAATGATATTCCTGAAAACGTTTCATTGATAACTGTGAACTTTCTCGACTTATCTCGAGTGTTTATACCACATATGGACACAGAGTCCATTCATTTTTTCAGCAACGTACAAGTACTAAATATTTCTTACTGTCATGTCAGCACCGTATCACAAGGATTCAAACGTTTCAAACAACTTCGCGTTCTTGATCTGCGTGGAAACAATTTGCAAGAATTTGACAAAGACATACTTGGAAATGTAGTCACTCTCAACGTTGTGTACAGTGAAAACTTTAAACTCTGTTGCCCCCAAACATTGCATAAAGATTTTAACATGGCTAATTGTCACGCACCAAAGGATGAAATATCTTCATGTGATAATTTATTGCGTTCTGATATCTATCGTGTTATTTTGTTCATTTTTGCTTTAGTTGCCTTAACTGGGAACTTAAGTAGTTTGATATTCCGAGTTGCTCTGGAAAAAAGCACGTGGAAACACGGTTACAATGTGTTTGTGACACACCTATGTGTGTCAGATTTATTCATGGGTATTTATTTAACCACCATAGGACTGGCTGACTATTATTACCATGGAACATATCTATGGAAAGATTTCACATGGAAATCGAGCACCGTGTGTTTATTAGCAGGGTGTATGTCACTACTGTCTAACGAAGTATCAGCATTTTTGATCTGTCTCATTACTTTAGATAGGTTCCTGGTTTTACGATTCCCATTCAGTGATATTCGATTCAAGGTAATCTCAGCGCATGTAGCAAGTTGCGTAGCTTGGTGTGTGGGACTTTTATTGGCCATCATTCCTCTCCTGCCTATCACGTCACAATGGAAATTCTATGGAGACACTGGAATCTGCCTGCCTCTGCCTGTCACGAAGATGGATTCTCCAGGAATGACATATTCATTTTCTATAATGATCGTTTTCAACTTCATACTCTTTTTGTTGATCGCACTTGGGCAGGCATCCATCTATTGGTCAATCAGTGCCAACAAGATGCCATCGGTACTCGGCAGTTTCACCACTTCTAAAGACATGACTATTGCACGTCGACTTATCACCATCACTGTGTCAGATTTTTTCTGCTGGTTCCCCATCGGTATCCTGGGCTTGTTATCCAGCAGCGGTGCAGTCATTCCCAGTGAAGTCAACGTGGCCATGGCCATTCTTGTTCTGCCACTCAACTCTGCGATTAACCCCTTACTGTATACACTCAATGTGTTACTGGAACACAGGCAGAATGCCAAAGAACGTCGCTTGCTGGAAGAAATCAAAGCCCAGATGATGGCAGAAACAGAGGCTAAGAAATGTAAAGCAGTGTGCAGTCAGCAGGAAGCGGCCAGTCTTCTGCAGTCCTGGATTTCATGTGGATTGTTGTCGCGGGACAGAATTAAAACCTACATCCAAAAGGCAGAAAATTCCTCAGGTCTTTGAATTCTCTCATTCACTGAACTGTCTGTGGGAACTAGAAACACTGTGCTGACAAATATACATGCAAACTGGTAATCCGATTTTCTTCAACTCGTGATTTGTTAGTGTGCATTTCTGGTTTATATTTATGCTTTATTTGCAAGTTAACATATTGATATAATTATAGAAACATCTTATGGTTTGTTTTGTTTTTTGATCAATACACCATATTCTATATGTTCATCAATGTTTCTTGATTGACACTGATTTAATCACCTGACACTGATTTATTCGTGGTTTTCAGCAACAAAAATATCATCATCATCATCATCATCATCATCATCATCATCATGATCATGATCATCATTATCGTCATCATCAACAACAACAACAACAACAACAAAACTCAGATACAGACTCACTTGGGCTAACATTCACGAATTTGCTCACGTTCAAAAGCGTTCAATGAGTACAAAACCAACAAAACAACTGTTCGTTATAGTACCTTCTCTAATTTAGTGAAACATACAGTTCACAAACATTGCCACCGTCAAATATCTATCCAAATGTATGAGAAACATGTCAGTAAAACTGTCCTTAACATTGGGATCCTATTGTCATTAAAACCAATAAATCAATCATCATACTTCACAAACAAGAATTCAGTTTCAGTTTCAGTTTCAATTTCTCAAGACGATGTCTCCGCCCTCGGAACGAATTCCATATGCATTAACGTCACAGATGCCATGTGTATGGTGATCATGACACAAGCCTTGAGCCTGCACATAAACCCATGAGCTGGCCAGTAGTACATGTATAGTCCTCGATATCTCAACCCTCAAAGGATTAGGATTTCTCCTGCTGCTGGGTCAATATAGGTCATGAGGTCACTAGGTTCGTGGGTTTACCAGGACACCAGGGCACCAAGTCATTTCATACCCCAAAAGATTAGGATTGCTCCTAGGTCATGAGATCACCAGGGTGCTAGGTTCCGGGCTTACCAGGGTATTGGGTTACGAGTTGTTGTTTTTTTACAGAAACTGGAACTATTAGTACAATTTATAGAGAATATGGAACAGTATCACAGAAGTAAGTAGAATGATAATGGTTATTGCATAACCCTATGAAACTGTCACCTGTGTATTTGGTTTTGAAACTGGAACTATTCGAACAATTCTTTTTAAAGATCAATGAACTAGAATACACTCATAATCATTGCTGCAGAGAAAGAGAAAGCTGCCTTTAAGACAACTTCGATGAAATTTGATTAAAATACATATATATTATCATGTTTTATTAAATCTGTGTTGCGCGTCTGAAGGATATTACCAAACGCTTTCCAATCGGCGTTCATGTATTTGAATTTCGGGATTCTGTCTTCAGTGTCAGTGCGTGTTTTGAAAGTTGTTTTCTCCAAAAATTTAATTTCAATTGGAAGATGATCGCTACCCAAACTATCATCTCCTATGAGCCAAGTACAATTTGTTGCAAGCTCTGGAGAGATGAGAGACAAATCCACAAATCTTTTTTTTTCTCTCTCTTCGTGTTTTTTCTTTCTTTTGTTGTTGTTGTTGCTTTCATTCTCTCTGCCTTTCTTTCTTCACAATCATCAACTCACATAGTCACAGATTTGAGGTTCACTCTACTTATGTTTGTATTTGGTGTTGTGAAAACTTTGTTTTACACCGCAGATTTGATGAACATTTTTGTCTGTTTCAGATCGATCAATGTCAATTAAAATGCTGCTTTTTTATTATTAGAAATACACTACTGAAATTTCGATAGTAATTCTGAAAGAAAATTTTGAGCAGTTATAACTTTTGTCATTCTGTTGAAATAGTTGATGGCAGCAAAGAATAGTTTCCAGGCAAAGTTTTGTAGCTTAGACAGCATCAATATGGATAATAAACAGTTTTAAATTATTTTCGTTTATTGTCTATTCATTCTTTCTTTTTTATATTGTCTCTTTCTTTCTTTCTTTTTTCATTTCTTATCGTGCATTTATCAATGTTGTCTGTATACACTTATCAATGCCTTTATTGTTCACAAATCTTAGTCTATTTAGATTTTGTTCAACGGAGTTATCATTATCTTCTTTCCCAGTTTTTCTTGTCTTTGTTTTATTTTTATTCTGTTTCTTTCGTCTGTTCATTCTTTTTATATTTCCCTTTCTTTCTTTCTTTTTTTTTCATTGGTTTTTCTGTTTTTTTTCTTTCTCTCTTTCTTTCTTTCTTTTTATATTTTTCTTTTGTTTTACATTTCTCATTGTGCGTGTATCAATGTTGTCTGTATACACTTATCAAGGCCTTCATTGTTCACGAATCTTATTCTGTTTATATTTCGTTCATTCGAGTTTATCATCGTCTTCTTTCCGAGTTTTTCTTGTCTTTGTTTAATTTCTATTCTGTTTCTTCCCTCTTGTCATTCTTTTTCATATTGTCCATTTCTTTCTTTCTTTTTATCATGTTTTTTCTTTTCTTTCTTTCTTTCTTTTTTCTTTTTTGTTTTACCTTTCTTATCATGCATTTCTCAATGTTGTCTGTATACACTTATCAAGGCCTTCATTTTTCACAACTCTTAGTCTGTTTCGATTTCGTTCATTGGAGTTTATCATCATCTTCTTTCTGAGATTTTCTTGTCTTTGTTTAATTTCTAGTTTCTTTCGTCTTTTCATTTTTTCTTCCTTACATTGTCTCTTTCTTTCTTTCTTTTTTTCTTTATTTTTTCATTTGTTTTTATTTTCTTCTCAACGATCGTCATGTTCTGGTAGTATGTCAACTGTGTCATTTCTTTATTTTCTTTAGAAAAAGGAGTGTGGAGGGGAAGTCCGTATAATACGTTCTGTGTATTTGTGATTCAGATATACAGGTAAGTTTATGAACAGAAATTGTTCTGCTTTTGATTACTGGACATGGAAAGTCACAGTGAAATGAAACGTTTTTACAAACAGCATAGTCATTTGGGAATGCGCATTGGTTTTCTGTCTCTGTCTCTCTCTCTGTCTCTCTCTCTTACACACATTCTCTCTCTCTCTCTCTCTCTCTCTCTCATCTCTCTCTCTCTCTCTCTCTCATGCAAACAGGAAGAAGAAAAACACGAAAACAGAACCAGAACACATATTCAATACGTGTATGACAAGACAGGGGCAAATTTTCAACCAACTGGCCCATCTCTCTGTCTTCTCTGTCTTTTTTTCTCTCTCTCTCTTTTGTCTCCTCTCCCTTTCCCTTATGAACCAAGATGTTGGGAGAGTATTGGCAACAAAGAATAGTTTTTAGCCAGAGTTTTGTAGTTTAGACAGTATCAATATGGATAGTACACAGTTTTTATATTATTTTCGTTCACGTCTAGCTATGGGTTTTATTGCATGTTTTTCGGACTAAAAAAGGCAGTAAGAGAGATGTCTTGAAGACAGCATTAGTGTTTCACTGGACACCGATTATTGTTCTTTCTTTTCTTTTTTATCTTTCTTTCTTTCTTTCTTTCTTTCTGTCTTTCTTTTTCTTTTTTTCTTTTTTTTATCGTGTATTTATCAATGTTGTCTGTATACACTTATCAAGGCCTTCATTGTTCACAATCTCAGTTTGCTCAGATTTCGTTTATCAGGGTTCATCATCAGCTTCTTTCCAAGTTTTTCTTGTCTTTGTTTAATTCTTCATGCTGAGAGTTTTCTTGTTTCAGCCATATAGGCGTTACTTAATGTTATGACCATTGTTTTGTGAAATTATAATAGGCACAATCTTATTATAATTTACACATATATCACGCCTAAACGAATATTATCCATCAAGGAATTTCACTTACTTTTTGTTAGGCCTGATCGGTTCAGCGAACCCTCGTCAGACTGTAAATTATAATAAGATTGTGCCTATTATAATTTCACAAAACAATGGTCATAACATGTTTAATTCTTATTCTGTTTCTTTCGTCCTTTCATTCTTTTTCCATATATTGTCCCTTTCTTTCTTTTTTTTTCTCTATTTCTTTCTTCCTTTTTTTTTCTTTCAGTCTCAACGATCGTCATGCTCTGGTAGTATGTCAACTGTGTCATTCCTTTATTTTCTTTACAAAAAAAAAGTTTGGAGGGAAGTCCATATAATCCTTTTTGTGTATCTGTGATTCAGATATACAGGTCATTTTATGAACAGAAATTGTTCAGGATATTGCTCTGTTTTTGATTACTGGACATGGAAAGTCACAGTGAAATGAAACGTTTTCACAAACAGCATAGTCATTTGGGAATGCAGATTCTCTCTCTCTCTCTCTCTCTCTCTCTCTCTCTCTCTCTCTCTTTCTCCCTTTGTCCCTTTTCCCCTCTCTCTCTCTCTCTCTCCCTCTCTCTCTCTCTCTCTTTCTCCCTTTGTCCCTTTTTCCCTCGTCGAGAGGGAAAAAAGGAAAAAGGAGGAAGAGAGAGAGAGAGAGAGAGAGAGAGAGAGAGAGAGAGAGAGAGAGAGAGAGAGAGAGAGAGAGAGAGAGAGAGAGACAGAGAGAGAGACGGAGAGACGAGAGAGAGAAAAGAAATTTTCGTTTTCTTTTCTACTTGTTGCTTCGTTGCGTTTGTGTGTTGAGATTGGGGGTATTTATTTCTTCACTTAAAGTTTTTGTGTCTGTGTGTGTACTTCAGAATGTCTACGATAATTTCCGCCTACGGTGACAAACTGACAGTTTTGGGCAACAATGTCTACCTATCTTTGTGTATCAGAATGGATTAACTAAGCTCTCTTACACATCCGCAGATGCAAAATGGTTGGTGCAGGCTCAGATGAGAAATTATTTCCTATAAAAAAATTAATTTGTTTAATGAAGAACAACTCGACGCTATGATTCAGGTTATAGCCAGAAGAAGAAAAAAAGAAAAAAAAGAAAGAAATCTCGGAAAAAATCTATCCAGAGAGTGATTTTATACCACGACCAACAATGTGCAAAATTGTGTGTTTTTCTTCTTATGTTTTTTACTCTATTGTGTATAGGATAGCTGTTGGTTTGTTTTAATTTGTATAGCTATACATGTATATATAGTTTTGCCTTTTTACTCAAATAAGAATGACTTAGTTTAGTTTTTTAAATTCATCATTGCATGACTATTTTTTTAAGTATATCTTTGGTTTTTTTATTTTAGCTTGTGTATGTGAGCAGAAAGTACGAGAGAGAGAGATGGAGAGAGAGAGAGAGAGAGAGAGAGAGAGAGAGAGAGAGAGAAGAGAGAGAGAGAGAGAGAGAGAGAGAGAGAGAGAGAGAGAGAGGGAGAGACAGAGAGAGAGAGAAAAGAAATTTTCGTTTTCTTTTCTACTTGTTGCTTCGTTGCGTTTGTGTGTTGAGATTGGGGGTATTTATTTCTTCACTTAAAGTTTTTGTGTCTGTGTGTGTACTTCAGAATGTCTACGATAATTTCCGCCTACGGTGACAAACTGACAGTTTTGGGCAACAATGTCTACCTATCTTTGTGTATCAGAATGGATTAACTAAGCTCTCTTACACATTCGCAGATGCAAAATGGTTGGTGCAGGCTCAGATGAGAAATTATTTCCTATAAAAAAATTAATTTGTTTAATGAAGAACAACTCGACGCTATGATTCAGGTTATAGCCAGAAGAAAAAAAAAAGAAAAAAAAGAAAGAAATCTCGGAAAAAATCTATCCAGAGAGTGATTTTATACCACGACCAACAATGTGCAAAATTGTGTGTTTTTCTTCTTATGTTTTTTACTCTATTGTGTATAGGATAGCTGTTGGTTTGTTTTAATTTGTATAGCTATACATGTATATATAGTTTTGCCTTTTTACTCAAATAAGAATGACTTAGTTTAGTTTTTTAAATTCATCATTGCATGACTATTTTTTTAAGTATATCTTTGGTTTTTTTATTTTAGCTTGTGTATGTGAGCAGAAAGTACGAGAGAGAGAGATGGAGAGAGAGAGAGAGAGAGAGAGAGAGAGAGAGAGAGAGAGAGAGAGAGAGAGAGAGAGAATTGGATGGTGAGCCTAAAGCTAATAAAACTAATCGGCTATCATAGCGTACCTTCCAACAGTGAATAACAAACACAGCATGTGTCTCTGGACTACAGCTATTCACGTGGTAAAAACGTAAAGTGATTGTCAATAGATAAGATCTATCTGAGTTGTTGTATGGGAGGTGGGATGTGTTTGGGAGGCATAGTGGCGGAATGGTTCAGACATCCACCTGCCAGTAACTAAACTCCGGGTTCCAGGGTTCGCTCCCTGTAGAGGCCTCGACTTTTCTCCTGAGCTTGACCCCCCAAAAATTAAACTTAACGTCTAGTCCTTCAAAAGGAGACTAAAAACGAGTCAGACCCGTGTGCCATCTGGTTGCGCACGCTAAAAGATCCCAAGGCAGTTAAAAATCGTGAAGCGTAGGGCATTGCCCGGCTGCTTTGGTATAAACCACTAGAGAGATAGATTGATTTCCCAGGTCCCACCCCTTGAAAACCAACGAGCCTTCTTGCCTTTCTAAAGTCTTGGTTAAAAAAAAGTAAATATAAACATAAATTCAAAGCGAGAGAGAGGGTAGCGCAACAAGCATGAAACCCTTCTCTCTGTTCAAATAGTCTTAAACATGTTCTCTTTGAAAAATGGACCCCAGGGCTGTCGTACATTTAATCTACACTAGAGAAAGGAGCATTGATGCTACCGCTACAATTTGGTGTGTGTTTGACATATTTATGGATGTGAGTCAAAATTATACAAGTACACTCTAGGTTATTTTACCTAAGAGAAAATGCTGACATTGTTAATATCGTATCATGAGCAATAATTGTGAGTATATTCTAGTTCGTTGATCTTTAAAAAAGTGTTCTGATAGTTTCAGTTTCAAAACCAAATACATGGGTGACAGTTTCATGGGGTTATGCAATAACCGTTATCATTCCACTTACTTGTGATACTGTTCCATATTCTCTATAAATTGTTCTAATAGTTCCAATTTCTGTAAAAAACAACAACTCGTAACCCAATACCCTGGTAAACCCCGTAACCTAGTACCCTGGTGATCTCATGGCCTAGGAGCAATCCTAATCCTTTGGGGCATGAAATGACTTGGTGACCTGGTGCCCTGGTAAACCCACTAACCTAGTGACCTCATGACCTACTGATATAGGAGCAGGAGCAATCCTAATCCTTTGAGAGTTGAGATATCGATGACTGTACTACTCTGGCATCCTACCTAGCCTATGCTTTACCTAGCCTATATTTTTGTTACTACTATAGTATCAGTCTATCATTGTAACAATGTTGGTTACATGATAAATGACATGTGTATCTGTCAGTCGTTAGAGCCCATGCTCATAATGCAGGAATTGTAGGTTCAGTTGTGTGTTCATTCCTTAAGTGCGTTACGGTTTTTTAAGCAGAGGCAGTCTTGTTGGCTCCTTTCAGCTGTCAGCTTTCATTTCTTGATTTCTGTTAGCAGTTAAAATACGTAGGCCATGCGACCAGAAACACCAAAACAGATCTGATATCAACGGTCCTGCAGTGGAAAGTTGAGGCGATAGCAAGGAGAAGAAAGGGACAACCGTGCACCTCCTATTTCAACAAAAACATCGCTGAAGCCTGTGGTCTGGGGATCCAGGAAGTCGCCCACAGATGTCCCAGTCGTGTGACCCAGAGAAGATTTGTGTCGTCAAGCGTGGTTCCTACCGCCGATCCTGGTGAGGGAGAGAGGTGAGGTGAGTTGAGTTGGTTCTTTTGATAGAATCGTGGACTCGCGATCCAGTATCTCAAGTTCAACCCCAGCCAGCAACATTCAAAACTGACCTGTTCGCTGCTCATCTTAACTCTTCCTGTACGTTAAGGGTTTTTAGACTGGACGCAGGGTTCATTTGCGACCTATTTTCGAATAGGGGGTGAGGTCAATAAAACATTTGTAGATATGTTTATATTCAACATAGAGCAAAAAGCTTGGTGTTGCTTGTGCAGAATTAAATTCTAAACAACATAAGGTAATAACATTATAATAAAACTTTGCATGTGAATTTTGCATGCATACTACTTGATGCAGATAATGTTTCATGCATACAGTCAGTACTCACTAAGCTGCAGCCGACCAGGTAATCCATACAGCTCCAAAGTCAAAGAAGAAAAATATTCCTCAACGTGCATTAAAACAACACAGCATCAAAAAACAAAAAGTTCAATGTTTCATATAATTGAAAGTTAGTTTCTGTCATTCTGGTGAAGTCAGTTTAATGTTTCATAGGTCCCTTCTCCCAGCCACCGCCCCCCCCCCTCCCTGCCTTCTCCCCTTCCCAATTTTAAGACTTTGCCCAACACGTAAGGTTTCGTACAGGTTCACAGATTCTGCAAGATAATAATGGGAGATTTGGGTGGAGCGCATGTGGAAATGACCAAGTGCGATGAACTAGTTTGTAACAAATCCGAACTCAAAATTCAGGACCACGGGACTGGCCATTTGAGGTGTTACCATGCTCAAACGAAAGAAAAAAAAAATCACGTATCCATGTTTGACCTTTTAACTCCCACACTCTATTGACCAACTGCAAAAACTAAACCTTTGACTCCCTCACCTATCCATCAGCTTCCAGCAGGATAGGTGAAGGAGTCAAAGGGTTAATTTTTTTCTTCGCTGGCATAGTTGACAATACAGGATGCTGGTGTGGGCAGGGTGCGGGAGTCAAAGGGTTAAGTCTCTCATTGTGCTCGTTTCACCGTGAGTCTGTTCGTCCTTAAGGTTACAGTCAGTGCGATTTACACAATACGCTTTTGTTACAACTTGTGCAGGATGTCAGAGCTAGGTTCACCCTTTGACTCTCCTCTTCTCTCCATCAGCATCCTGCATTGTCAACCATGCAGGAAGCTGGTGGATAGGGTGAAGGAGTTAAAACGATAAGTTTTTGCAGTTGGTGGATAAGGTGCAGGAAACAAAGGGTTAAAAACACTGTATAGAAATTGACTGTACGTAAGTTGTTAGGTCGTGGATCTGTTTACCGATCAATTTTATACACAACGAAGGGTATTGTATACATCAAGGTAACACTTAGAATGAGATGGGTTTTTTTTAAACAAGTAGTCCCCACTGTTATTTTCCGGATACTGATTTTGTATTGAGTGGAGAGGGAGGGCGATAGAGAGAGAGACAGAGAGAGTGAGAGAGACACACACACACACAGACACAGACACAGAGAGAGGCAGAGAGAGTGACAGACAGACAGACAGATAGATATATAGATAGATAGAGAGAGAGACAGAGAGACAGAGATACAGAGAGACAGAGAAAGAGAGGCAGTGAGAGAGAGAGAGACATATAGTGTGTGTGTGTGTATCTGTGTGTGTGTATGAGAGAGAGAGAGAGAGAGAGAACTCAGAACTCAGAACTCAGAAAATGTTTATTGTACATCGGCCTTAGGCCACAATACATGCATGGGAAAGGGGAGGGGAGGAGATCAGGTTTTCTTATACATTCATAGAAGTTATACTATCAAACTGCAGTGAACTCTGTCACATTGTCCCCTTCTATCGTTTACCGTCACATAAGCTGGGATACATTCATCTTTGCATTTACAGTGGTCCTTTCATTTGTATTCTAGTCCATATTCCTTAACTGGCCAGCTAAGAATATTTGTCATTAACCGCATTTATATCATTCGTCCAATTGTCAATTTTACAATAACTGGCTATCAGACAAACAAACCATTCAATTAGTGCACAGATCTGATGTTTCTTGTACCCTTCGGAGATCATACAGTTGATCAATATATTCAACCACAGGTACTTGACATAAACACTCAATCCATCAATCGATCAACCAACCAACCAATCAATCAATCAGTCAACCAATCAATTAACCAATCAATCAACTGATTTACCAGTTGATCAATCAAATAATCCGCCATTCAGCCCGTGATTCAACTGACAAATCAGCTTTCAATTGACTGGGTCAGATGCATCATCCAACTGTACAATCGATATCACTTCAGTAACAATCACTTCACGTAATCACTCCCTCTCTCAATCAATCAATCGATCAATCATTTAACCAGTTAATCAGTCATCCAGTGACTTAATCGATCAGATAACCTAGAATTTAACTGAGTTCAATATATCAATTTGCAATTGTTACTTCAAATAACGCGAATCAATCATCCATACATTCCATAATTCAATCACTGATCGATCAATAGCTAAAACCATCAATCTATAAATCGATCAGTCGGTGAGCCACCCATCGCCATCAATTAACAAATTATATAATCATTCCGTTGTCAGCTAATCATGCGTTCAGTTTATCAATTTATTCACCAGTGAATCTAAACCAATCAATGGAATTAATGTACAATGAAGTGAACCAAGAAATATATGACATAAGAGCAATTCGACCCCAAAACAGTCGGTTAATTGGCAAAAATAGACATTCATAATGCCAATCCATTAATCAGACTAATCGCAGATCAGTCACTCATTTACCAAAACAATTGACATTGAGACAATACCAAATGATCATTCAACGCATATTTAGCACTTCGTGTATCTTTTAGTTCAGAGATAACTCAATCTTCGGCGGTCAGCAATGGTTCAGGCCATAGACTGAATTGAAGGTTATGTATAAACGCACATACACACATACACATCTATATACACGCACACATACATAATCACTTATACATATATACACACATAGATATATATACATATGTATCCACACATATACATAATGTAGATACTATCACCTATATATGCACATAAGTACACCAACGTCAATGTGAATACACAGGCACCTATGCACATGTGTCTCTATATGAGCACCCCTTTCATATTCAAATAAAATTTTTTTTTCTTTACAATTGAAATTAATTATTGTCTGAAATTCTAGTGCTAGTATCTACACAACTATTTACTTTTCTTCTCCTTTTAACAATTTTTTTCTCCTATTCATGGCGTGGAAAACGTATCTGGATACGCTGTGACTTCGGTGGCTATTTGTTGATTGGAGCAGTATGCACATAGGCATGCTGACTAAATCCTTTAAAAATTTCGCCCTGAGATCAGCGTAAGTGGAACATCTAAATAATAAGTGTTCGTTTTCAGATTCTGTCCTGCAAAATGGACACACCTTTTCTTGATCAGATTCACTGTATCTATTTATATTATTGTTTAGTGGTAAAACGTTCAATCTTATTTGTGAAAGGGCAACTCTGAAACAGTATATATCAATAGAGTCAATGTACTTCTCTTTTTCAAAGATAGTCTTAAATGATCTGTAGCTTTCATACCTATCTCTGTCTCTGAGTGACCCAGACCATTCTTGAATATATAAGTTTACAAGTCTCCGTTTAAATACACGCAAAAAGGCTTTTACATCACCAACACCTTGTTGCAGCCACACGATATTAAATCCCGTTTCACACAAAATTTCCCTTATTTTTGAAGCCCAGCATTCTTTCCCAGCCCTGTCAAGTTCCACTAACATTTGGTAAGCCTTATAAGGTAACCTATTTGGATTCATTTCCAGTAATTTAAACCAATATCTAAGACAGGTAGTTGAGGAGTTGACATAAAGAGGATATCTTCCCAAATCCCCATATACCATCTTGTTAGGTGTCCTGACTGGAACACCCAACAGTCTTTTGCACGATACCAAATGTACTTTCTCTATATGCTCGAGTCTGTTAAGTCCCCATATCTCAGAAGAATACAACAAAATAGGTTGAATTTTTGCATCAAACAACTTGAAGAAAGTTTCTATAGTCATGTCTTTATATTTTTGAAAAGTCCTGTTTAATAGCAAAGTTGCTTTTTTACCTTTTGTCACCAAATGTTCTGTGCCGGCCTTGGTGCTAATCATTGTCGTGAAACTGAACCCCAGATAACAATATTTACTAACTACTTCCAATTTTGTCCCTTTGTAAAACCATTGTTCATGTCGTCCTAAGAAGCCCCCTCTTCTGAAAACCATAACCTTAGTTTTTTCAAGATTAACTTCCAGTTTCATGCTGGCACAGTATGTCTGCAAGACTCTTAACTGGTTTTGCAAACCATTTGGTGTTGTTGACAGAAGGGCTACATCATCTGCAAAAAGAAGAATGAATATTTCCATTGAACCTGGCATCAACTGGATGCCATGTCGCCCCTTTTCATCCATACAATTGGCTAATTGATTTATTAATACCGAAAATAAAGTAGGGCTTAAGACACATCCTTGTCTCACGCCTATGGGGTTATCGAATATTTCAGATAATTCCCGGTTTGCCCGAATACATGAGCATAATGATTCATACATTGCTTTTAGCGAAACCAAAAACTTCCCTTTTACTCCTTGATTTTGAATACACTTTAAGAGTTGTCATGCTGAACCGAATCAAAGGCTTTCTTAAAGTCTACAAAAGCAACATATAGTTTTCTACCTTTCTTGCACATAGTTTTCTGAACCATAGCGTACAGACTGAAAATTTGATCCACTGTAGAATATTTTTTCCTGAAACCTGCCTGACTTTCTGATATTAAATTATTGTTTTCTAACCAAGCATACAATCTAGTATTCAGTATTGATGTGTAACATTTTGAAACAATGCTTAATAACGACACACCCCTGTAATTGTCCACTTTATCAGGATCTCCTTTCTTAAATATTGGTATGATAATAGCTTTTGACCAATCTTGAGGATAAATTCCTCGGTCGAATAAAGTGTTAAACAGCTTCAAAAGAAAATTATGGATATTTGTGTTACCATTTTTTAACATCTCGGCTGTAACACCGTCTATTCCACTGGCTTTACCTATCCTCAATTTTCTGATGGATTCTCTGACTTCTTCTATAGTTATCTTAGAATTTAATGGGTGTTCTGTTGATTCATTTAAATCTACTTCGACAATGCAGCGCTCATCATTTGTTGATCTGTTATCTTGAAATACGTTTTTAAAATGACTGAACCATTCATCAATACTTATATTGTTAGTGAGTTTGTTTTTGGTACCATACCCTATATTTCTTAACTCAGTCCAAAACTGCGATGAATTTGAAATATTTCTGGCTAAGCATTCTGCTTTTTGTTTATTATACTGCTGTTTTTTATTCTTTAATAATTTTTTATACTTCTTCCGTGCTTCACAATACACAACTCTATCATCCTCATCTTTTGTTTTTCTGTAGTGTTTGAGAGTTTTTCTGCTTTCTGCTTTTGCTTTCTCACATTCACCATCAAACCAATCAGATCTTTTTCTCTTCTCTGTACATTTCTTACGGTACATACAAGCACCAGCTTCTTTGAGACATTCAACAAATATGGTTAAAGCCTTATCTACATTAGTGTCTAGAGTATCCGAAGCCAATGTAAGTCTTCTCTGAATGTGCTCACTTTGTAATTTGTTTGTATAATCGTCTTTCTTATTTTCTTGCCATATGAACTTTTGTGTGATGTTATTTTTTGATACTTTTCCCTCCGCTTTTATTCCTGTTTCAAGCTTTCGCTCCACTTTCATTATAACCGGTAAATGATCTGATTCTGTGAGACTGTCAACATCTAATGCAGCAATTTTAACTGATGAAAACAGATCACATGATACGATGAAATAGTCAACTACACTCGACCCTGAAACTCCAATGTATGTATAACTACCATCAAAGTCCAGTTTACACAGACCATTTAAAATGATACAGTCAAACATACTGCATAGCTCGAGCAGTTGGTTTCCAAAAACATTCGTGCGACAATCATGAGACTGTCTCAAAAAATCACTGTATACCGAAAGGTCAGTTAAAACACTGCCACTGTCATATCCAAATGAACAGTAGTTACCATCAGCTGTTCTTGCATTTAAATCACCAGTCAGCAAAACATAAAAGTCGTCGTGCGAAACTTGTAAATCTAACAAACATTGTTCCAACACTTCCATACCAAACCCATCATGCTGATTATTCCAGTATGTGGAATCATGAGGGGGAATATATGTACATACAAACATTATAGGTTTATTTGTTGAAAACAAATCTTTGTTGATTTCAACAATAATAGCATTTTCGTTTCCAACCTCAATTCGTTTAACAAACGATTTTAAAGTCTTTCTTACCATAACTATTATTCCACCGGAATACCTTCCTTGATGAGATAGTTTCTTTGCTTTTAGTGTAAATACAACAAACTCTTGAAACAAAGATGAATCAAAATCATTCGCTATAAAGGTCTCAGTGAGACAAATGAAATCATGCTGCGAAATGAAATTAATGAAATCCTCATCATCCAGTTTCGGTAATAATCCATTCACATTATAAGTGAGAAATTTAATCTGTGGATTATTAACATTATGAACATGTAAATTCACCACTGATGGACACGATCTCATTTGGGATCCGTCCACATTTTGGGATCCTGGTAAAGAACTTATTCTTTTGTTTTTACTACTTGCTGTAAGTGGCCCGGCCGATGTCCTATTTATCAGTGCCCGAGGCACCACTAGAGCTAGCTTTGGACTTACATTGCATACTTTTATCGCCTTTTGAGCTACCAGCAGCTGTTCTTTTCATAGAGTCCAGAATACTGGTCTGACTGCCTGACCTGTCTGTTGTACTGCGCATCTGTCTGCTTCTCTTTTTAGGAGGGGCAGTACGTTTTGGCCGCTGCTGCTTCGGTGAACATGAACCACTGTCCTGTTCTTTCTCTGCAGAATCCTGCTGGGATTCTACAGGTGCTGCTTGCGTGTGCCTAGTGGACTCGTCAATGTGTCCATCTGACTCTCTGTCTGTGTCAGCCCTAAGTGCTGTTCTGACTTGTGTCATTGTTTTGTCAGTGTCTTCACGACTAACATCATCAAGGTCACTATCATTTTGCGCATCACTTTGTGAGACACTAACATCGTCTCTTACATCTGTAATACCATTTGGTGCTTCAATTTCAGTATTGTCTTTTTCTACTATCTTCTGTCCCTGAACCTCGTCTGTGACAACTGATAAGTCATCATCAGTCACATCGATTTTATTATCGTCTTTCTCGCCATGATTATCGTCCGTGTACGAAACACTACCGTCATTGTCATCACTGTCTCTATCTGTATGATCATGTGCGCACTCCTCTCTGGTTATTTTTCTGCCAACATCTTTAACGTGGGTCATTTGGGTATTGACTCGTGCTCGTCGTGAAACATTTTCATGGGTGACGGCAGTGCCTTCTTGGCGGTAACTGTTGGTATCATTTTGTCGGTGTCTGCCTGTATTAATAGTGAGCCGTCTGTTGTCACTGTCTTTAAGGAACACCACTCTCCTGTGTCCTGTAATGACCGGTTCTCGCTGACATCCCTTCTGTGTCACTTCACTATAAGAAAAGTCTCCAGGAACAACAGGTGTGGCGGTATCCTGGTTGGAACCGTAACAAAACGGGCTCTTCCAACTTCTGTGACTTTCGATGTCTCTGTTATAGGTAGGGTTTGTATAGGAATGTCCTCTCCTCTCTGACACGTCCCTGGGACGTTGGTATTGGTGTTCGTTGTCAGTAAGGGAGATCCTGGTGTTTTGTATCTTCTTCCTTCGGTTCGTGACCATTTCCTGAACGAAATCGTCGTAATGGTTGGTGGGGTGGTCTCTGTTATAATGTCCATAGTTGAGCCTTGCCGGGTGTGTATTGACGGGCCGTGGATCTCTACTGTTTTTGTATTCTTCACGTCCAATGTCATGGGCCTGAGGCCAGTCTTCCATGTATTGTGTAGTATCTGGTGGGAAGTATTGGCCATTTTTGTACTTGTGGTGGTAGGTGTCCTGGCTATTCCTCACATGGAGCATTCCCTTGTGAATGTATGCTGTTTTGCCAAGCCCACGATGAAATGCGAGCATTTCCCTTTGGTAGGTAGTGAGGTCGGAGGCCACTCTGATTCCGTTATACCTCATGCTGTCTCTCAATTCTGGATCTCTCAATATGGCCATTTTGTCAGCCCAGCGACAAAACTGCACCAGGACAGGACGAGGACCGCTTCCGTGGGTGCGCGTTTTCCAATTCGATATGCGTGTACAATGTCTTCTTTGTACCAGTCTGGTTTCCTTGTGTGACCGTTGAGGACTTCTACGATAATTTCGGTTGTGACGTAGTCGTCCTCCCATTCTTGCTCCGCTACATTGATGAATATCAAGTTACACGCTTTTGCTTCTTTTTCAGTTGCTTCCAGTTTTCTTTCGAGTTTTTCAATTCTGTCCATCATTATTGTGCTATTTTCTTGGAGATCGTCAATTGATTCTCTATTTGTAAAAACACATTCCTTCAGCTTCCTGACTTCAGTAAAGAACTGTGAAAGTTTGTCGTCTAAGTTGCTGAACTTTTCTTCCATGGTTCTCTGTACTGCTGCTGAATGTAATTGTAGTGCATGTTGTATCTGTGCAAATCGCCAGTCAATCAAGTTAGGGTAAGGGGGTGGGTCACAATTTCCCTGAGCCATAATGCCGTTAAAGACAAGCTTCTTTTCACGCTCAGCGAACAAATGTTCACACAGAGAAATGATCCTTGGACGTTCTACAATTCACTGTGTCTTGTCTCTAAAGCAATGAAAGCACGTGCAATTTTCAACAGTGTACTGGTCCGACGACACATGTTAACTTGATTTGTTTTAACACATGGTGAAAACAGAAAATCCTTCATTGTCTCTACTAATTAATTCCGATGTTAATTGTGGACCATCTACTGACCTGATTCGTTGATCCATGTCATTTTCAATTGCACACAACCTTTATAAACTCCTCTGTCAAAAATCTCTGTCCGCATTACTCTCAAACTATCACAAATCGATGAAGAAGGGAGAGGGATGATCGCACGTCCGACGCATGTGCGAACGAGCGAGAGAGCGAGAGAGAGAGAGAGAGAGAGAGAGAGAGAGAGAGAGAGAGAGAGACAGAGACAGAGACAGAGAGAGAGAAAGAGAGAGACAGACAAAGATCGAGAGACAGACAGAGAAAGAAAAGTTCAGTCCCAACAATCTTAGTCCCCTAGTAGGGTTGATCAGACAATGACTGCCAACCAGTCGCCGTGGTGTAGTGGTTAGTGAATCGGACTGCCAACTGGAAAGTTGTGGGTTTGAATCCCCTTCATTCCCTTTAAAAAATCGTGGGATTTTCGGTTCTAACCGGCTCCTACCCAGAGTTGGCGTGCTATGGGCTCATTGGGAAGACTGGGACTACTCAGTTGAGTCTCATCCACTTCACGGATGCGTCATTGAGGGTGTTGCTTAAATCTTCTGACCAGCACCGCAGGTGTCTGTATCTGTCTGGCCTGGTTGATGCCAGGATATATTATGATAGTAAGCCTGGAGTACAGCCCTGTCACGCGGTCTCAGTACTAGATGGAACACTATAGCATTATGATTATCATCCTCATCGACATTATGATCATCATCGATTGTAAAAACTGTTCCAGCTTCTGTGGCCATTAAGGTGGCGTACAAAACGGGACTTAAAAATGTGAGCATAAAGGCAACCTCCCTGAGTGCAGTGATTCTTAAAAATAAAAAAAATAAGAGAGAGAGAGACAGACAGACAGAGAGAGAGAGCGAGAGACAGAACAGAGAACAGAGACAGAGACAGAGAAGAGAGAGAGAGAGAGAGAGAGAGAGAGAGAGAGAGAGAGAGAAGAGAAGAGAGAGAGAGAAGAAAGAAAGAGAGAGAGAGAGAGAGAGAGAGAGAGAGAGAGAGAGAGAGAGAGGAGAGAGAGAGAGAGAGAGAGAGAGAGAGAGAGACAACGACTGCCTTTTCATACTCCAGTTGATTTCACCCCTTTTTAGAACACGAGCATGACTAATCTGCCTGGCATGAGCGTGGTTATCTCCTTAGTACAAAACTAAAAAGGACCAAAGCAGATAATCATACTCATAGTTTTCTCGAGCTGAAGTGGAGATTCTGACCTCCCCACCCCCCTCTTTGGTTTTCTTTTTTCCATGATTCTACATGTACTGTCTATTCGGGTATCCATTCATCACGGAAAAACTTGTGCTATGCTGACATGCTTCTACTGATCAGTGGTTCCATCTAATGCACATCCCCAGACATCAGCTATAATTTTGACTGAACAGTATTTCCACTAGTGCCAGTATAATGATAGAGGCGACACATACCCTACAAAGCCACTGCACATCTCGGCTTCCTGACCTTAGAGGGCAAAACCATATCTAGTTGTGACGTGTTCTGAATGACTTGTGTTAATATTACACATTATCATAGAACTATGGACACACATATACACAAGTGTATGTGTGTGTATGTGTTTTTGTGAGTGTGTGTGTGTGTGTGTGTGTGTGTGTGTGTGTGTGTGTGTGTGTGTGTGTGTGTGTCTGTGTGTGTGTGGTGGTCTTTGATTTAATGTTTATTCACTAAAGTGATTTTAGACCAATAAAAGAAAGGGAGGATACATGAGGACAGAAGAGGAAACTTGGAAATGGTTAATCTTCGGGAAAAAGAAATGAACCAGAAAAACAACTGTGCTGAAGACAAGAAGGAAAAATTCACAAATGACGTTATCATAATTAACGATTGAAACAGTAAAATTGGCTAACCATAACCTGAACATGAGAAATAACGGCGCGTTAAAGATAATTCGCTAAAGGACTTTTTGACAGGCTAATAAAAATTCACATGTTAAGGATGGTGAGGCAAATATGTCAGAAACTGTTTTCATAGATAGCATAGGAATATGTCGTTTTACCCGAACGCATGAAAGAACATGACTATGTGTTATCTTCTTTCCACACAGACACACTACATTCCTGGTGTATTTTGTTTTGAATGCATCAAGTTTCCACCTATACATAAGGGATTGTATACTCCTGCTGGCAGGGAACTGCTTTGGTGTTTTGCTAATTTCGAAATTCATATAACATTTTTCATACTTTTTCTGTTTATCTTGAAACTGCGTCCATACGTAGGTGTCCACTAAGGTATAACACTCATGCAATGAGAGGGAAAGCTGTATATGATTTGAATCTGTTGAGGTCTTTGCCGCCCGTTTGGCAGCCCTAACCATATCATTGTAATGAAAAGAACTGTGAGATGGCATCCAGCAGAAAGTACTATCAGTGCCTCTTAAGGATAAACTATTAATCAAGTGAGTAATTTCCAATATCATTTCAGATCTTGTTTGTACTTTTGATAATTCAAGAGCTTGAAGTACAGATTTTGAATCAAGACAGAAAAGTATCTGGGGAATTGTCCTAGGAAGATTTATCATATTATCATATAATTCAAAGCCATTAAGATCACAAAGAGTTCTGCAGTAAAGCCAGATTTATTAAGTCCCATATAGACAGATTTCTCAATTTGAAGAGCAGGTATCAAAAACGCTGAGCCTGCTTGTCTTTCAATTATTGATCCATCAGTGTAAACTTTCAAGTGATCGGAATAAAAGTTTTCTATAAGACATTTAACTTGACTTGCCAATAAGTTGATATCATCTTCTTTTTTCAAGTCAGTGTGGTGTATGCCAAACCGTGCTCTTTGAAGTTCCCAACTGGGTACTGGTGAAAAGGAAGGTCTTAAAGGTACAGGATCTGCTTCTAGATCGATTCCAGAGCCTTTCATAACATCAGCTGTAAATGTTGCAAGTGTAACCTGTGAGGATATTGATTTAGTTCTTTTTGGAAAGTAGGTGTCTGATATTACTTTTGTTTCTGTTTCAATGCTGTTTTCAGTGGTGATGTTTCTTAACAGAAATTTAGTAGAAGCGACTTTCCTTTGTTCATCAAGTGGCAACACTTTGATTGCATTGTATGTGCGAAGATAAGAGGCATGCACTGGAAGACCCAGCGCAAGTTTGAAACCTTTACAATGCACGCTCTGGTAGAAAGAAACTCTAGAGAGAGCTAGACAACAGAAGGTCTTCAGAGAAGTAACCCCCTTTAGACAAGTGTTTCGGCCCTGAACTCCTTACACTCTCGGGGGGCAGGGCCACATCCAGGTCATAACTCCTGGATGCCCTTCTGCTGTTGTCTATTTTTTTTTTCCCCCACGCCGGGGAGCGAACCTGGGCGATTCTGCGCTTCAGAACTGCGGTACGCGGTTTTACCAATGTGCTAACGGGGCACACATCATCTGTAGGGAATTTAATCCTTATGAAGTTCACTTTTGGTTCCTCCTTGCCCAGATCCAGCTTGAGCTCCTTTCTGCTGCCTCTACCATCGCTTTAAGGGCTCTAGTCCTCTTCTTCCAGAAATGGCGAGTTGTTTCATGAGATCATAAGCGGAGGTGCCCACAAACCCTCTTGCCCCGACCTCTATGGCGAAGATTTTGACCCGCAGACCTGCTTTCTTCAGGGTGCTGGCAAGACCGGCGTATTTTTCGGTCTTGTAGATATGTGCTTCTTCCATTCTGCTTTCGTATGGCACAGTGAGTTCTATCAGAATCACTTGTTTCGAGGAGTCAGAGTGGAGAGCGATGTCTGGTCTCATGCCTGTCTTGCTGATGACATCTGGGTAATTTCTCCACTCTGGGAGGTCTGCTGTACACTCCCAGTCGACTGCTCCATCCAGAAGACCCTTTGGCAATGTGCTGGTTGTCATAGCAATTTCGGGCCAGACCTGTTTCCCTCCTGCTTTGTAGAACGTTGTCATAGCAATTGGTGCGTTTGGGGTCATGGTTTTTTCGCTAACCACGTCTGTGATCACTTTCAGAACTTGGTTGTGCCTCCATGTATACCTTCCTTGGGCTAGCGCTACTTTGCAAGAGCTTAGGACATGTTCCACTGTTTGTTTCTTATGACAGAGCGGACATGCTGGGTCATCTGATTTCCCCCATTTCACTAAGTTTGCATTCGAGGGGAGCAGGTCATATACAGATCTGAGGAGGAAGCTTATCCTTAGAGGAGCCATGTGCCACATATCGTTCCAGCTGAGACTTCTTTGGAGTGCACTGTCCCATGTTGTCCATTGCCCCTGTTGACCTTGCTGGACTGCCTTCTGCACTCTTTTGACATCTTCTTCTTTCTTCAACTCCTGTATGATCATGTCTCTTTTTTCCTTCCCTTTGGCTTTGGACCACCACTGCAGTATTGTTAGTAAGTGTTTTGGTGCACTGAAGAAGATTTCTTGGGCATAGGTTAATTTAGATCTAATAAGTGATTTACAAAGATGAACAAACGTTGATGTGTCTTGTCCCCATGTCTGGTTGCGAATTATTTTCAAGAAATCTAAACTTTTTTGAGCTTTTGCTAATAAATATTCAATATGCTGATTCCAAGATAATTTCGCTGTAAGGAAAACTCCTAAGAATTTAATTGACTTGTACTGAAGAAGAGTATCTCCCAGCTTGAACGTGGGAATATTTGCTGGGTTAGCTCCACTCTTAAACAAAACTATCTTTGTTTTCTCCACGGATAGATGCAGTCCATTTTCTACCGTATTACCACATGTCGTGCTATTTTATCAAGCTCTAATTGATAGCATTTACGCGTACAATTAAGACAGCGCAGGGGAGTTTTTCTTTTCGTATTTACCTTCATCCACATGGGGGCTTTGGATAGAGGTAGTACCTTTGGTGTCTGGCTGCTGCACTCTACCCGGTAGGGGAGGGTGGACGGGCATCACTGGTCCTCATCATCCTCTAAAACTCTCACGTGCTGGCTCCAAGCGCCACACCCCGGGACCTCGCCTCAGCAGGCGTGCCAAACCACGTGAGGGGGTGATATGATAGTATCACTGCATCGGGTAGATGGGACTCGTCAGCCGGGAAGGCAGCCTGTCTAAGAGAAGGAAAACTCCGACTTCAAACCTCCGCTGCCTCGCAGCTACACCCATTCAAGGGAAAGACTTCAGAAGTAAATCTCGAGGAAAAATCCGGAGTCGGAGTCCCTAAGGCAGTTCGTCGTTGTCTACAACCTCGTTCTGGCAACTCCTGCGTCGCCCCTGGTACCAGGCATACAGGCCTCTGTCTTTCCTCTGGATTCTACTAATGGCGAGGAGAGGGGGGATCTGCTGCATGGGCAACAGCTCGTCCTCCATATTCACTTGCCCAGGCCTGCACCTGGAGAGGTCACTCCAGCTTCGCTGGTAACACAGCATCGACACAACACGGAGAGTAGCAGATACCGGTTTTAAGCCTAGGCTTTTTTGGCGTAGAGCCGGGCGCCAGGGGTTACTCTCGATGGTACCGCCCGCCTCAAGCTGGGCAGCCCCCAGTCAGTAAGGTGTTACCCCGCCACAACCTGTTTGCTCCAATGGGTGCTTGGAGCTTAGAGGAAACTTGACAGGCAGGTTGTAAATACCAGGCACCAGGCAACACAAAGAAGAAAAAGAAGGTGCCAGCTCTTCTGATATCAAGCTGGAATGTAAGGACAAAGTGTCCTGGTTTTGACAGCGACCTACAGCTGTTAGATGACACGCGGAAGACAGCCTTGATAGACAGGGAGCTTCAGCGACTCAATGTCGACATCGCTGCATTATAGGAGACAAGGCTACCTGGGGATGGATCACTGCGTGAGAAGAACTACACGTTCTACTGGTAGGGGAAAAACCCAGAGGAGCCACGTATTCATGGTGTGGGCTTCGCTGTAAAGAACTCCCTCCTAGCAACCGTAGAGCTCCCAACGGGAGGTACGGAGAGACTGCTCACTTTAGAAATGACGACCAGTTCAGGCACAGTCAACTTCATCTGTGCCTATGCCCCAACATTAAGCTCCTCACCCGACGTCAAGGACCAGTTCTATGAGGCCCTGGATACTGTTGTCAGAGGAGTTCCCAGCAAGGAAGGTCTCTTCATATTGGGAGACCTGAACGCACGCGTAGGTGCTGATTTTGAGGCCTGGCCAACCAGCATTGGATATCATGGTGTTGGGAAGCAAAATGAGAACGGTCAAAGACTCCTGGAACTTTGCTCTTACCACAAGCTGGCCATCACCAACACCTTCTTCAACAATAAGGTTGAAGCACAAGGTGTCATGGCGCCACCCCAGATCCCACCACTGGCATCAGCTCGACCTCGTCTTAACAAGGAAGTCGGACCTTAACAACGTCCTCAACACGAGGAGTTTCCACAGCGCTGATTGCGACACAGACCACACCCTGGTACGCAGCAAGATCAAGCTTCTACCCAGAAGACAGCACCACTCAAAGAAGAAAGGTCGCCCAAGGATTGATGCCTGTCGCACGTCCGATCCAACCAAGGCCGGGGAGTTTGTAGAAACCCTGAATGAAGCGCTCAAGAGTGGCTCAGAGATCCAAAACGCTGAGGAAAAGTGGAATCACGTAAAGGACACAATCTATCAGTCCGCCCTGAGTATATTTGGGAAAAAAGAACAAAAGAATCCCGACTGGTTTGAGGCAAACTGGCAGGAAATGGAACCAGTGGTGGAAGCGAAACGCAAGGCTTTACTTGCGTATAAAAACAACAATATCCAAACTACTCGTGATGTTT
>JAPXFY010000022.1:54522184-54527184 GCA_030674185.1 Monoplex corrugatus
TTAAATACCCGGGAACGATCATTTCACCAGACGGCAGATGCACATCAGAAATAGCCAGCAGAATCGGCCTAGCCAAAACAGCATTCAAGAAGATGAAAAGCATTCTTACCAACAAATGCGTATCAATTAACATCAGGAAGAGAGTTTAATGTTATGTAGAACCGATACTGTTATATGGTCGTGAGTCGTGGACAGTCAACGAGCAAAGCCTGAACAAGATTGAGGCAACCGAGATGCGGTTTCTAAGAAAAATGTTGAGAATTCCATGGACAGCAAAGAAAACAAACGAGACAAGAAGATCATTCATAAGGAAAATTAAGAAAAGACAGGCAACATTTATAGGCTATTTTATGATCACAGGGGAATTGGAGCATCTGGTCACAACAGGAAAGATGGAGGGAAACAGAGCACCAGGTAGACCCAGGGAGAAAATGTTGGACGGACTTTCAGTGTGGCTGAAGACAGAGAGGGTGGAAGATGTGCTTGTGGCAACAAGGGATAGAAACAGATGGAAGATCATGATCGCCAACACCATGTGGCAAGGCACTTGATGACGATGATGGTTCTTTTGCAGCATCCTTTTTTCGTTTCCAATACATGTAGATTAGAAATAGCAGATATCTCACTTTGTTTATATGTTAATATTTATACTGTTGAAAAATAAACACACACACACACTCTCTCTTTCTCTGTGTATATTATTGTGATGGAAAAACAACTGAGGCATGGTTCAAAGTCAACAAGTTTCCTCCTGTAACACACTGCATTATCCTTAAAACCATCAACAATAGTGAACCCCCCCTTCTCTTTATACTGAAAGAATCCCCGGCATTCCTACTAGGGAAGATAAATACTTAATATTCTGTATGTGCATACACACAAAGGCGGTTTAGGCATTGACAGGTTTGTTCCGGTTCCAGTTTTCTTGTTATCTTCCAGCATCTGTTTTGATGGAATGATGATTTGCTGTTGCTTGCCCGATGTGTCGCTTTCCTGATGTCTTCCAGAAATCATCCTTCTCTGGACCAGTCGTTGAGGGTTGATTGTCTGCTGAAGCTCCGTTTCTGTTGTGTCTCGTAGCTGACGACGATTCCTTCTGTACTGACGTCCGTCCTCTGTGCGAATGTTGTATGACCGGATGTTCACCTGTTGGTCTACTTTGGCGCTGATCCACTTTTTGGATCCTGGAGGTTGGAATTTCACAATCTGTCCCGGACTCAGTTCTGTCAGCTCTACTGCGCTTCTGTTGTAGTAGTGCGCTTGCTTCAGTTTCCTTTTCTCAAGTTCTTTCTTGATTGGTACAACTGTAGGTTGGAGTAATGTCTTTGACGTCGGTACTTGTGTTCGTGTTCTTCTGCTGAACAGTCTCTGAGCAGGCGAACTGTTTACAGTCTCTGTCGGGATGTTTCTCAGCTCGAGTAAAGCGAGGAAGGGATCTTGATTGTTGTGTTCTGCTTTCTTCATGCATGTATTTGCAGCCTTCACCGCACTCTCTGCTTTTCCATTGGACTGAGGGTAGTGTGGTGAGCTTGTTACGTGTTCAAACCCATATATTTTTCTGAACTTTCCAAACTGGTTTGAAGTGAATTGAGTTCCACAGTCTGTTGTCAGGCGTTCTGGTATTCCGTGTCTTGCCAAGTGTCTCTTCAGACAGATGATGACCTCTTTGGATTCTCTCGTTTGTAACCGATCAATCTCAAAGAAATCAGAGTAGTGATCGACCGTGACCAGGTATTCATTGCCATTATGTTCAAAGATGTCACAAGCGATGTGTTGCCAGGGCAGGTCAGGGATCTCTGTACTGATAAGTGGTTCCTTCTGCTGACCACGTTGGTATGTGTTACAGGCGCTGCATGTTTTGACAAAATCTTCAATGTCCATGTTCATCCTGGGCCAGTAGACTACCTCACGTGCTCTTCTTATGCAGCTCTGAATTCCTGAGTGGCTTGCATGAAGTTTCTCAAGGATGTCTGCTCTTTCGCTTTCAGGTACAATTACTCTGTGGCTTTTGAAGACAAGTCCGTTGTGGACTGACAGTTCCTCCCTGAAAGGAAAGTATTGTTGTAACTGTAATGAAAGTTGTTGTTTCTCCTCTGGCCAGCCTTGTAGAATGACAGCTTTCAGGGTTTTCATGGTTGCATCTTCCTGAGTTGCTTGCTGCAGACTGTTCAGTCTCTCTTGGCTGATGGCCAATTCTTGTAATGAGTCTGTTTTCTCCAGCTCGTCCTTCACTTTCTCTTGCTCTGCTATCGGTCACTTTCTGCAAGGCATCTTCACTGGAGCAATACTGGGGTCTGTTTCTAGGTGTAACTTCCCTTCTAGTTTTCCTTCTCCTTCAAAGACATCGTTGTACTTTGTGAGCATATCTTTTGCATTTTCCTCCTCTTTCTGATTCGCCGCTATCGTTGCAATGTTCTCTTCACTGATCGTCAACAATTGCATGTGCTGTACAGCTTTCAGTCCCAGTACTGGCTTACAGTACGTTTTGGTGATCGCGAAGTTGACTTTGTATTTCCTTCTGTTCTTGGGGTTTTTCACTCGCAGCACTATCTCCCCCACAGGTTTCATTTCTGTTCCGTTGAACATCACCAGCTTCTTCTTCGTCTCTTGCAGGTCAGACTTTCTTTCATCTCCTGTGACTTCTCTGTACAGGCTCTCAGACATCACGTTTGTTGTTGCACCTGTGTCAAGAAGAAATGTTACCGGCATCTCATTTATCAGCATTTTTGCTCGTATGTTTCTCTCCTTTTTTTCTGGTTTTGTCTTCGATCCCGAGGATTTCATTATCGCTTTCAGTGTCAGTCTCCTCTTCTTCGAAGTGCCGAACTCTTGTTTTCTTTTGATTTTTCTTGGGTTTTCTGCAGCATGAAGCAAAGTGATTATTTTCTCCACAAGCTTTGCATTTTCTTCAAAATGCTGGACACTTCTCTGTTGCTCTTGGGTGCTTTCCACCACAATATCCGCATTTCTCTCTGTACTCTGGTTTGTTTCCTTTGCTATACTGCTTTGCTGTCTTCTTTTCTTTGAAAACTTGGACTTCCTGCGTGTCCTGCGTTTTTCTCATCATTTGGACGGTTTGATGTTGACTTGATTCATGCGCTCTGCACATATCAATACATGCAGTCAATGTCAGCTGTCGCACTTCCAGTAATTTTGATCGCAGAGTTTCGTCATGTACACCCAGTACGATTTGATCTCTCAACAGTCTGTCTTCCAGTGTACCATAGTTACAGGTCTTGATCAGTCTCCGCAGTTCTGCTACAAACTGTTCGATAGATTCTCCTGCTGCTTGATGTCTGCAGTTGAATCTGAATGCTTCGTAAGTTTCATTGGTTGAACCCACACAGTATTCTTCGAATTTCTGGAGAACAGTGTCAATGTCATTTCTTTCAGCTTCGTTAGCAAATGCCAATCCTTCATAGATGTCCATAGCATCCAGCCCGATGCAAGAAAGAAAAACTGCTGTTCTGTATGTTGAGTCTTCTTCTGTCTGTGTTGTCACAATTTCATAGCTGTCCTAAAGCCTCTTGAATTTCCTCCAGCTGCTCTGCAGGTTTCCTCCATTCACATCAAGTTTAGGAGGCAAGGGAATCTTGGCATGTCGTCGACTGGCTTTTCTCTCATCTTGTTCATCTTCCATGGTTGAACTTTAGTCTTCAATATTCTGAATTTTTGTTGGAGTTCGTAATCCCACTTCTGACACCATGATTCGTTCTTTCTACAGCCAACTCGGAAGACAGGGCAATGCTTCTACGTCTTTACTCGTCGCTGTCTGATTCTCAACTGACTACAGTATATATACATATCACAGTGAACAGCAATCAGTTATCATTTAAACGAATATCATGCCGTGCTGCTATCCGCACGCTGTTTACTGTCAACACACGTCACATGGACAGTCAACGAGCAAAGCCTGAACAAGATTGAGGCAGCCGAGATGCGGTTTCTAAGAAGAATGTTGAGAATTCCATGGACAGCAAAGAAAACAAACGAGACAGTCTTGATGGAGGCAGACACAAGAAGATCATTCATAAGGAAAATTAAGAAAAGACAGGCAACATTTATAGGCTATTTTATGATCACAGGGGAATTGGAGCATCTGGTCACAACAGGAAAGATGGAGGGAAACAGAGCATCAGGTAGACCCAGGGAGAAAATGTTGGACGGACTTTCAGTGTGGCTGAAGACAGAGAGGGTGGAAGATGTGCTTGTGGCAACAAGGGATAGAAACAGATGGAAGGTCATGATCGCCAACACCATGTGGCAAGGCACTTGATGACGATGATGATTCTTTTGCAGCATCCTTTTTTCGTTTCCAATACATGTAGATTAGAAATAGCAGATATCTCACTTTGTTTATATGTTAATATTTATACTGTTGAAAAATAAACACACACACACACTCTCTCTTTCTCCGTGTATATTATTGTGATGGAAAAACAACTGAGGCATGGTTCAAAGTCAACAAGTTTCCTCCTGTAACACACTGCATTATCCTTAAAACCATCAACAAAAGTGAACCCCCCCTTCTATTTATACTGAAAGAATCCCCGGCATCCCTACTAGAGAAGATAAATACTTAATATTCTGTATGTGCATACACACAAAGGCGGTTTAGGCATTGACAGGTTTGTACACACGTTGACCAAGGAGATCTGTAAAACTTTAGGCACCAGGTGCAGATTTCTGGACGGATCGAACCCAGGACTATCTGACTGGAAATATGTTTACCCACTTGACTATAGTTCCAGTCATATACTATCTTCATCACCACCACATCTCACTTTGAGAGGGATGCAAAGCTTAACTTAAAGAAACGTTGTTCATGGCTGCTCATTGTTCATTGTTCTCTCTCACTTTTTCTCTCTTGTCTCAGTCTTCCACTTAATCTTCTGCCTGCATTTTGCTCATCTCGTTTTGCTGGTATCTTTCATTTTTCTTCTTCTTCTTCCTCTTCTTCTTCTTCTGCTCCTATTACTGTTGCTGCTCCAGTTGTTTTT
>JAPXFY010000022.1:54532184-54535962 GCA_030674185.1 Monoplex corrugatus
ATAGATGGCTATCTCTATGTGCTCTGTGTCTAAAATAATGAACTGTGATTTCTAATAAACCTAACCTAAATCGTGTCAATGTATATTTTAGATGTCTGTCCATATCTATCTCTAAATATGGTTTCAAATCATGCATACCAGAAAAAGTATTGTATGTGTTATACCTCTCACTATTTTGAGTATGTTCGTTCCATTCCTGCCACCTACAATCAATTAAACGTTGACGAAAAACACGAATGAATTGATTCAGTCAGCCAACACCTTGACAAAACCATACAACACCAAAACCATATTCAAACAAGCAAATACGTACATTAGATACCCAGTTTTGCTTACCTTTAGCATCTACATCATATAATATATTGTACACTTTTCGTGGAATTCTATGGTCTTTCATATGCAACAATTTAAACCAGTAACGAACACAATTAAGTGCAGAGTTTATGTACATGGGATGGCGATTTGTTTCACCATATATAAGATCATTAGGTGTTGGCATATTAATTCCAAGAAATGTCTTCAAAGCAAAAGTTTGAACTGCTTCACAATGAATTGCAGCTTTACTTAATCCTCATAGCTCAGACCCATATTGTGCGATATGTTGTACCTGAGAATCAAATAATTTAACAAACACGTCAAAAGATCTGATATTTAAAAAGTACATCTTCTGCATAATGAAAAGCAAAACATTTTAGCTCTTATGGATAAGTCTTTGCATGTTGCAGCAAAACTCAAACGTGTAGAGAACAGTATTCCAAGGCACTTGTACACATTTACCACAGGCATTGCATTTCCACCATACACCCATCGTTCCCTAGCACCCAAGTACCCACCCTTTCTAAATACTATGATATTACCCTTTGACATACTGGCCTTTAAATGAATTGCAGCTGCTGCGCGTTGCAGACTGTTTAACTGTATTTGGAGTCCAGTAACTGTTTCTGCCATCAAAACAACACCATCTGCCAGCAAAAGAATAAATAATTCAAAAGCATCACGAGACAGAACAGCACCGTGTCTTCCATTATTAATCACCTCAATGGCCAGTTCGTTTATAAAAAGAGAAAATAGAAAATAACACTGGACTGCACGGATCACCTTGTTTCACACCTGCAGTGCAGTTAAAATAGTCTGATACATCGATACAGTTTACCTTTAATATTGTTTTTGAGAAGAAAGAATAGGCCAAAGTATATTTCTGTTGATCGAATCAAACGCTGTTTCAAAGTCAATAAATGCCACAAATAGTTTCGGATTATTGGCAAACTGTTTGTGTACAAGAGCTAACAAAGCAAACATAAGATCAACAGTTGAGTGACCCTATTTAAAACCAGCTTGATGGTCACCGTGATATTATTTTCTTCTGTCCATTCTTGTAATCTATCTTTGATTATTATGCTAAATAGCTTACTACTTATGCCACTAATCGAAATTCCTCACAATTATTGGGATTGTTTATATCTCCTTTTTTAAAAAAAAGTGGTAAGATAATAGATTCAGGTCAGTTTAGGGGAAATTCACCATTATCAAATAAAGTATTGAATGATTTTAAGAAAAACTGCATTACTTGTTCACATGAAATCTTTAAAAGTTCACCTGTGATGCCGTCTGGACCAGCAGCTTTCCGGTTTTTCAATTTCCTAATTGCAAATTGTTCTTCCTCTTTTGATATTGGGCGGTTCATATAGAATAACTCTCATCAACTAGTCCTCATTTTGTGTGTTATCATTATCGATATTGGTTTCTTATTAAGCTTTGAAGTGGTGGAACCTCATATCCATCGTGATATTACTTAAAAGTTCTTTTCTTCTTGAAGTCAATTTGTTAACTGTATTCCAGAATTCGTTTTAGCTTTTAGTAGGGTGAACTTATTTATCAACTATTGCCTTATCAAAATGCTCTTTCCTTCTTTTTTGTAAATTTTTATATTCACGTCTAGTAAGTACATATTTATTTTGATCTTCAGGTTTTTTGAACGCTAGCGGCGACTTGTTTTTAACAGTCTTCTTACATTTCTCCTCGCACACGCACACTCCTGATCAAACCAATCACCAGGTACCCTGTTACTGTTTAAGACTACACGTTTCTTCGTACACTCAGCATTTTTTCATACAGTCATTTAACATATTCAGTACCATATTCAAGTTTGCATTTATCAAACTTATAGCATCATCAAATGTTTTACGGCTTTCATCTTGACTTAATGCATCACAATACAGATGTACATATTCATCATTCCAAACATTCTTTCGATGAGCTGTGCATGTCTTTCATGATCTGGGTTTTTTCATTTGGAAAACGAATATGAGCTGTGACATGCAAGTGGTCTGATTCAATTCGTTCAACTATAGACAATTCACATTGGTCATACACAAGCGCAAGAAGATCATTCGAGAATATAAAATAGTCAGTAACACTGTTTCCACTGTCAGAAATGTATGTACACAAACGTTCAAGATCCCCTTTACACACACCATTTAAAACACATAGTCCTAAAGCAGTACAGAAATTCAGCAGTAATTTTCCATATTTATTTATATGACTGTCTTCTGAACGTCGCTTAAAATTAAGCGATTGGCTTTTGTCGTGCACACCAAAAACAACATTTATATAGAAATCCTGAGAAATGTTAGAAGTTCTGCTGTTCAGATCACCATTCAAAATCACATAAGTGTCATTTGTTAACAAACTGTCAGTTAAACATTCTTCAAGTAAGGTTATGCCATTATCAAAACCAAAATCGCTATAATAAGGAGAGCCTTCTGGAGGTACGTAAGAACAAACATACAATATATTCTTATCTGTTCCAAAAAGTTTTTGTTGATAAGAAAACACAAAAATTACTATCATTCACATCAGTAACTTTCACAAAGGGAATAGATCTATTCTTTACCAAACAAACCACTCCTCCAGATCGCCTCCCTGTTTAGACAATTTAATAGCTAGCTTCCAGAAGATTTGAGAGAGAGATAGTAAGAGAGAGAGAGAGAGAAGAGAGAGAGAGAGAGAGGACAAAGAGAGATAGAGAGAGATAGAGAGAGAGAGAAAGAGAGAGTGAGAGAGAGAGAAAGAGAGAGAGAGAGAGAGAGAGAGAGAGAGAGAGAGACAGAGACAGAGACAGAGACAGAACTCAGAAGTCGGAGTATTAATAAATTTTGGCCAATAGCCCCTTTCATGGGGAAAATCATGAGACACATTTTTGTTCAACATTCCATTAATTAACACACTTCAATGTACATACGTAGGAATATTCGTAAACTACTGATATAGAAATGGACAGATGCTGGTTCAAGCCCGTTCGTTTGAAATACTTTTCCTCTCTTCTTTTAAAGGCAGCGACCAGAAACTTCGCCAAGTTTAATATGGTTTCCGCAGAACCGTCCGTCATTTTGCTAATTTAACATCTTCTAAGTTATCACCTTCAGTGATACATTAATGATAGGATTGTCTGACCTGATTGCACAGAGGACATTCAAACAGAAAATGTATCTTGTTTTTCTGCACATTTGGACAAACTGGACATTTCAGTGTTTTCATTCGAAGGCGTAAAGCGATATCTGTGAACGTTTGAGTGGTACACGCCTATCTTGAATTGTGCCATAACATTTCTATTCACCTCCATATACAGTATTTCAGTATACTTTGGTCTTACGAATAAAGGTTGAAATGTATTATACAGTGAACAGCGCGCACTGGTATCTAAGTGGTTTCGCCGGTTGTGACAGAAACTGCTGCATAATCTTTCTCTCAATTCTTTACCGAATCGTTTTTCATTACC
>JAPXFY010000022.1:54536062-54543562 GCA_030674185.1 Monoplex corrugatus
TAAAACGAAGTCTGGATTTATTTTCTTTATAAATGATAGACTGAAAAATCAAACGCAGCTTTCTGATCGTCTTTAGCGAAATAATACTTACGAAACGCATTTTGTCAACAAAAAGGAAATAAAGTACGTTGTCAAATCATCTTGAGTGTTTGTTCATTCAGTCTTTAAATTAACTCAGTATGAGTGATATTAGATGGAATCATCTTGAGTGTCAAAACACTATCGAACTGCCTTTAGTGTGAAAAAAAAGACAAATGAATCACAAAAGATATACGCAGTGTTGGAATGTCTAGTTCTTGTGATGAGTTCCAGTACCACCAGCACAATTGTCGGGACCACCGGCACTGTCAGCACCACCACTGCCAACACTTCAGTGAGAGACATTGATCTTAACCAGACCTGCCTCCACACGCTTCATAAGCGAAGCAGAATCCTTTCTTCCTGCTGACGACGCAATCTTTCCAGAAAGATGTTGAGGGTATAGAGACAAGGATTGATGGATGAATTGATGGGAATAACAAAAATGACAATAATAGTGTTGACATAACCAGGGAGTTGAGCGCCATTAGCAGTCAACAAGGCAAGGAAACCAACTGGGAACCAGCAGAGAAAGTCTGACACAGCCACTGTGATGAGTCGTTGAGCCAGTGCTATGTCTCTTGTGGTTTTGACCACAGAGTGACCGTCTTGTTGCTTCATTTTGTTTTTCTGCACTGACCAGTAAATCAGTACTTGTCCCAAGGCGATGATCAGAAACAATACGAAATTCAACACAATCAGTACCTGAAAAGCATAGTGCTGTCCTGCAGATTTGTTCCGAGTTATTGGCAGAGGGATGCAGACACCATTCTGGGAGTAGAAATCCCAGTGGGCTGTCATAGGCAGTAAAGGGACAACAGCTAAAACCAGACCAATCATCCAGACGAGACCAGACGCTAACAAGGCACTCGTTGTCCTAAACCGGATGTGACTAAACGTGAAACACAGCACGAGCAGCCGATCTAAAGTGATGAGACAGATTATAAAAGCCGACACTTCGCACGACATCAAACACAAAATTCCCGCCATTGTACAAGCAGGGCTCCTCTGCCAAACATAATCGTACCACAGGTAATTCCCCATGTACACTCGATCCGCCACGCCAATCACAGCCAGATACACACCCATCAGAAAGTCTGACATGCACAGATTAGCCACAAAGACATCAAAACCAGTCCTGGATTTCTTTCGTGTAGTAACAACACGAAACAGGAAGCTGGCAGTATTACCCAGGATGGCAAAAGTGGCAAAGACAGACAGACATACCCGGTATAGGTTGGATCCCAGCAGAGCTTCACAGGAGGAGATTTCATTAGTGGGAGCTGTGCAGTAAGCAAGGTTGAAATGAGCGGGCAATGTGGCAGGACAGCAAAGTTTGTAGTTAGTGGCTGTGATGGTTGACAGCTGATCCAGTCCTGGAACAGTCCAGTGTGCTGATATAAGAAAAAAGAAAGCAACGCACTGTGACTGAAGAGGGTCAAATCATACAAAGAACATACCACGTGCAATGCAGTGTATAAATCTGATTCTTGGATTCGTTAGATGAGGAAGGTGTTTTATGTCATTCAAGACGGTGTTAAGTTTTGATAGTGCTTCTTTCTTCTGACGTTATTGACCCCAAATACCTCATGTGGATTCTTCATTATAGACTCTTCCAGTTTTTACAAGAGATGAAATAATTTCATCTGATATGATAAATAGATTTCGTCTGATAAGATTACACATATAGGAATTTTTGTATCTGAATATTAGACTTTAAAGGACAATCATGAGCTTGCTTTTAGCTGTTTTTAAGAATTTAACTTAGGAACTGTTTTAATGTGGTGTTAGCCATGGTATGGCTTAAATAGTCAGCTGGGAACTGAGCAGTATGAACCTATCTGGGACATGTCCTTAGATTCGGCGCATGAATGGAGTGATATAAGTAATTAATTTTCTTTTCCTTTTTTTCTGGATCATTGTGGTGTTGTGTATGTTTTCAAATGGGTATAGTCCTAATATGGCTCTCTGCAGTCAGCTGGGTTTTAAGCGATGATAATAAATATACTACTACTAATAACAAGAATAATAATAATAATGATAATAATAATAATAACGACGATGATGATGGTACGACGACAACAACAACATAGTAATAATAATAACAGTAATAACAATGATGATGATAATCATAATCATAATGATTATGATGACAAAAAGGAATATTTTGTCATTCTTCAGTAGTGAACGGATGTTTCATGATCTGGTTTACTTTCTTGGCGCAGTTCTCATTCAAATAGTTTTCAGTGCTTATGTTCTGCTGTTCAGTTCAGTTTCTTGCCTGTCCTCCGTACTTTTCTTGATATCACATTGTGTCTTTTACTTCTGCCACATCTACGTCTGTCTGTTAGTTCTCTCCCATTATCGCATTGTCAAAGGATTTCGACAGTGACCCAGACCATTCTTAAGAGTTGATTTTAAGAATCTTAGCGCTGCTTGTGTTGTGCCTGTGTAAAACGTGTTGACCATTGTTTCATTTGTGCCTTCATTTCTATTGTTGATAAGCAGTGTGAACTTATTGCGTTCTGTGGCTTGAAAGGCTTCATTCTGCCTTGAATAAGTTTTATAGAAACAAACGAACAAACGACAGAAAAACCTTAATTGATAACAAATACCTTTCTAATATTTGTTTTAAAGAGATAAGCCATTTTAAAAGAATGTTTTGCATCCTCCTTTTTGACAACTTGATGTAACCTATCATGGCCTTGGTACACAAAACGAAAGAGGGGGGAAGCTTGTAGAATGGGCACAGATGAATGAGTTCATAGTAGGAAACACCTGGTTTGAGCAGCCTAACAGAAGAAAATGGACTTGGATGAGTCCAGGAGATAATACCAAAAATCAAATTGACTACATCCTGATCAACAAAAGATTTAGAAATTCTTTACTGTCAGCAAAAACACTACCAGGCGCAGACTGCAACAGTGACCACAATCCGGTAGTGGGAAGGTTAGGCTGAAATTGAGGAAAAGGAAACAGACCAAAAGCAACATCAAACTAAACCTTGGACTCTTAAAGACAGATGAAATGATACGTCAAAAATTTAATGTACATGTTCAAAACAAATTCAGTGCTCTGGAAGACGTTGGTGACAGTGAGGAACAATGGACAAAGTTGAGAAGTTCTATAAATGAAGCTTGTGAGGAAATCCCTAAGGCAAATAGAAAAGCAAAAAAGAGCTTGATGACTAATGAAATTTTGGGCCTGATGGAGAAAAGGAGGAAGGCAAAGAGAAACGAGGAGATATACAGGAAGATAAACAAAGAAATCAGGTATAGGTGCAATGAAGCTAAGGAAGCTTGGCTGAACACAAAATGCAAAGAGATAGAAGAACGACACAAAATGGATCCTCAGGGTATGTACAGACGAATTGAAGAAAATTAATTGTTCACAGGAAAAATACATGCACATCAACTGGTTGCTTAAAATCAAAAGATGGCACGCTTATCATGGAAAAAGACAAGGTATTAGACAGATGGGGAGAGTACATTAAAGACCTTTTTGAGGATGACAGAAACGAAGAAAACATTATAAAAAAGAACTTTGAAGGACCACCCATAATGAAAGATGAAGTCAGAGCAGCACTGAAAAAGATGAAACCAGGAAAAGCCCCAGGACCAACAACATTACTACAGAGATGATTGAAGCCCTGGAGGAATTTGGCAGAGAAAAAATAACAGTCCTCCTAAATGAAATTTATGACACAGGAAAAATCCCCAAAGATATGTCAAAATCAATTTTCATTGCACTTCCAAAGAAGATAGGGGCTATAGAATGCGAACTCCATTGCACAATCAGTTTGATGAGTCATGTAACAAAAATCCTGTTAAGAATACTCATGATGAGGACAAGGAATAGAATCAAAAGAGAAATAGCAGAAGAACAGTGTGGATTTGTGGAGGGAAAAGGAACTATTAATGCCATATATATCCTAAGAACTATCATAGAGAGGTCAGTTGAGATGACTAAGGATTTGTATTTATGCTTTGTTGACTATACCAAGGCTTTCGATCGGGTACGACATGAAGAATTGATCAACCAACTGGAGAGACTCAATGTCGATGGAAAAGATCTACGAATAATCAGGAATATGTACTGGGAACAAACAGCTGCAATGAGAATAGAAAACAATATAAGCTCTTTTCAAAACATCAAAAGAGGAGTCAGACAGGTTTGTGTTTTGTCACCAGATCTGATTTCACTATATAGCGAAAACATCATGAGAAACCTAGAAGAAGACCCTGGATCAAAGGTTGGAGGGAAAATGATAAACAACATTCGGAACGCAGATGACACCGTGCTAATTGCAGAAAATAAAAGGGACCTACAAAACCTTGTGAATATACTAGAAACAGAAAGCAAAGGTAAGGGGTTGGAGGGAAAATGATAAACAACATTCGGTACGCAGATGACACCGTGCTAATTGCAGAAAATGAAAGGGACCTACAAAACCTTGTGAATATACTAGAAAGAGAAAGCAAAGGTAAGGGGTTGGAACTAAACAGCAGGAAGACTGAAGTCATGGTGATCAGTAAAAAACATGAAATCCCCTCATGCAAAATAACAGCAAATGGCACAACCTTGACACAGGTTAATAAGTTCAAATACCTGGGAACGGTCATTTCATCAGACGGCAGATGCACATCGGAAATAGCTGGCAGAATCGGCCAAGCCAAAACAGCATTCAAGAAGATGACAAGCATTCGTACCAACAAATGCCTATCAATTAACATCAGAAAGAGAGTCCTTGAATGTTATATAGAACCAATACTGTTGTACGGATGCGAGGCGTGGACAGTCAACAAGCAAAGCCAGAGCAGGATTGAGGCAGTGAGATGTGGTTCCTCAGAAGAATGTTGAGAGTACCATGGACAACAAAGAAAACAAACGAGACAGTCTTGATGGAGGCAGACACAAGTCGATCACTGATAAGGAAAATCAGGAAAAGACAGGGAACATTTATAGGCCATTTTATGAGGAAGGGGGATTTGGAGCACCTGGTCACAACGGGAAAGCTGGAGGGAAAGAGAGCACCAGGTAGATCCAGGGAGAGAATGCTGGACGGACTTGCAAAGTGGCTGAGGATGAAGAGGGTGGAGGAGATGCTGGGGGCAATGAGAGATAGAGATGGTTGGAAGTCCATGGTCGCCAACGCCATGCGGCAGGGCACCTGATGATGATGATGATGATGTAACCTAATCACGCAGTGTTATTTATTTGTTTTGGCTATTTCAATAATTTAACGAAAACTTCTAATATTCCGTGACGAAAAACAGAAAAAGGCGAGTAGATAAACTACCTAAAGCTCAACTAACCTTTCATGAATCAATTAATGACATTATCGTGCCAGAAACACAGCATACCTTGAAAAATACCATGAGGAAATATCGTAAAAGGACATCCATGGACATCCAGAACACGAAGCTGAGACAGTGCCTGAAATCCACCCCCGAGGACACGGTCCACACCACAGTCTGTTAGATTCAGGGTGCTCAGCCTGGGGAAGACACTAAACACAGAAGGATCCAGTTCCAGTATGTGTACGTGTGATAAGTCTACAGACTGAAGACTTTGTGACATGACTGCATTTGTGATGTTGTCCTGAAAGAAAAGGATGAGCGGATTATCTGCTAGTTTAAGCTGTTGAAGATTAAGCAGATGAGAAAGATCTTTGCCACTGATGGCAGTTAGATGGTTCTCACTTAGGTCCAGGATTCGCAGGTTACGTAAAGTGGGCAGGTGGATGTGCTGGATGTTACAACGAGCCAGGCTGAGCCAGACAAGAAAGGCGTTATGGTCGAGATTTTCAGTCAACAACCCACTACCACTGGCATCTAAATAACGTACGTTCTGGTACAGAGACGTATCAAAGATCTCAACACAGTAAAATGCTAGACCAACACATGTGCAGCCAGGTGGACATGCAGGATTACACAGCATCTCGTCATCACACTGAGGACAGTGGACTACTCCATCACACAGGTGGCTTCTATGTACACATGCACTGGATCCCCTACAACGGTAGAATCCAGAGCAAATAAAACTCTCACAATCTGCTTCATCTTCACGACCAGGGCAGTCAAAGATTTTGTTGCATCTGACGAAAACAGGCAGACAATAACCGTTGTCAGCACACTGGAAATGCGTGTCAGGACAGATAGCAGATCCATTTCCATGCTGCTTGCTGGGCAGAGCACTTGCCTGTTAAAACAGACAGTAGCAGGACATGTTCATATGAATGATTGGTGCATGAAAACTTTCTCTGATACTTCTAAGAGGCAAATCATCAAACAACATCTCAAGCATATAATATTTGCTTTCACAAAACAACTGAAAAACGGACACAACATTAATTTCAAGCAGACTTTTTTGTTTAAGTGCACACTATTTGAGCCTTTGGATACAATTTCTTAATTTCAATTGTTTACATATACAACAATCGTTTGCATGGCTGCAAATGTACGGTTTTCTTTGTGCAACATGCATCACACTTACAATGTAAATTGTGTTACTAACTTCATTCAGCTCTTACCTGACCTGTTGTTCTACAGTTTGTCTGTATCTTAACTGTGTTTCTTTTTTCTGCAAATGTGTTGTTCTTTGCATTGAAATGTGTTTAGTATTGTGTGCAAAATGACATCAGAATTAATAAGGAAGAATTAAAAAGAAGTTATTTAAAATCATCAAACGTAAAATTGTGAATGGGACACCCCAGGGGCTCGTTCACAGCTATTAACAACGTAAACTGATGTCTCAGGGTATAATTTCAGTATTACTACACGTTTCTTGTGAGGTTTTTATTTGCTGTGGATTGGACTGGGTTGGAATCATATCTTTGTCATGATAGAATGTTTCTGCATGATACACGAATTGCCTTTCCTGTGGAAAACACTGCCGCAGTTCAGCACCATATTTATTTATTGTTCATTTGTTTATCAATGAAAGTAGTAAGTGCAGTGGAGAAGGACAAGAAGAAACTCCATCCCTTTGTAAATGGGAATTGATCTCGATCTACAATACTGAATACTTTCAAGTGATCAATAGGACTTCATTCTGTTGTGGCCATAATTATAAACATTTCTCAATCATAGAAACAAAGATAAGATAAATATGTGATGAATGGTGGAATAAGGAATGGAATCTTTTATTCAATGTCTGTTCACAATGGTGATTTTAGACACACACACACACACACACACACACACACACACACACACACACACACACACACACACACGTACACGCACACACACACACACACCACACACACACCACACACACACACACACACACACACCCCATAGGGGAAAAAAGGTGGGTGGGCGATGGGGATGAGGAGGGGTAGTGGAAGTTTGAATGTAAGAAGGGGAACGATTACAATTAATAATTCAGAACAATGAATTAACAGTGTCAAATAATAAC
>JAPXFY010000022.1:54551062-54571062 GCA_030674185.1 Monoplex corrugatus
AAAAAACAAACAAACCCAGGAGATGGTATGGCTATAAACCTTGAAAAAAAAAATAATTACAATATTTATATAGCGCAAAATCTTGATAAAATCAAATCTAAGCGCTGAAACAGACACACACGCACGCACGCACGCACGCACGCACGCACGTACGCACGCACACACACGCACGCACGCACGCACACACACACACACACACACACACACACACACACACACACACACGCATGGCTATAAATGGGGAGAAAAAATAAAAGCAATAAAAGCAAGAATAAAAGCAATGGAAAATTATAGAGAGCATATCATATACAATTATATATTATAACAATGTGATTCCCCTCCGAGCGGAGACAGGCTGCAGAGGGGGGTTGAGTGAGGTTAGGATTTTATGCAGAGGAGAAAAGGTGAGTTTTGAGAGCGGACTTGAAGGAGACAAAAGTAGGTTGCTGACGGACTGAGAGAGGAAGTTTTTTCCAGGAGAGTGGACCAGAAACAGAGAAGGCTCGTGGACCATAGGTATTGAGCTTAGTGCGTGGAAAGCGAAAAGTCAGAGGATCGGAGGCAGAGCGGAGGATACGTGAGGGAACATAGATCTCAAGTAGGCTTGACAGGTAATCGGGGGCTGCGTTATTGAGGCTTTTGTAGCACATGGTGTCTAGTTTGTACTGTATGCGCTTTGATACAGGGAGCCAGTGAAGTTGTGCCAGGAGAGGAGATATGTGGTCAGCTTTTTTCTTTTTGAGTACAAGGCGTACAGCATTCTTTTGAATGCGCTGTAGGATGTGAATGGTGGAGGCAGGAAGACCAGACAGGAGTGAATTGCAATAGTCAATGCGAGACATTATGAAGGAGAAATGAGTTTTGCAGTTGTTTCCACAGAGAGATACTTCCTGATCAGGCTTATACGATGGAGATGATAGTAGCAAGATCTGGCAGTTTGAGAAACAAAGTTTTCATGGAGAGGGTAGAGTCAATGCAGACACCAAGGTTTTTAGTGAATCAGAAATTGGGACTGATGTGTTACATAATGGGAGAGAAAGAGGAGGCAGCTGGGAAAGTTTCTGATGGGTGCCAATGAGGATAGCTTCTGTCTTGTCGTCATTAAGCTGAAGTTTGTTGAACGTCATCCAGTTCTTAATGTCCGAGTAACACTCAGTGGTGCGAGTCAACAGGCGCTGTATATTATCAGGTGAGTCACTGTCTTGAAGTTGGGTGTCATCAGCATAGAAGTGGTGTTTTATAGAGTGGGAGTTGATGATGGTGGACAGGGGGGAGGTATAAAGAGTGAAAAGAACAGGGCCAAGGACAGATCCTTGTGGAACACCACAGGTCAGGTATGCAGGTTGAGAGTAAGTGCCATTGATGAGAACAGTTTGTTTTCTGTTTTATAGATATGAAGTGAACCAGGAGAGAGCAATGTCAGAGATGCCAAAAGTATGATGAAGTCTAGAAAGGAGAATACCATGGTCAATGGTATCAAAGGCTACAGACAGATCAAGGAGTGTGAGGAGAGAGACTTTAACAGTATCACTTGCAAGGAGGAGATTGTTGAGAATGTGTAGTAGGGCAGTTTCAGTGCTATGCCACTGGCGGTAGGCTGACTGGAAAGGATTGAGGAGATTGTTGGCAGGCAGGTGAGAGTTCAGCTGGTTGAGGACAACTTTTTCAAGGAGTTTTGACAAGAAAGAGAGATTAGAGATAGGCCGGTAATTTTTCAGTTCATTTGGGTCTAAATTGTGTTTCTTGAGGAGAGGGTGAACAATAGCAGACTTGAAAGAATCTGGGACAGTTCCAGTTTGAAAAGAAGTGTTGATGATGTCAGTGATGAATGGGAGGAGAGTAGGGAGACAGTTTGGAGTAGAGAGAACCTGGAAGAGGATCCAGTTCGCAGGTTTTGAACGACATGGATCTGATTGTGTTGAAAATTTCTTCTTGTGAGACTGGGGTAAAAGTAGTAAGAGGTGTGCCAGAGAAGGAAGGGTCAGGGGGCATGGTTGACAGGGTGTCCTGTCAAGCCTGTCACGAAGAGTTTGTATTTTGGTGGTGAAATACTTGGAGAATACCGATGGGCGTTCTTCATTTGTATGTTTTGTTGGGAGAGGTAAATCTTTTCGTGTGCCAAGGAGATGATTCATGGTTGTAAAGAGTTCTTTTGAAGAAGAGGCATTCAGGATTTTGGTTTGTAAATAGCTTGTTTTTGCAGATGCAATGAGGGTGGATACTTTTGTTTTAGAGGCTTGGAAAAGTTGCCTGTGTACAGTGAGTTTGGATTTGCGCCAGCGGCGCTCTGCTCTGTGGCAGGCACGTTTTGCACAGGCAATCTCATGAGTGAGCCAGGGGGTAAGGGGGGGTCAGGTAAAAGACGGGTTGTGGCTGGAGCATGAGTGTCCAGAAGATGGTGGAGAGTAGTATAGAATTCATCGGCAAGGTTATGTGACTTTTCAGAAAGGAGACGGGAGGCATCAGATGAAAATGTGGAGAGGTCGATAGATTTGAGATTGCGTCGAGTCACTGTGCGCGTGGTACGGGAAGGAGGAGAAATGTCAAGAGAACAGAGAATTGCAGAGTGGTCAGATGGAAGGGCTGAAGTTAGACGGGTAGAAAGAACTAAGCAGTTGTCAGTAGCTGAATTGTGGTGATCACGCGAAATGATCCAGTCAAGAATGTGACCTTTTTGATGGGTTGGTTCAGAAATGTGTTGAGTCATATTGTGATTGGACAGAGAGTTGATGATATGTCTTGTGTCATAACGGTGAGTGTTGTCATAGTGGATATTGATGTCACCTAGAATGATGAGATTCCAGGTAAGAGGCAGTAGTGGTTAAGCAGTTGGTCAAAGTCAGAGAGAAACGTGGATGTGGTAAGTTTGTTGGCAGAGCTAGGTGGAGGTCGATAGACACAGGAGAAGGTGATGGGGTGAGGGGTGGATTGGAAGGATACTTTAACGTGCTCGAAAGAAGGATGGGAGAAAGGCAGAGACTGCGAGAAAGATAGGCGGGAATGGAGTGAGTCGTTGTAGAAGATGGCGATACCGCCACCTCGGGATGATCGATGGAAAGAAGCAAGCCTGTAACCACTCGGAGTGAGGCTAGCATGTATAGGTTCATGACCAAGGGGGTTAAGCCATGTCTCTGTGATAAAAGCAATGTCAACATGCTCATCTGCGATAAAGTCAGCAATGACTTCAGCTTTGCCATCCTTGCATGTTGACTGAGCGTTAAAAAGGCATAGTTTTAGTTTATCACAGTCATATGGCGGTGGCCGAGGTGGCGACGAAGGCAGCACCGACGGGACAAAAGACGAAGGCGACACCAGCGGGGCAGAAGACGAAGGCAGCAACGATGGAACAGAAGACGAAGGCGGCACCCGCAGGACAGAAGACTGAACGTCTCAGGTAGATCTTTTAAAAGTGTGGGTAATTTTTTCTCTCATTTTTGGATGTGTTTCGTATTTTTGTAGTTATTGTTGTTTTTTCCTTTTATTTTGTTTTTCTCATTTGTTATGTTAAAAAATAGACTTCTTAGGGCCCTGTGCTCAGTCAATGGACTGGTGTGTAGTGTGTGTGTATGCGCATGATGTGTGTGTGCATGTGTGTGTGTGTGTGTGTGTGTGTGTGTGTGTGTGTGTGTGTGTGTGTGTGTGTGTGTGAGTGAGTGGTGATGGGGATGAAGTGCATGTTCAGACTATACTGAAACCTACTCTGTGTTTTATTGATCACTGGATCTGATATATACTCTCATGTAAATGGAACGCAAAATATTATTTCATTCGGAATCAGTGTGTGTGTTGGTTTGCTGTCACAAACTTTTGTGTCTGTTTGTTCTTGTGTGCAAAGGTTGGATAAATCACAAACCTGGCATGTATGTTTTCTGTACTTTAACCAGATCGTTTCAAAACTGTTGAAAATATAAACCTGTAGCTCGATAGCTCTAGAACACATTCATCTGAATGTTGCAATAGCCACCTTTGAATAGCAGAGATAACAATGTGATTCATAATTTATTTTCATGGTTTGATTTGATATGCACATTATGCAATAAAAATCATGAACTCTGGTTTGGTGTGCATTTGTATTCACACACACAAACCTGTAAGCAAAATTAGAGTATTTTCTCACATTCTGTGAGTTTAAAAGTGCTATCAGGTTATTCAGAAACATTTGCATGTATCTTATTAATTACTGTTGGCACAGTTGGTTACAGTGGTATGATAGTAAACCAGCAGTCAACCAGCAGGCAGGCTGCATTTTCTTCCAAGACCTTGCCAGTGTGTAGGGTTATGGAGAGGTGAGGACAGATGCCATGAACATTTTGTATTTTATCTATGATATGTCATCTGTGACCTCATGTACATACTCTTATAGTTTGTATTTATTTATTCACCTACTTACTCGCTTCTTATTCACTTACTCATTGTCTCACTCACTCACTCACTAACTCACTCACTCACTTACTTACTAACTTACTTGCTTACTTATTTATTTACTTCATCATCATCATCAGGTGCCTTGCCACATGGCATAGGCGATCATGGCCTTCCATCTGTTTCTATCTCTTGTTGCCTCAAGCACCTCTTCCACCCTCTTTGTCTTCAGCCACTCTGCAAGTCCGTCCAATATCTTCACCCTGGGTCTACCTGGTGCTCTCTTTCTCTCCACCTTTCCCATTGTGACCAGTGCTCCAATTCCCCTTTCCTCACAAAATGGCCTATATTTATTTTACTTACTTACTAACTCACTTACTTACATACCTATCTATGATTAAGAAAATATTATTTTCATCTAATTGATAGATAGCTGAGTATTTGGATACTGAATGGGGGGGGGGGGGGTCATGTGAAACGAGTTTATACAGAATAGCTTGTGTTGTGATTCAGACCTTTAATTATTTATTTATTTACTTTATATGTATGTTTCTTTTTTCAAGGCAAGATGCACACATACACATGTCATTTACATGTAACCAAAATTATTCTAGTGGTAGGCTGATAAAATACCAGTATAAAATATAGACTAGGTAAAGCATAGTCTAGGTAGGGCCTCAGGACCTGGCCAGCTCATGGGTTTATGTGCAGGCTTAAGGCTTGTGCCATGATCACCATACACATGGCACCTGTGACGTTAGTGCGTAAGAAATTCGTTCCGAGCGCGGAGACGTCATCTTGAGAAACTGAAACTGAAACTGATGGCTTTATAAGTCGTTCTTCTCATGTGCTTTTCTCAAAACCCATTCGGATTCACTGAGTACTACACATAAAGAAACTTTTTAGTAGAGCACGAGAACTCAAACTCCATTCTATCGCTGCACAGTTGACATCTTCAGTGGGCATGCATTACCAGATGTTTTTATTTTTTGTAAACCACCACGTACTGTCAAGACTTACAGGATCTTTAACATGCATATTTGGTGCTTGACATGTACGCATGAAGATGGCTCCGGCACTGGCAGGTCTGCACACATGTTGACCTGGGAGATGGGAAATATCTCCATGCTTTAACCACCAGGTAGAGATATCCAGGCAAGATTGAACCCAGCCCCTTCCAATTAAAGCCAGACATTCACCCACTTGACTACATTGTCCATCGTACCCCATGGAGGGCCATCAACTTACAAATCAGGGAACGAGTTCGGCACGTGACTCATGCCGATGAAAATTGGTAGACCGTCACCAAGTTCAGTCAAAAGTTTATGAAGCTCTCTCATCTTTAGTAGTGTGTTGAGACTGGCCAGCTGACCACCACGCCTTTTGCAGACTTGCTGTGCTTTGTACCACGAAATCATTAGCTTCTTTTCATGAATGTTATTGCTTACAGGGTTGTGCCAGACATACGTGTAGCAGGCATCTCCAATGGATATTCGCCCAGGACCACAGCGGCTTGTGTAGCCCCTGTAACAAAGTGACCCCATTGCAGATCAGTTCAAGTGGCTATTTTTCAGATATGTCAGATCTAAGAGTGACAATGATGGCAATGAATGCGATAACGATTGTGCGGGTTTTTTTCAGTGATAGGAATTGTCGACTAAGCGTAATTTGTTTTCATCGCCAATCTATGAATATTTAAAACAAGTGTGACTACCCACATTTAAGCAAACAGGAACCAGAAAAACATGAGAACAGAATCAAAAAGCGTATTTAATATGACCTGACAAAACAGGCGCAAATTTTTGGCCAACTGGCCTTTGTCAAGCGTAAATGTAAGATCACAAACGAACAAACACCAAATACAAAAATAACGAGAAAAAGACTGAAACTTCCCAGCTGCTTCATCCAGTGGGAGGAAAGGACTAAAATGAAATCATGTGTTTGTGGTAAGAAATGGAGAGAGAGGATACAAATAGGATGTCAGAAGGGAAATGAGATGAATTCTGCAATTTGAAAAATGGTCATGTCATATTAATATTGTTTTTTTTCTGAAGAGGGTCCCACCGTTGTCCACAGTGATGGAGATAGATGAGATGAGATGAGTACCAGATGCAGAGAAGCAAAACAGAAACTGATGAAAAGATTCTGGAAAAAACACATGCCCTGAATAGCCATATTGCTCTGAAGCTAATATGCTGAATGCTTAATGAAGATGTATAACAAATGCACGTTGCAGAATATGTCTGTGATTTCTGCATTTGGAAAAACTGTACAATTCTTAGTTACACATTTATATTCCAATTGGTGTAAAAGATGATATTGTGACATGTGAAATCAATAACTGTTGAAATAAATACTTTTTGTGTTAACGTTTTACTATACGAGTATGCCTAATAGCCCTATTTTTGTTTTTGTGTGGGAAATGAATATTCTGAATTCTTAGTCCATACCAGCAGTCCTCTTCGTCCTCGGAATTTGCACACTCTGACTGAAAGTTGCAGGGAAAAAGATGCTTGATCTGTGGCCAGGCAGACGTTGTACAGTTCCATGTCCCATCCAGCAATCTCTTCAAAACATTCTGACCATGTGGGAGAAAGAGGAACTTAAGGTTGAACCCTCTGGTTCTCACATCTCCGCATCTGTAAATATTGAACTGCACACGCAGCACACGACAGTCATAGAGATCTGGCCCAGAAGGCGTCCGACCAGAGTATGCCTAGAACAAACAAACAAAGAACCCACAAAACTTGATGCTATACTATTGAAATAAATTAAGTCAAGACCTTGTGAGCAAACAGACGAATTTACCTCTTAAGTGCCCTCAACGTAAAATCTACGGAGCTTTCAGAGCCTTCTGTGGTGCCTACACACATAAAATTTACTGAGGTAGTTTGACACACGTTTCAGCCTAATGTTAATGGGAGCAAAGCACTGACTGATGTTGTCAGTCTCAGAGAGGGTTCATAAAAGTGACTGGCTTCCCTTACTTGACTTTTTGACCTAGGTAGCCCTCCACAGATTGGTTTTATTTATCTGAAAAGAGAAACTGGTTTTCAAAAAAATGCTGACACCAGGACTGTCTTGCGATGCTGCATGTTTTCAGCCTTTGAAAGTATGTGAGTCGAGTCAAGAATTTATAAATGACTGTAGGATGATTCAGAAGACAATTCTGACACAAGAAAAGGTTGAAAACAGCAGCAGTTACTGCTGTTGGTGTGAAATGTGCACCAGACAGACCCAACACGAAAAGTATTGATTTTATGAGCACGTGACAGAAAGGGTTTGTGGCCATAGGCAATACTGGCAGCTAGCCAACACTTCACACTGTTCAGATGGGACTGTACAATACAGCAACGCTTTTGGTGAGTAGTATTAGAAGTGGCAAGGGGATGACTAGGATGATGGAGTGGGGTGGGGGTGGGGGGCATGGTGGCAGCGGACAACTTGACTGGGTTAAGCCACTCAGTGCACTAGCACACTGTGGCTCTTTGTAGCTAGTCAGCTATCAGGGATCTGTCAGTAGCAGGTTAGCCAAAGTCTGAATACTTTTTTATGTCATCAGGAGGGTCATATCTTCTATTTTTTCATTTGGTTTTTTTGGTTTCTATTGCGAGCGGTTATGACTTTTTTACAGGAATTTCCACAAAGTATTACAATACATAAATCATCTGAAAATACATTTAGTCATGCCTAATGCACCATTCTGTGTAATTTCATGCATAGATTCCCATAAATATGGAAGCAACAGTTGTTTCAATGTACAATGGTAGCAATGCAACGTTGTTTCCCTGGCACATGGAAAACATTGGATGTCGAAAAAACGTCGGCACCAAGGTTAACAGAAAACACAGATGAATAAAGGAATTAAAAAATCAAAATGAAAATCAAGTATAAAAGTCTTTAAAAAGGAAAAAATGCAAACCAAAATAATTAAAATGTCATGGGTTTTTCGATGCGTAAAAATAGTGTTCAAATATATAATAGTCAATGATGATTTATATGTAAAAAAATGTCTGTTCAGGATCAATTGATGTGTATTGTGTGCACATGTATATGAAGTATATTGTGTTGTGTTGCTGCTTTCATGTGATTGTCGAGACTATGTTTTCACATGACTTATTCATTTTTCTTGCGTATGTATTTTGGAGACTGATATCACTACTACCTATTTTTAATTTGTTGGTATGTTTGATCAACTGTGTGTATGCTGCATTGGTGCACTGGTGTGTACATCTGTTTCTACTACATTAATATATTGACATGGCAACCCTACCACAATCTTTTCTCATGTGCAGTGCAATGTTAAGACGTTGCGAAAAACCTTCAAAAGAACGACACAAAGAACTTTGATTTAAAAGATGAGGCCAAACTATATCAAATCTAAATCAGCACCATTCAGGACAAGTATGGCAACTGTCTCACATAGGAACATGACATTGTATCAAAGAAAAGTGGACTGAATTCTGCTCTGAAGTGTACAACAAAGTAAAAGAGATGCATGTGTGCTAACAGTGCAAGCATCATCAAATGAAGATGACTTTCTGATAGTCCAAAGTCATCTTCAGTTGATCAATCTTGCACGGTAAGTTTCTCAAGTGTAACAACATTGCCCTTGCAATAAATCCCATATGAACTGACGCCATTAGTGCCACCTGATAGAGAAGACCCAAAATGATCAAGACATAAGCCTGCACATGAGCCCTATGACATAACAACGTCCTGCGGCTCTACCTGGCATATGGGTTTTGCTTTGGAGGAGTTGTAGCAATAGTGTACAAATATATAAAGCAATGCATGGATTTATAACTGACTAAAAAAATACGTCTGTTCAAGAATACAATATGAGTGTATGTGTGTGCACATGTATATGTGAGTATATTTGTGTTTGTGTGTGTGCTTGCTTTCATGTGTATGTGTCTGAAAGACTATGTTTATCACATGACTTATTCATTTTTCTTGCGTATGTATTTTGGAGACTGATATCACTACTACTGAAGTCGCTGAAATGTAGAGAGGCTGTAGCATGCACAACACCACTGCAGAAATCTTGAAACAGGGTGGAGAGGCTGTATCTGATATCTTAACTGCCACTGCAAAACATGGCACCTTGGATCCAATCACTAATTGTCACCCTTGCCAAGAAAGGGAATCTCCAACAACTGACAGAACTACTGCACAATTAATTTTATCAGACAAGCCCAGAACGTAATGCTGAAATCAGTCTGAATAGATTACAGCTGCAAGAAGATACCATTATTGCCAAACAACAGTCAGGATTCCACAAGAGCAGCAATACCATCGAACTAATATTTGATCAGCATACCCTTTGAGAAAAACACGTCCAACATCAAATATAGTTCTAACACGTCTTCGTAGATTTCAAGAAGGCATTTAGAAGAGTCTGGCAGGAGACACTGTGGACCACAATGAAGGAATTTCAAATTATGCAGAAGTTGATCAACATCGCCAAACAACTATCCTCCAAAGCAGTCAGTGTGGTGTTTACATAGGTTGCTGTTGGAGAATGGTTCTATACTGTTGTTGGACTTCATCAGGGCTACCCACTGTCACCTACGCATTTCCAGATATTCCTGAAACGCATCATGATTGACGTACTTGAATACCATGTCAACACAGTCAACATTGGAAGAAAAACCATGGCGAATCTTCGCTTTGGAGATGACCATGATGGCCTGGCAGGCAGAGAGCAAAAATTATCCAAACTTATTAAAAGACTACATGAAACCTTGACAAGATAAGCAGACAAATCGATGGCCAACACCAACACCACGATCACTGTCCATAGTCCAAAACTATGAAGTGTTCAACAATTCATTCCTTGGGATCCAGTCACTAGCAGTGGGGGATCCAAACCAGAAATCCTCTCAAGGGCAGCAACAACAACAACAAATTTGCCCAGGCTGAAACACATATGGAAGGACAACAGTTACATGAAACAAAAGATCAGACTGTTGCGTGCACTTTTTTGTATTCCTGTATGCATGTGAGACATACATCCTCACAGTGGATTTTGAAAGACGAATCCAAGCCATGGAAATCAGGTGTTGTCATGAGATACTAAACATTGGATACATTGATCATGTCACAAATGAGAAAGTGCGCCATACGATCAAGCAGCACATTGGACCATATGAAGAGCTGCTGACATTAGTTAAGAAAAAAAACCTATGTGGTGTGATCAAGGTCCAATGGCCCTGCTTAATCAATCCTCCAGGAAACTGCTGAATGAGGGAGATAGAGGACAAGAAGAAGAAGAAAGAAAGAAAAAAGAAAACCAATGGAGAATGGTCAGAGCAGTGATTTGAAGAGACCCACGCTTTGGCTCACAACCAGCATAACTGGAGGAATCTGGCGAACAGTTCTTTAGTCAAGGGAGTTCAAGGAGAAAAAGAGAAGAAGCAACGAGTATTCAACTTGTCAAGGAGAGTTTGGGCCTTGAGGATATAATTACCGTGAATCATTTTATTGCCACAGGCGCATAATTATGGGGATGGTTCAATCCAAATCTTGTCCCCGTTTTTTATAGATTAGTTTTAAACAGTTGATCTGCAATTGCTTACTGTAATTGCAACTCGTACGTTCTCTTAAATTCAGTTAACTGCATCAAAGCTAAAATCCATTTTCAGATTTAACCTTTTCTCTGTATAAAACTTTGTGTGTGTGTGTGTTTGTGTGGTGTGTGTGTGTGTGTGTGTGTGTGTGTGTGTGTGTGTGTGTGTGTGTGTGTGTGTTTGTGTGGTGTGTGTGTGTGTGTGTGTGTGTGTGTGTGTGTGTGTGTGTGTGTGTGTGGTATGTGTGTGTGTGTGTGTGTGTGTGTGTGTGTGTGTGTGTGTGTGTGTGTGTGTGTGTGTGTGCGCTTGTGTGTAGGCGTGTTTTATGTGTGCGCGTGTGTGTGTAAACACCGTATCAGACACTGTTTTGGAGTTTGTCTTCTTGTGTTTTATGTGTTTTGGAGGTATCATGTGGATTTAGTGTAAAATCTGTTCTGAATATCAGTTAAGCTCAGGGGGCTTATGTCTTTGAAAGATATTCCATCTCTAGTCAGTGGGAAATATTAACCTGTTAAGCATAGCCGAGTGACAAGTTAGTCATCGTATTGTCAGTCTGACAGACGTCCAGTGCTGTAGTTGAACCTGGGTCCTACAGCACTGAGGAAAGAAAGACGTCGGTTTTTCGATGCAAGCAGACCTTGAAGCATGGAAGTAGAATTTTGAACGTCTTCTTCTTACTGATATTGAGCTTTAACAAACTGACAGGTATACATAGATAATAATAATAATAATTATATATTTTATTTATATAGCGCAAAATCTTGATAAAATCAAATCTAAGCGCTGAGCGTATACATGCATACATACCTACATACATATGAGCGTATACATGCATACATACATGCATACATACTTACATACATAAATCTAAGCTGAGCGTATACATGCATACATACATACATACATAAATCTAAGCGTATACATACATACATACATACATACATACATACATACATACATACATACATACATACATACATACATACATATATACATACATACATACATACGTACGCACATGCGTACATAATAATTACAATATTTATATAGCGCAAAATCTTGACAAAATCAAATCCAAGCGCCGAAAAGACACGCACGCACACAAAACACACACACACACACACACACACACACACACACACACACACACACACACACACACACACACACACACACACACACACACACACACACACACACACCACGCATGGCCACAAATGGGGAGAAAGAATAAAAGCAATAAAAGCAAGAATAAAACCAATGGAAAACCACAGAGAGCACATCATATACAATTATCTATTAAAACAAAGTGATTCCCCTCCGAGCGGAGACAGGCTGCAGAGGGGGGTTGAGTGAGGTTAGGATTTTATGCAGAGGAGAAAAGGTGAGTTTTGAGAGCGGATTTGAAGGAGGCAAAAGTAGGTTGCTGACGGACTGAGAGAGGAAGTTTTTTCCAGGAGAGTGGACCAGAAACAGAGAAGGCTCGTGGACCATAGGTATTGAGCTTAGTGCGTGGAAAGCGAAAAGTCAGAGGATCGGAGGCAGAGCGGAGGGTACGTGAGGGAACATAGATCTCAAGTAGGCTTGACAGGTAATCGGGGGCTGCGTTATTGAGGCTTTTGTAGCACATGGTGTCTAGTTTGTACTGTATGCGCTTTGATACAGGGAGCCAGTGAAGTTGTGCCAGGAGAGGAGATATGTGGTCAGCTTTTTTTTTTTGAGTACAAGGCGTACAGCATTGTTTTGAATGCGCTGTAGGATGTGAATGGTGGAGGCAGGAAGACCAGACAGGAGTGAATTGCAATAGTCAATGCGAGACATTATGAAGGAGAGAACGAGTTTTGCAGTTGTTTCGACAGAGAGATACTTCCTGATCAGGCTTATACGATGGAGATGATAGTAGCAAGATCTGGCAGTTTGAGAAACAAAGTTGTTCATGGACAGGGTAGAGTCAATGCAGACACCAAGGTTTTTAGCTGAATCAGAAATTGGGACTGATGTGTTACATAATGGGAGAGAAAGAGGAGGCAGCTGAGAAAGTTTCTGATGGGTGCCAATGAGGATAGCTTCTGTCTTGTCGTCATTAAGCTGAAGTCTATTGTGTATCATCCAGTTCTTAATGTCCGAGTAACACTCAGTGGTGCGAGTCAACAGGCGCTGTATATTATCAGGTGAGTCACTGTCTTGAAGTTGGGTGTCATCAGCATAGAAGTGGTGTTTTATAGAGTGGGAGTTGATGATGGTGGACAGGGGGGAGGTATAAAGAGTGAAAAGAACAGGGCCAAGGACAGATCCTTGTGGAACACCACAGGTCAGGTATGCAGGTTGAGAGTAAGTGCCATTGATGAGAACAGTTTGTTTTCTGTTTGATAAATACGAAGTGAAAAAGGAGAGAGCAATGTCAGAGATGCCAAAAGTATGATGAAGTCTAGAAAGGAGAATACCATGGTCAATGGTATCGAAGGCTGCAGACAGATCAAGGAGTGTGAGGAGAGAGACTTTGCCAGTATCAGTTGCAAGGAGGAGATTGTTGAGAATGTGTAGTAGGGCAGTTTCAGTGCTATGGCACTGGCGGTAGGCTGACTGGAAAGGAGATAAAGAGATAAAGTGACACTTCTGAATTGCATGTGTACAAAAAAAATTTTTTAAAAAGCTTCCTTGAAATTTGAATTTATCTTTTCTATGCTCAAGATGAATTTCAGATGTCTTTCAGTAATGATGTCATGACATGGTTATTTCAAATAATAATGTTAATAATGACGATAATTATGATAACGATAAAATACCACCACCACCACCACCACCAACAATAATAATAATAATGGCTAGGAAGGGCTCATTGTTCTGTCCTGGTCCAGTAACTGGGCTGGATCTGGTTGGTGCACGTTATGTGGCTATGTGCTGAGGTTTGTCATCTCCCCACATTGCATAGTAAAATGGCTAAGTGTGGCGTTGGAAACTTAGAGGTGATTGCCTGGATAGTGGTGAGACATTGGTGCTCTGTGTCCCATCCTGGACCCTGAGTGTTTCTTGTTCACTTTGAGTTGCCACTTGGCTGATGGCATCTTTATTCACCAACTTACTTACTCACTCACTCACTTACGTTTACGTTTACCCATCTGACTACCACGCCCGATTCATGCTGAAATGAATCGTCTGTTCTATGCACTAACCTTTAATGTAGAGGTGAGATCCTCGTCACAGTACAGTTGTACAAAATGACCACACGAAAGAGACGTCCCGAACAGAGGTGATCTCATATAATCGGTGGGGAAATCAATGTGAACCATGCTCACTACAATCACGTGAGCGTTTGGAACAGTCACATCGGCAGACATGGACTTCCACCCGACAAAGAACGTCTCTCCATCCCATCCCGGAGATGTAATGAAGCCTGAAAGAAAGATAAAAATATACAAGTTTGAGGAAGACATACCCAACACCATCACCTGTTAGAAATATGTTGCAAAACAGTATAGAATAGAACAATACAAATCAAGGACACTATTTTGTTGCTGCTAAGTGTTCGTTTACATACATAGAGTGCAGGCGACTTGTAGAGCCCCGGTTTATCGCCATATCTGAAAAACTAGCACCCAGACCATCATCACACCAGGTCTAATTGAAAAAGATGTGCGTGAGGTGGTAGACAAAATTTCCTTCCATGTGAGTATTGAAAGGTGGACTTTTGGGGTTTTATCACTTGGTACAAAAATGGCTTTTACTTCGTTCATGTCAGTTGTAAGCACTGGTTCGTCGTCAGTTAACACCAACATTTAATTAAGAAATAACTTGACTCATCAAGGCTTTTAAATAAACTGCATACGTCTCACAGACTATTGTTTCAGTGATGAAGATGGTGGTGGTGGATTTTCCAATCGACCTTTCAAATGAGTAGGTATAGTGGTCCTCACTGCCTGGCATGTATCTTCATATGGAAGACAAGACCAATCCTGGAGACATGTTCTTCAGCGTGCATTGCATGGGAAGAAGTTCTGCAACCTCAGGTTCAGTTTCTGCTGATTCCTCTTCTGTTGCGTCGTTGAAGGCCGATTGTGTCAGACCACACAGCTTAATCTTTTGCAGACAATGTCTTTCCAGTGGATGGTGCGAATGTTGCAGTTGACATAACTGGCCTTCAGATTGTTCTTGTATCGCTACACAGTCTTCAGTAGTCATGATGTCCTTGTTTCAGCTCTCTATGCAAGAGTCTCTTTGAAATAATGTTGTTTTCCATAATGTGCAACATGTTATGTGCAATGAAGCTGGCAATTCATGAGTACTTACTCTATAGCTGGCAAGCCACAGTTTTCAAAACTTGAAGGTTGGACACTCCATCTTGCACGTGATGCTGCAGACCCTACACCGATATTGGTAGAACAATTCCAGTAGTTGTGTACGTCGTCAGTGAGTAGTCCAGGAAAGGGACCCATACAGCAGGACACTCAGGACTACTGCTCTGTCTACAGCAGTCTGTGTGGTAAGCCTAATGCCACGATCCTGTCACAAACGTCTTGGTCAAACTTCCAAAGGTACAGCTAGCCTTGGAGATGTGCAGCATCTACATATCCACTGCTGTTTCACTGAATTGCCCAAATAGAAAAGTGTTGTATACATTGCTATGTCTTCAACTGTTACAAACCAACCATTTTGTGGACCAGCCGTTTCTGTTTTGGTCAGCTGTGTAACGTGCTACTGAGGCCTGATGTGCAGGGGAAAAGTACCCAGCTTACTATCTGCCTGCACGAGTTTGTAACGGTGTGAATCACGTCCTGGGTGCTTTATATATATATATATATATGTATGGTTATATATATATATTATATATGGGTTAAGGGACAACATCGCTTGTTAAAAAACATATTGTTGTTGTCTTTCAGAACCAGACACATATTTCTGGCATCAATTTGGATAGCAGCAGTAATCGCAGATCTTCAAAGGTGAGATCTTTCGCAATGATCTTCACCAGTGTCATCCACGTTCTGAAAGCTATCATGATATGTCATTCACAACAAGATGTTTCATTGTTGTAACCTTCTTTTGCTGCATTTGGTCAAAGAAGACATAGTTTCCACACTGGCAGTGAAAACTCTGCAAAGTAGGTATCTGCTATCGCCATCTATGATTGGTTTATTTTTCAGTGTAGTAGAATGAAAGTGACTGACTCTTATGCAAATCATTTTATCGATTGTTGTTTTTTTCATTCGTGTAAACATGGTTAGGTCACATCTGGCGATGACTGTGGCCATTCTTTTGTTTGCTTGTTTGTTTGTTTTTGTTTCTGCCTTCTGTGATGGAGCTTGATTGTCAGAAATATTGTTGTCGGCCATGTTTTCTGTTGCTCCACTTGACAGATGTGACATTGCTGCATCATGTGTTTAGCTGTTGGGTCCACTTGATCGCAGGTGGCAGTTGGTGAAAGTTTCTCCTAGAACTTTTAGTGTACGTGTTTGTTGAGCCATTGTGGCTGGTGCAGACTCTTTTCAGGATCATTTGCTAATCTCTGATGGCAAAGTTCTTAAGCATCAAACAACACATATTAAAGAAGGAAAACAGATGCACATATGGCTCATACAGTGTCAACTACTTCAATAATCTATAATTCGTTTCATACCGTATAATCAAACCAAGAAGATGACCTTCAATATCATTCACTATGACCCAGAAGAAATTCAAATGTAACAAAACTAAACGTGAAGCAAGGATAATGGAGACTGCTACAACAAAATCAGATATACTCAGAGGTTCCTGAGAAAGTGCTGTTAACACACCTTCCTTGGAAAGGACTGATTTCAGACACATTTTAGTCAGCGTGACCTTGCATTGGGCACTGTGCTTTCCGTACTTATGTTTTTATGACTCCTGAGAGTCCACAGTTTTCACTAAAATTTGGTAAAAATCCACTCATAGAGAGCTAATAAACTATTGTTTACAAGTTTTTGTTACACACACACACACACACACAGAGAGAAGAGAGAAGAGAGAGAGAGAGAGAGAGAGAGAGAGAGAGAGAAAGACAGAGAGAGAGAGAGATCATTCACCTTTAAATTGACTGGTATGTGTTACCTCCAGCGAACTGTTCGTTTCAGGGACCGACAAATCTGTATCAAGAAAAATGTTGCCATGCCTTTGATTACCGCAAAGTTGATTGTAGATTATCTTTATTCTGTGCTTATCCCATATCGCTTTAAATGGGCTAACACAGGTTCGTTTCCTTGCAGATAGTGTATGTGCTAAAAGATATATTGCGCTAAGGAAAAAAAAAGTCTTGTATTGCACATATGACTTGAAGATATCTAATCTAAATGAAAGTGACTGGAACCTTACAAACAGATAGAAAAAAGAGGGACGTGATAATAGAATGAAAACGCGTTTTTAATAAACGAAACAAGACTGACGCAATATTTTGACGTTCGGGCAACTGGCCTTTGTCAAGCGTACGCAAAAGACAACAAAGAAACAATCCACATTTAGGACAAAACAACAGATCAAGTGACTTGCTGGACGTTTTCTTGAGCTGGACAAAATAACTCTCAAGAATGTCCAGGCTAGTTTTCAACTCCCTCAAGGTGGCTGTATTCTAAAATTATTGAAGGCTGCGTTTTTCCACAGGTTTGATAAGTTAAATATCTGGGAACGATCATCTCACCAGACAGCAGATGCACATCAGAAAAGCCAGCAGAATCAGCCAAGCCAAAACAGCATTCAAGAAGAGCGAGGCATTCTTACCAAAAAATGCCTATCAGTTAACATCAGGATGAGAGTTCTTGAATGTAATATAGAACCGATAATGTTATACGGTTTTGAGGTGTGGACAGTCAACAAGGAAAGCCAGAACAAGATTGAGGCAGCTGAGATGTGGTTTCTAAGATCCATGGACAGCAAAGAAAACAAATAAGAAAGTCCTGATGGATACAGACACAAGAAGATCATTCATTAGGAAGATTAGGAAAAGACAAGCAAAATATATTGGCCATTTTATGAAGAAAGGAGAATTAGAGCACCTGGTCACAACAGGAAAGGTGGAGGGAAAGAGAGCACCAGGTAGACCCAATGAGAAAATATCAGACGGACATGCAGGGTGGCTGAGGATGAGGAGGGTGGAAGATGTGCTTGCGACAGCAAGGGACAGATACATGATTTATTAATATGGAGGGCCATGATTGCCAACACCTTGTGGCAGGGCACTTGATGATGATAATGACGTTTTTCCACATTTGATACCTTTGTATTGTATTATTGGAGGTTACCTAAATGATTCTTCATAGCTGGTGCACGCACATATGGTATTCTATAAAAACAGAAAATTATCGTTTCTAAGGGGCTATCTATTTTCCCATATTGGAAGTGTATTTTGTAATAGCTAGTGTTAAAGGTTATGCTAATGTTGTCTGATATTAATTTGTGAACTTAAGGTCATTATAGATGTTGATATACTTATCACAACAATGCATCGTAATAAACAAGAAAGTTTTCTTTTTCCTACAACAGGACGGTTTAGGGCATGGAACGTGTATGTTTGTTTAAAAAGATAATGAACATGTACGCAATGCTTGGCATGGTTCAGATCCTTCTGTCACAAGAGATAAATGTCTAGCCCTGGGAACTGTGCATATAGTAATTCGTTTTGACGATTTGAACATGTCATGGAACTCAGATACTGAGCTACAATTGTTTATTGTGGATATAATATAGTTCTTACGTATGTATATATGTATGTATGTATGTATGTATGTATGTATGTATGTATGTATGTATGTATATATGTATGTATGTATGTATGTATGTATGTATGTAGTACGTATGTATGTATGTATGTATGTATGTATGTACGTATGTATGTATGTATGTACGTATGTATGTATGTATGTAGTATGTATGTATATAAACTAAAACAGAGCTACCTTTGGAAGGAAGACCTCAAAAACAACAACTGGTTTGAAGCCAAGTCCAGTGAAATGACCCCTGTTATTGAAGCAAAGCATGCTGCTACAGCTGAATACAAGCGCTCACCCAGAGAAATACCTGCAAGCACCCAGAGTTGCCAGGCACAAAGTGCAGCAGACAGCAAGAAAGTGTGCCAACAAATACTGGCAACAGCTCAGTGATGACACCCAGGCTGCAGCACCTGCAGGCGACGTAAGAAGTATTTATAAGGGCATCAGAAAGGCTGTCCAACACGGAGCAGAACATCCCCCCCCCTCCCTTCAGATACACCAGTGGGGAAGTGATCACTGACAAAGACAAGCAGATGGAGACATGGGTGGAAAACTACTCAGTGGTATACTCCGGGGAGAACTTCGTTGCCACCTCAGCCCTCGATGCCATCAAACCTCTGCCCATCATGGAGGAGGTTGATGCCAAACTAACACAAGAAGAATTCCGCAGGGCAATTGGCAGCTTGACCTGCGGGAAAGCACTTAGTAATGATGGCATCCCCCAGAACTCATCAAGCACTGCAAGAACACCCTCCTGTAGCCCCTACATAATGTCCTCTGTCAGTGTCGGGGAGAAGGAGCAGTATCACAAGACATGAGAGATGCCAAGATCGTTACACTCTATGAGAACATGAGACACAGAAGTGACTGCAACAACTACAGGGATATTTCTCTAGTTAACATCGTAGGCAAACTTACTGTACGCCCGAGTTGTGTTGGCGCATCTCCAAAAGCTAGCTGAGCGTATTTTCCATGAGACCCAGTATGCTATCCAATCTGAACATTCCAAAGTGAACATAATTTTTTCCCTTCATCAAATGCAGAGAAATGCAGGTAACTGCAAAAGCCCTTTTACATCGCCTTCATCGTCACCACCAAGGCCTTTGACCTGGTCATCAGGGATGGACTTTTCAACATTCTCCTGAAAATTGGATGCATGCCCCCAAAGCTGCAGAGCGCGATCACATCATTCCACAACGATATGAAGGCAAACGTCCAGTGCGAGGGCTGCATGTCTTAGCCCTTTGACATCAGAAGTGGCATCAAGCAAAGTGTGTCCTTGCTCTCACCCTGTTTAGCATCTTTTTCCCGTGCTCCCGAAGCATGCTTTTGGGACTGCAATGGAAGG
>JAPXFY010000022.1:54575144-54585144 GCA_030674185.1 Monoplex corrugatus
CTTTTCCTAATTTTCTTCATTAATGTTCTTCTATGTCTCCCACTTTCAAGACTGTCTCATTTGTTTTCTTTGCTGTCCATGGAACTCTTAACATTCTTCTTAAAACCACATTTCTTCCCTCAATCTCGTTCTGAATTTGCGTGTTGACTGTCCACGTCCCCAAACTGTACAACATTCGGTTCTACATAACACTCAAGAATCCCTTCCTGATTTTAAATTTGATAGCATTTTTTTTGGGCGGGCCATGTTTATCTGGGAATTCTTATGGTGGTTGTCTGTTGCCTTCCTTGGGTTGTGGGGTATCAGTGTTTTTATGGATCCTGTTCCCCTTTTCAGACAAACCTTCCCAGTGCTAAAACTTTCCCCAAAGTCTAAAGGGTGTTGTCAGTCCCTGCCCGGCAATTTGGTCGACCCGATAGGGGGGTTTTGAGTGTGATGAACCCACTATAAACAAACTCCAAAACTTAAAAACTTTCGATCATTTTGTGTTTTAGTGAGTTTGCTGTCGTCTGTTTTTTTTTTTTATCACAGCTTGTTAAAAGGCATTTATCCACATCCATCCACTACTCTTATATAATTATTTTTTTCATTGATACACCCAGAGACCAAGATCTGATGTCTCTAGTCCATTCCCACCCCTGCACCATTAGAACTGGCCTACTTGCCACCCATTCATTTAATGTTTACATTTTTGGGGGTTTTCATCTTAGAGTTCCATAATCTCTCTTTCCCCCTTCCATTTCAAGTAATGTCTCACACATGGTTTTTACAAAAGGGTTTTTGGTGTATGCCCCATAAGTGATGGCAGTTGTAGCAGAGAACATATGGATATGTCCAAGTGCGAAATCTCTCTTGCACAAAGTTCAAACTCGTTACACGGTGTTTTCCCCAGACATATTACGAGCCCTTAGATCGTCTCCAAGTTCACAGATTGTCACAGAGAGAACATCTCAGTTATGACACGTGAAGCCATATACAGCGAACAAAATGTAGAATTTGGCCTCTTTAAATGTTCGAGGAAATAGTCCCAGCTGAGATGCAGATAAATTGACAAGAAACAATTAAAAAAATTGTTGACGTCACAGCCAACGCTTGTGCTGTTTTCAGTCGTCATATGGCAATAACTCTTCATGAAGATCAAATGTCTGACACCTCACTGTGACATCATTGATGACGAGCCTGACTGTGACTTACAAGACCCATGCGGGAAATTTATCGACTCCAACAAAGGGAAGCAAGCTATATTCAACGCCTCTGCTTGTCATGACGATTTATGATCGTGACAAACCCGACAAATCGAAATAAAACAAACAAAGTGAATTACTACCACCACCATTACCATCACTATCGTCACCACTAATCATTATCATCACCATCATTCACCACTGCCATTTGAATAAATAATGGTCGAACCCAAGGGATGTTCTCATATTTATCTTATATCAGTTGTGTAGTTGTGACTTTTGACACTACATGTAATTATCTTTTGAGACCATATCTGAATGTACACTCCCGTTCAGTCTCTCAGTGTTGCACTGCTACAAAGAGGAAAGAAAAGAGTGTGGGTGTTAAAATGCTTTCCTGTTTCACTCTCTTCTGGACTGGGAAGGGTTTAGATGTCTCCCCATCTCTGTTTTCTTATTGCACTCTGGCCAGTATGTAATTGTTGCTGGAAGCAATCTTTTGAAGCCAGCTAAACTTTTGTAATAACCTCCCTCACTCCCTTCTGGTTGGTGGTGCCAGATGTTTTGGTCAGAATTACTAAGACAGTGTAGAGCTCCTGATTTTGTTTGCTGCACTTCTCTTCTAGCTGGCGCATGCCAATCATCATCATGTGCCCTTCCACATGGTACTGACAGTCATGACCCTCCATACGAATCTATCCTTTGTCACTGCAAGTGCATCTCCCATCCCCTTCATCCACTCCACAACTCCATCCAGTATTTTCTCCCTGGGTCTACCTGATGCTCTTTTTCCCTCCAGCTTTCCTGTTGTGCCTAGGTGCTCTAATTTCTCTTGCCTCATAAAATATGCTATAGATATTGCTCATTCTTTAATTGACAGGATAGTCATCTCACTGCATAGTAGTCTGTGATCAGACCAGCAATCATTTCTTTTCATGCAGCGTGTGACATGAACGTCACTTCTGTCTTACAGTCACACGATGCATTTTGCCACTGCTTAGAACATGGATCCATCCTCATGTTTTTCAAACGTGTCGGTCTGCTGGAAGAGAATGTTGGCAATGGTGAGTTGGACTTTCAAGCACTGTGGCATCCAAGAAGGGTTGGCCAACTGAAGCAGTCCACTTCAACATGAGCGCTGAAGTCTTGAAGAATGCCAAGCTTGTCTTTGTGGCTGGCCTTGGCAATGAGATGGTTGACCTTTTCATAAATGGCTTTTTAAACATCATCTGGATTTGGACTTCATAAAGAACCTCTTCCATGACGTCCCTCCTGACGTAATTTTCCAGTTTTTAAAAGAGATCAATAGACTTCACCTGATATGATTTTACGGCTGTTTTTCTTTAATTGCATTTCAGACTTGCAAGGTTAATGGTGAGCATGATTTTCAACTGTTGTCTTTTGTCTTGATGGGTTATTGTTTTTGACGTGGTGTTAGCCCTGATACGGCTCTAGTAGTCAGCTGGGCTATACGCAATATGAACTTCTGATTTTTTCTTCTGTTATCGTTCGGGCATAAGGACTGATGAGTGTAGCAAGATGGTCTTTTGTGAGCTGAAGACACGAGGTCATGAAGTGATCATTGATGTGACGGGATACATTTTCCAGTGACCGTGACAGCTTGGTACATATGGCGAATTTGACTCCAAATGTTCTCTTTGGACATTCCAATGCAGTGAGTGTAGCTTCCTTCAACTTCCTTGAACTAGTTTTCGTATGTACCTCTGATCTCACTCAAGGCAACTCTGTTATTCTTACAGCAGTCCAACTGAGCATGGTTTTTAACCGTTGTCTTTTATTTTAATGGGTTGTCGTTTTTGACATGGTATTAGCCCTGATGTGGCTCTAGTAGTCGGCTGGGCTATATGTAATATGAACTGAATATCCTGGCAATAGGATTGTATGCCATTCTAGATCCTGCTCAGTCACTTTTGTCCTGAAGGCTCTGGACATTTCAAAAACGGAAGATACCGGTGTTTTCTTTTTTCTTCTTCTCGTTTGTATTGTTTCATCTGCAAAGACTGATGACTAGGCAGACAAATTATGTATGTACATACGAGGCAGGCTTTGTTTAAAGATAACGTTTATCCTTCCCTTCCCTTCCTCATTTGGGGAGTGCACTGCTGTCCATGGAAAGAGCTGCTCTGTCACTGTGGGAGGATTCGAACACTGCATCTGCCTCAGGTCTGTGGAGGTCGCTCATCATTCCACAGCCACAGGGTCATAGCAAGAGACTTCCAGCAGCATCCTCTGCCCATCCCCGTCACCACTTCTCCATCACCACAGGGTTTTGTTATAAGCAGTTGGCTGAATGTTTCATAGTTCCAGCCTGTCTATTTGTCTGACCAGACAGGACATTTTAAAGTGTGGAGGCGGTATGCAATCTTTTCCACACTCTCTCATGTACTGATGCTTAGAGTTCCACAGGTGTAGTGACTGTCACTGTAGAATGGCCCCAGCAGATGCAGCTTTCTTGTTCTTAGGTCTGCCTTCTGGCCTGTGGCTCAAGAACCTTCCCTGGAAGTAAGAGGGCATTTACCCAAGTTGTCCCTCTTTCAATGGACTGTCTTCACAGGGCCTCTCGAGCTCCATCTACCCAGGTATGATCTGATTCCTTTCTGTAGGTTTAGTGGACACTTGGTCGCGCCTGTCTTTTTCAAGTATTTTAAAACCGCACCATTCCAACGTCGTAGATCTCATGGAGAAGGGCTGGGTGTAAGAGAACTCTAATGAGATATATTCTTAGAATTAAAAAACATTATTAACGATAGGTCGGGATTTGACCCCAGGTTTTCTGAATTCCTCATTTCCCAGGATGACTGTTTCTTCGTTACACTACTCCCCCCCCCACCACACACACACACACACACGGACACACACGAGTATTAGCATTAGCCCAACCCCTAATTGTCAGGACTGGTTTTCTGCGTGAAGACATTGTCAACAAAGTAAATGGTGAGAGCTAAGGGTAGGTCTAGGATCAGCGTTGAACACTGTCAAAGATAATGCAACGTCCAGCCGTGTATTTGTATATCGGAAAATTCTAGTATATGAGACAGAAAAATCTCTGAAAGGATATCAAACCTGGAATCTCTCGTTAACCAGCTGGACGTGTTTAACCGCCAAGCCACACATTCCACAGCATCCTTAATAGGTACAAGTTCTCATGTAGCTGTGTCAAGTGCATAATCAAACTTAACGACTTTTCCTTTCGATTTAGAATGGTCTGGTGTGTGTTGGCATCTGTCAGCCTCTAAAGACTTTGAGGCTGCATTCTGGATGCTGGTACGTCCTGATCTGGTGCAGCGTCGTGTGTATCTAGACAAGCCTTTCTGGGAGTGACAGTCCCTTTCACAAATGGTGCTAATAAAACCTGACACTGGTTTGTCTGCTTATTTGCAAGCCTTTCCTCTCTCCCACTTTGCCTTGTAAGGGAGTTAACCCTGAAAAAAACCGATGGAAGGCAAGGGGAAACCACCATCGTAGTTTTCCCCAGGAAAACCATGGACAGGAGAAAAGAGAAAGAAGAAAGTTAACGACGTCAATAAGTGCTCCTGTGGAGCACCTTCGTCTGGTAGGGACTGTCATGTGGCCCAGGTGACACTAGACCATCAGCCAGCTACTGCGACCAAAATTAAATTCAAACTTAACACCAAAATAACAACATGGAACATCAGAACAATGTTGCAGAAAGGTAAATTAGACAACATCAAAATGGAGATGGAAAGGCTTAACTTAACATCAGTATTTTAGGAATAGGGGAAGTGAGATGGAAGGGGGCAGGCATGATAACATCAGGAGAATATACAGTGATATACTCTGGTGGTAATTCACATGAAAGAGGAGTAGGCATCATAATGGACAAAGACAAATCAAAAGCAGTTAAGGGATACTGGGCAATGTCCGACAGAGTTTTACTGGTCAAATTCGGAGGCAAACCATTTGATATCAACATCATACAGGTGTATGCACCAACATCCGCAAGTACTCAGGAAGACATCGACAACTTCCACGAAGTTTTAGAGATGGCCAAGGTCCAATGTAAATCACAAGAAGTTACAGTCATAATGGGAGATTTTAATGCTAAAGTGGGACAGGATAGGGTGGAGGATATAGTTGGACCTCATGGCCTTGGTACACAAAATGAAAGGGGGGGGGGAACTTGTAGAATGGGCACAGATGAATGAGTTCATAGTAGGAAACACCTGGTTTGAGCAGCCTAACAGAAGAAAATGGACTTGGATGAGTCCAGGAGATAATACCAAAAATCAAATTGACTACATCCTGATCAACAAAAGATTTAGAAATTCTTTACTGTCAGCAAAAACACTACCAGGCGCAGACTGCAACAGTGACCACAATCATGTAGTGGGAAGGTTTAGGCTGAAATTGAGGAAAAGGAAACAGACCAAAAGCAACATCAAACTAAACCTTGGACTCTTAAAGACAGATGAAATGGTACGTCAAAAATTTAATGTACATGTTCAAAACAAATTCAATGCTCTGGAAGACGTTGGTGACAGTGAGGAACAATGGACAAAGTTGAGAAATTTTATAAATGAAGCTTGTGAAGAAATCCCTGAGGCTGATAGAAAAGCAAAAAAGAGCTGGATGACTAATGAAATTTTGGGCCTGATGGAGGAAAGGAGGAAGGCAAAGAGAAACGAGGAGGTATACATGAAGATAAACAAAGAAATCAGGCATACATGTAGGTGCAATGAAGCTAAGGAAGCTTGGCTGAATACAAAATGCAAAGAGATAGAAGAACGACACATAATGGACCCTCAGGGTATGTACAGACGAATTGAAGAAATTGTCCACAGGAAAAATACATGCACGTCAACTGGTTGCTTAAAATCGAAAGATGGCACGCTTATCATGGAAAAAGACAAAATACTGGACAGGTGGGGAGAGTACATTAAAGACCTTTTTGAGGATGACAGAAACGAAGAACACATTATAAAAAAGAACTTTGAAGGACCACCTATAATGAAAGATGAAGTTAGAGCAGCACTGAAAAAGATGAAACCAGGAAAAGCCCCAGGACCAGACAACATTACTACAGAGATGATTGAAGCCCTGGAGGAATTTGGCATAGAAAAAATAACAGTCCTCCTAAATGAAATTTATGACACTGGAAAAATCCCCAAAGATGTGTCAAAATCAATTTTCATTGCACTTCCAAAGAAGACAGGGGCTATAGAATGCGAACTCCATCGCACAATCAGTTTGATGAGTCATGTAACAAAAATCCTGTTAAGAATAATCATGATGAGGACAAGGAATAGAATCAAAAGAGAAATAGCAGAAGAACAGTTTGGATTTGTGGAAGGGAAGGGAACTATTAATCCCATATGCATCCTAAGAACTATCATAGAGAGGTTAATTGAGATGAATAAGGATATGTTTTTATGCTTTGTTGACTATACCAAGGCTTTCGATTGGGTACGACATGAAGAATTGATCAACCAACTGGAGAGACTCAATGTTGATGGAAAAGATCTACGAATAATCGGGAATATGTACTGGGAACAAACAGCTAGCTGCAATGAGAATACATGTAGAAAACAATATAAGCTCTTTTCAAAACATCAAAAGAGGAGTCAGACAGGGTTGTGTTTTGTCACCAGATCTGTTTTCACTATATAGCGAAAACATCATGAGAAACCTAGAAGAAGACCCTGGATTAAAGGTTGGAGGGAAAATGATAAACAACATTCGATACGCAGATGACACCGTGCTAATTGCAGAAAATGAAAGGGACCTACAAAACCTTGTGAATATACTAGAAATAGAAAGCAAAAGTAAGGGGTTGGAACTAAACAGCAGGAAGACTGAAGTCATGGTGATCAATAAAAAACATGAAATCCCCTCATGCAAAATAACAGCAAATGGCACAACCTTGACACAGGTTAATAAGTTCAAATACCTGGGAACGGTCATTTCATCAGACGGCAGATGCACATCAGAAATAGCTGGCAGAATCGGCCAAGCCAAAACAGCATTCAAGAAGATGACAAGCATTCTTACCAACAAATGCCTATCAATTAACATCAGAAAGAGAGTCCTTGAATGTTGTATAGAACCAATACTGTTGTACGGATGCGAGGCGTGGACAGTCAGCAAGCAAAGCCAGAGCAGGATCAAGGCAGCTGAGATGTGGTTTCTAAGAAGAATGTTGAGAGTTCCATGGACAGCAAAGAAAACAAACGAGACAGTCTTGATGGAGGCAGACACAAGTAGATCACTCATAAGGAAGATTAGGAAAAGACAAGCAACATTTATAGGCCATTTTATGAGGAAGGGGGATTTGGAGCACCTGGTCACAACGGGAAAGCTGGAGGGAAAGAGAGCACCTGGGTGAGAATGTTGGACGGACTTGCAGAGTGACTGGGGTTGAGGAGGGTGGGGGAGATGCTGGGGCAACGAGAGATAGAGATGGTTGGAAGTCCATGGTCGCCAACGCCATGCGGCAGGGCAGCTGATGATGATGATGATGACTTTGCCTTGGACTGTTGCAAAGCTTCTCTTCAAACAGGGAGACACCTTGCTTTGCTAACTGCCTCCAGAATGTTCTGTGTGAGGCAGCAGCTTCCCATGACTTCAGGTCGATGCCCAGGGCCTGCAGGTTCTTCTTGCACACAACCTTGTAACATAGATGGGGTCTACCTTTAGGGCGTTTTCCTGCCACTAACCCTCCATAGAGGAGGCCCTTGAGGATTCTGCCATAATCTGTTCGTACTGTGTGGCTGAGCCAGTGCATATGTCTCTGTTTCTGTATTGCATGCAAAATATCTTTACTGCCACCTTCCTTCAGAACAACTTCTGTCTATAGTTTGTACACAGAGGCAGGGGAGCCCGCCCTGACCAACCGTAGACTGAAGCTAACATATCCATTGCTCATTCGTAACTTTTAAAAAACGAAGAAGCACCGTGGTGTATACAATGTGACGAGCCGATGAGCATTAGACACATCCTCCTTCATTGCTGTGACTTGTACAATGTGAGACAAAAGCACTACACGGTGGGCTCCTTAAAGAACCTCTTCCGATACGTCCCTCCTGATGCAATTTTCCAGTTATTAAAAGAGATCAATACATTTCACCTGGTGTGATTTTAGGGCTGTTTTTCTTTAATTGCATTTTAGACTTGCCAGGTTAACAGTGGAAGGTGAAGATGTGCTTGCGGCAACAAGGGATAGATACATAATATGGAGGGCCATGAATGCCAACGCCATGCGGCAGGGGACATGATGATGATGATGAGGTTAACAGTGAGCATGTTTCTTTTTTAACTGTTGTCTTTTATCTTGACCGGATTGTCGTTTTTGACGTGGTGTTAGCCCTGATATGGCTCTAGTAGTTGGCTGGGCTATAAGCAATATGATATGATATGATGTATATCACTTTCCTTCTTCTTCTTAGGTTACCAACACTGAACGTTACCAGTCTCTCTGGGACTTTAATTTCATTCCATGTCTCTTACAAGATCGAGGTTGGGCAGGTGATTTCCATGTCTTCAGCATGCTAGGATGGCTTCAGTTATAATTCTGTCTATTCCAGCTGCTGTGTCCAGACTGCCGGCTGGGTCTTCACTGCCCTGTGGACCTCTGACCGGAGACTTGTGAGTTTCTTCTTTTCCAGAAGGTTTTGATAGAAGCGGCATTGTATGTTTCCCTTGATGCAGTCAACGAGTTGATTGAAGCACTTCCATACAGAAACAAAGGTTGAAAATATTGAATGACTCAAATAATCTTTCGTTCTTTCTACTGCCAACTCGGAAAACAGGGCAATGCTTCTTCGTCTTTACTCGTCACTGTCTGATTCTCAACTAACTATATGTACATTTCACAGTGAACAGCAATCAGTTATCATTTAAACGAATATCATGCCGTGCTGTTATCCGCACGCTGTTTACTGTCAACACACGTCACATCTCCCTTTCTTTAAGGAAACAAAATCAATTAATCATTTTTCCTATCTTTCAGTCCATACGAAATATATGTTTCCTACATTTATCAAACTTAACAAACTTAACTTAACAAACACTCATTCTTTCTCTCACGCACAGGCCCAATCATTCATTCACCTCATTTTATCTCTGATCATTATACTATCCATCATCATCATGTCCATATTTCGCAATGCTTTCAGTTTATCTGATTGTGGTAGAGTCTTCAGTTTCATTCATATTTCAGGAAATCTGGCTTTTTGCTTTGTCTTCCAGATCTTGTTCTGTAAGGAGAACTAACTGGTTCGGGTTGTCCTGTCCTTGTTTGTTTGATAACTTCATCTGGCTCCTTGATGCTGGTTGTCTCAGACATTTTGATGACTGGTGACTGATCAGATGAGTTCTCACGGACAGACGATGCTGGCGTCCTGACATCTGTTCCAGTTCCAGTTTTCTTGTTATCTTCCAGCATCTGTTTTGATGGAATGATGATTTGCTGTTGCTTGCCCGATGTGTCGCTTTCCTGATGTCTTCCAGAAATCATCCTTCTCTGGACAAGTCGTTGAGGGTTGATTGTCTGCTGAAGCTCCGTTTCTGTTGTGTCTCGTAGCTGACGACGATTCCTTCTGTACTGACGTCTGTCCTCTGTGCGAATGTTGTATGACCAGATGTTCACCTGTTGGTCTACTTTGGTGCTGATCCACTTTTTGGATCCTGGAGGATGGAATTTCACAATCTGTCCCGGACTCAGTTCTGTCAGCTCTACTGCGCTTCTGTTGTAGTAGTGTGCTTGCTTCAGTTTCCTTTTCTCAAGTTCTTTCTTGATTGGTACAACTGTAGGTTGGAGTAATGTCTTTGACGTCGGC
>JAPXFY010000022.1:54590144-54615144 GCA_030674185.1 Monoplex corrugatus
TGATGAGACATGGTGCGTGTGGAGCAATGTTGTTGGTTGTTGTATGGATGGTGTGTTGTCCGCGTTTATGGGTTTAATTCGAGTTTCCCTAAGTTCCAAACGGGTTTGGGAGGTTTGCCCAACCGGTTTGTGTTGCGTCGTAACGTAGGTTTGGGTTAGGGTTTATTACGCGTCGTGAGTTGTAAATTCGCGATTATTTCGATCCTGTGCGCCCAGGGTTGTTGAATAGGCCTGGCGTTATGAATCCAAACCGTGACGGTTAGGATAACCAATTCAATGTGCGGATAAGAAGTATTTGTGCTGTTTACTGTTTGAGGATAAACCTAGAGGAGCTTACCGTTTGGAGATAAGGTTATGTGTGTCGTGTGACAGACTGACAGCCAATTGGACAGAGGAAGTTAAAGATAAAATGGGCATGTAACTCTATTATTGAGTGCCAGTATGAGGGTGTGGCTATCGTCAAGGGCCAGTTAATGTTTTGGTGTTTTGTGCCCATGGTCATGGTTACATTCTATGGTCGCATTCATGTGGAGTTTGTCCTGTAAGCTTAGTTAGTAATTGTAGATGGGTCTTTGCTGTTGCACCCGCATTACAGGTTGTCTCGGTGTGTCTGATGATTTGTGTGTTTTGTTGTCTGCGTAAAATGTGATGTAAGAAATTATTTTCCTGTGTGATGTGTAGTCAACGGCCGATTGTTTGTGTTTTCCACAGGTGATTCGTCCCTATAACCTGATTCCTGTAACCCGTTCCCTCTAACTGGGTTACAGTTCCCTGTAACTTTCTTTTTTTCTTTTCTTTCTTTTATTGTTGTTTAAAGCCCAGCCGACTGCACAGAGCCATATCAGGGCTATAACCGCTTCAAAACATACAGAACTTCAACAGGAAAAAAAAAAAGAAAGGAAATTTAAGTACACATATCAATGCTTTCGCGCACATAATCTAAGGACATGCCCCCGGCGTAGGACCATTCCGTCCGATTTATCGCACAGGGGAGATTTAAAAAACACACCTGAATACAAATATAAGCATACATAAGGACACCAAAACATATATAAAAACAGGCGTATTACCTAGAATTGCTTCCTCATATATCACCTCCTTAGAGACAAAAATGCACTTAATACATGTACCCAATTATCAATCTGAAGAAAAAGTACGTAAGACTTTATCGAAAAAAATACAGGTGAATGGACCATTAAGGCAGAAAATAAGTAGAAATGACAGAAAGCAAGGCAACAAGTCAGAAACAAAGAGAGTGACAGAAAAGAGGAAATTTCTAGCACAGAATTTCCGTAAGGTGGGGATACTATTAATACTGAAAGAGCCCCCGGTAACCCAATGGGGGGTCCCTGTAACTGGATTCCCTGTAACCTGTACTCTATATCACGTACCCTGTACCCTGTACAACGCAGAATCCTGATTCTACGCTCGTCCATCATCAGACGATCTCCGTGGGAAGCACCGACGACTCAAGGCGTCTGCAGTTTATCTACATGTACAACGCGCGTAAAGATAGGGATCCCTTTGTCCCTCATCGAGCTCTGTGAGAAATTCGCCGTTTTCGCGGATTGGATCGAGGAACTTCCTTCATGCACGTTTGGCTACGTGGGCAGTGCCGGGGCGTTCGTGGGTTAACCGTGAACCAATCGGGGAATGTGTGGGGTTGTGTGTAGAGCAACCGGGTGTGTGCTTTGTCCCGGGTAATCGTGATGGTTACCTTCATATGTTTATAAGATCTTGTCAGGGCTAAGCTGAATCATCTACCTTGCCTTGTGCAACGTGATGGTTGCTTATACCTGTCCGCTAGTTCATTTTGGTTTATAATTTAACTAATATTCAAGGGTTTGTGTTTTTGTTATAATTTGATTGTGCCCTCGTCTTCTTTGAAGTGTTGTGGAATATACAATGTTAAAGCATTGTCGTGCATTTGATGAATGTATGTGGTATTAAGCTTGTTCCTGAGAACCAATTGTGTGGTTTAACCAGCCTGGGACTGCCAAGCTGAGTTAGACAGCGTTCTGGTTTAGACTACCGATAGTGAAAGGCTATCGTCAGTTCGACCGTGCAGACAATAACTGTGTGCGTTCGCTTTTAGGGGCTGTGGTGTGTTTGGGTGTGGTTTTTTGAAGATGTGTGGATGAAGCAGTGTGTTTTGGGTGTGCAGTAATCAATTTGTTTAAAATATGATGTTGATGTGTTATTTGTGAACTCCTGTGTTGTTGAATGACAGAATTTAATATGTTTCAATGAAAAAATAATTGTTTGTTGACTATTACTTTGTGTTGGGGCGATGGGTAAATAGGACTGTAAATTATGTCTATCCCTCTTAGTAAGATCAGGTCTTAGCGAGCCTGACAGTGTGTGTGTTTGTGTGTGTGTGTGTGTGTGTGTGTGTGTGTGTGTGTGTGTGTGTGTGTGTGTGTGTGTGTGTTTGTGTTTGTGCGCGTTTGTTGTGTGTGTGTGTGTGTGTGTGTGTGTGTGTGTGTGTGGTGTATGTGGTGTGTGTGTGTGTGTTTGGGGTATGGGGTGTGTGTGTGTATGGGTATGTTTGTGCATGTTGTGTCGTGTGTGTGTGTGTGTGTGTGTGAGAGAGAGAGAGAGAGAGAGAGAGAGTGTGTGTGTGTGTGAAAGAGAGAGACAAAGAGAGAAGAGAGAGTGAGAAAGAGAGAGAGAGTGTGTGAGAGAGAGTTTGGTTTGGAGCTAGGATTTTGTTCAAGAAGGATCATCGCAATCGGACAATTCCATATGCGCTCCACCCACATCTGCCAGCAAGTACCTGTTAGATTCCCTAACCTGCACAAAACTACAAAACTACATACTGGCAAAGTTTTGAAACCAGTAGGTGGAGGAGAAGGGATCTATAAAACATTAAGCTGATCAAAACGTACAATTAGAAATAGGAGGTACTGGCACTAGTCATTGCGTCGGCCTCTTTACATCTCAGGAGATGATGGTCTGCACCTGGAGGCGTTGTGGTCACGACGTGCACTTTCTGCTGTGGCTGTGCAGGCCGATTCTTGAGTGGCAATCTCTGTCACATCTGCCACATACAAATTGAGTCGCTGTTGTCTGGTTTCTGGAACGTTGCTTGCGAAGAGCCCTTTTCTCATCTGCGCTTTCTGCTCTCCTCCTCTCCGCATTCACAACGCCTTGCTGAACGGCTGTCCGCCACGCTGCCCTGTCTTCCGCCAGAGTCTCCCAAGAGCCTGGGTCAATCCCTGAGCTTCTAAGGTCCCTTTTGCATCCGTCTACAAAGCGTAGCTGTGGGCGTCCTGGAGTTCGCTTCCGGTTTGCCAGTTCGCCGTAGAGAACGTCTTTTGGTATGCGTCCATCCTCCATTCGACGCACATGGCCGAGCCAGCGTAGTCGGCGTCGGTTTAGAAGGGCAAAGATGGTCTGTAGGCCCGCACGACGGAGGACCTCTGTGTTGGTCACCTTGTCTTGCCATTGGATGCCGAGGATGCGTCGCATGCAGCGGAGATGGAAAACGTTGAGCCTCTTTTCTTGGCTGGCGTATGTGGTCCAGGCCTCACTTGAGTAGAGAAGTGTGCTCAACACACATGCTCTGTACACCTGCATTTTGGTGTTCACAGTGAGACTGATCTTGGACCAGACCCGCTTGTTCAGTTAGCCATAACAGATGAGGCCTTTGCAATTCTGGCGCTGATTTCAGCATCCAGAGAGAGGTTGTTACTTATGGTGGACCCCAAGTACTGAAATTATAGAGTCACTATCCTGGCGTCTCTCATGTCTCTCGGAATGAAGCCTTCCTTCCAGCACATGCACAAAAGTTCATGCAGCTCGTTGAGAAGAACAGGCTTCCCGCACTTGATGACCTCTGGAGGTATTCCGTCTTCACCAGGGCTTTTCCGTCGCCAAACCGTCAATTGCCTTGCTTAGTTCTTCAAGGCTTGGCTCAGCATCCAACTCCTCCATGACAGGCAAGTCCTCAATGGCATTCAGGGCAGCATCGGTGACAGAGTTCTGCGTGGAGTACAGCTCCAGGTAGTGCTCTACCCATCTATCCATCTGCTTTGCTGAGTCTGTGATGCTCTCTTCTGTTTAGGACTTAAGAGGAGCTGACTTGGAGGCTGCTGGACCAGTCGCTTGTTTGATGCCAGCGTACATGCTGCCAGTGTTGCCTGAATAGACTTCAGCTTAATGACGACAAGACAGAAGCTATCCTCATTGGCACCCGTCAGAAACTTTCTCAGCTGCCTCCTCTTTCTCTCCCATTATGTAACACATCAGTCCCAATTTCTGATTCAGCTAAAAACCTCGGTGTCTGCATTGACTCTACCCTCTCCATGAACAACTTTGTTTCTCAAACTGCCAGATCTTGCTACTATCATCTCCATCGTATAAGCCTGATCAGGAAGTATCTCTCTGTCGAAACAACTGCAAAACTCGTTCTCTCTTTCATAATGTCTCGCATTGACTATTGCAATTCACTCCTGTCTGGTCTTCCTGCCTCCACCATTCACATCCTACAGCGCATTCAAAACAATGCTGTACGCCTTGTACTCAAAAAGAAAAAAGCTGACCACATCTCTCCTCTCCTGGCACAACTTCACTGGCTCCCTGTATCAAAGCGCATACAGTACAAACTAGACACCATGTGCTACAAAAGCCTCAATAACGCAGCCCCCGATTACCTGTCAAGCCTACTTGAGATCTATGTTCCCTCACATACCCTCCGCTCTGCCTCCGATCCTCTGACTTTTCACTTTCCACGCACTAAGCTCAATACCTATGGTCCACGAGCCTTCTCTATTTCTGGTCCACTCTCCTGGAACAAACTTCCTCTCTCAGTCCGTCAGCAACCTACTTTTGTCTCCTTCAAGTCCACTCTCAAAACTCACCTTTTCTCCTCTGCATAAAATCCTAACCTCACTCAACCCCCCCCCCCCCCCCCCTGTCTCCGCTCGGAGGGGAATCACATGGTTATAATATATAATTGTATATGCTATGCTCTCTATAATTTTCCATTGCTTTTATTCTTGCTTTTATTGCTTTTATTCTTTCTCCCCATTTATAGCCATGCGTGTGTGTGTGTGTGTGTGTGTGTGTGTGTGTGTGTGTGTGTGTGTGTGTGTGTGTGTGTGTGTGTGTGTGTGTGTCGTGCGTGTGTGTGCGTGCGTACGTGCGTGCGTGCGTGCGTGCGTGCGTGCACGTGTGTCTGTTTCAGCGCTTAGATTTGATTTTATCAAGATTTTGCGCTATATAAATATTGTAATTATTATTATTATTGTTATCTGCTGACTGCTGAATACTTGAGCTTAACTGTAGCCAATAGTCGTTGGCGCATCGCCGAGCAGTTTGTTGGGCCTTGCTGCGGGCAGCTCTGTAAACATCACGAGTAGTTTGGATATTGTTGTTTTATACGCAAGTAAAGCCTTGCGTTTCGCTTCCACCACTGTTCCATTTCCTGCCAGTTTGCCTCAAACCAGTCGGGATTCTTTCGTTCTTTTTTCCCAAATATACTCAGGGCGGACTGATAGATTGTGTCCTTTACGTGATTCCACTTTTCCTCAGCGTTTTGGATCTCTGAGCCACTCTTGAGTGCTACATTCAGGGTTTCTACAAACTCCCCGGCCTTGGTCGGATCGACGTGCGACAAGCATCAATCCTTGGGCGACCTTTCTTCTTTGATTGGTGCAGTCTTCTGGGTAGAAGCTTATCTTGCTGCGTACCAGGGTGTGGTCTGTGTCGCAATCAGCGCTGTGGAAACTCCTCGTGTTGAGGACGTTGTTAAGGTCCGACCTCCTTGTTAAGATGAGGTCAGCTGATGCCAGTGGTGGGATCTGGGGTGGCGCCATGACACCTTGTGCTTCTCCTTACTGTTGAAGAAGGTGTTGTGATGGCCAGCTTGTGGTAAGAGCAAAGTTCCAGGAGTCTTTGACCGTTCTCATTTTGCTTCCCAACACCATGATGTCCTATGCTGGTTGGCCAGTCCTCAAATCAGCACTTACGCGTGCGTTCAGGTCTCTCAATATGAAGAGACCTTCCTTGCTGGGAACTCCTCCGACAACAGCAACCAGGGCCTCATAGAACTGGTCCTTGACGTCGGGTGAGGAGCTTAATGTTGGGGCATAGGCACAGATGAAGTTGACTGTGCCTGAACTGGTCGTCATTTTTAGAGTGAGCAGTCTCTCCGTACCTCCCGTGGGAAGCTCTACGGTTGCTAGGAGGGAGTTCTTTAAGCGAAGCCCACACCATGAATACGTGGCTCCTCTGGGTTCTTCCCCTGCCAGTAGAACGTGTAGTTCTTCTCACGCAGTGATCCGTCCCCAGGTAGCCTTGTCTCCTGTAATGCAGCGATGTCGACGTTGAGTCGCTGAAGCTCCCTGTCTATCACGGCCGTCTTCCGCGTGTCGTCTAACAGCTGTAGGTCGCTGTCAAAACCAGGATACATTGTCCTTACATTCCAGCTTGATATCAGAAGAGCTGCATCTTCTTTTTCTTCTTTGTGTTGCCTGGTGCCTGGTATTTAAAACCTGCCTGTTAAGTTTCCTCTAAGCTCCAAGCACCCATTGGAGCAAACAGGCTGTGGCGGGGTAACACCTTACTGACTGGGGGCTGCCCAGCTTGAGGCGGGCGGTAGCTACCCAACGGAATGCGAAGATTCCTCCCACCGTCGAGAGTAACACCTGGCGCCCGGCTCTACGCCAAAAAAGCCTAGGTTTAAAACGGTATCTGCTACTCTCCGTGTTGTGTCGATGCTGTGTTACCAGCGAAGCTGGAGTGAACTCTCCAGGTGCAGGCCTGGGCAAGTGAATATGGAGGACGAGCTGTTGCCCATGCAGCAGATCCCCCCTCTCCTCGCCACTAGTAGAATCCAGAGGAAAGACAGAGGCCTGTACGCCTGGTACAAGGGGCGACGCAGGAGTTGCCAGAACGAGGTTGTAGACAACGACGAACTGCCTTAGGGGCTCCGACTCCGGATTTTTCCTCGAGATTTACTTCTGAAGCCTTTCCCTTGAATGGGTGTAGCCGCGAGGCAGCAGAGGTTTGAAGTCGGAGTTTTCCTTCTCCTAGACAGGCTGCCTTCCCGGGCTGACGAGTCCCATCTACCCGATGCAGTGATAATATCATATCACCCCCTCACGTGGTTTGGCACTCCTGCTGAGGTGAGGTCCCGGGGTGTGGCGCTTGGAGCCAGCACGTGAGAGATTTTAGAGGATGGATGAGGACCAGTGATGCCCGTCCACCCTCCCCTACCGGGTAGAGTGCAGCAGCCAGACACCAAAGGTACTACCTCTATCCACAGCCCCCTACACCCCGGCACTAGAACGAACGAACAAATAAACAAATAAAGAAAAAAAAACACAAACACAAACATACAAACACAAACAAGCAATCAAACACACACATACAAGTAAACATACAAATAAACATACAAAGAAAAATACAAACATATACATACATCATACTTACATACATACATATATACATACAAAGATAGATACAAACATATAAACATATAAAGAAATATATGTGTATGTAGATAGATAGATAGATAGGTAGACAGATAGATAGATAGAAGTACATGTAGATAGATAGATAGATAGATACATGTAGATAGATAGATAGATAGATAGATAGATAGATAGATGCATAGATAGATATATGCATAGATAGATATGTATGTATGTATGTATTTATGTATATATGTATTATGTATGTATGTATGTATACATAAATAAATGAAGTATAAATCACACGATAACAGAGTATACATCACATGATAATAGAGCCTTTAAGACACACAAAAGCAAACACCGACACACACACACACAAACATAATCACATACACACGAGCAGAGAGGCACAGACTCCATACAGTCATGTCACAACAACAGACTAACACTACCACGAGAACAATGAGTAGATAAGGAAGAAAAACAAACGACAAAGAAATTGCGAAAGATCATGTTCTGTCAGATGTAAACATGTATATTTTATCATCATGATTTTAGCAGATGTCTCTGACGCATTCGTGTATTTAAGCAAATTCTGGTTTCCAACTACACAACAGAAGACTACAATATAAAAGTAAGTATTAATCAAAAGTGGATTACGCGTAAAAGTGCTTGGTCATTTTGAAAATGTACATATTTTGTCTTGTGATTGTATTAATCCGTTTGGTTAGAATATAAAACCGCCTCTTTCTCAGGATCAACCGCTGTCTTCCTGTATTATGTATTGTTCATGTCATAAAACTCTGCAATGAACTCATATTTATATATTTATATTAGATCAACTTTTACATGTGGTCGTGCATCAGTCTACAGACATATTCTATTGTTTACAATTTTCCTCTTTCCCAATTTAAATATACGTTTCATCTATTTATCTATCTATCTATCTATCTATCATTATCTATCTATCTATCTATCTATCTATCTATCTATCTATCTATCTGTCTGTCTATCTATCTATCTATCTATCTATCTGTCTGTCTATCTATCTATCTATCTATCTATCTATCTGTCTATCTATTGTATCTATCTATCTATCTACCTACCTACCTACCTATCTATCTATCTGTCTATCTATATATCTATATATCTATCTATCTGTCTGTCTGTCTCTCTGTCTATATATCTGTCTAAATAAATAAATAAATTCAGAAAATGCAACTTCCAGCATAATTTTTTCAGAGAACAACCAGCGCAATCTTTTTCCCAGAAAACGGAAGTTCCATTAAGCTATTGACGGTGTAACATAGCAACAATTTTAAGAACTATTGATGGTGTAACATAGTAACAATTTTAAGAACTATTGATGGTGTAACATAGTAACAATTTTAAGAACTATTGACGATGTAAATAGCAACAATTTTAAGAACCATTGATGGTGTAACACAGCAACGACTTTAAGAACCATTGGTGATGCAACATAGCAACAATTCTAAGAACCATGGATGATGTAAAATAGCAACAATTTTAAGAACCATTGAAGGTGTAACATTGCAACAATTTTAAGAAAAATTAAAGGTGTAACATTGCAACAATTTTAAGATCCATTGATGATGTAACATAGCAACAATTTAAGATCCATTGACGATGTGACATAGCAACAATTTAAGATCCATTGACGACGTAACATAGCAACAATTTTAAGGACCGTTGATGGTGTAACATAACGACAGTTACAAGAACCATTGGTGATGTAACATAGCAGCGATTCTAAGAATCATGGATAGTGCAATATAGCCACAATTCCAAGAACCATTGATAATGTACCTTAGCAACATTTTTAAGAACAACTGATAGTGTAACAGCAACAATTTTAAGAACAACTGATAGTGTAACAGCAACAGTTTTAAGAACAACTGATAGTGTAACAGCAACAATTTTAAGAACAACTGATAGTGTAACAGCAACAGTTTTAAGAACAACGGATAGTGTAACAGCAACAATTTTAAGAACCATTGATAATGTACCTTAGCAACAGTTTTAAGAACAACTGATAGTGTAACAGCAACAATTTTAAGAATCATTGATGATGTAACATAGCAACAATTTTAAGAACCATCGATGATGTAACATAGCAACAATTTTAAGAACAATTGATAGTGTAACAGCAACAATTTTAAGAACCATTGATATTTGGTCTTCTGTATATGGCCGCTTGTATTAAGTGTTATTTTTATGGACAGACGACGAATAACAAGGTGACGTTGTGAAGATTCATTGAACCGTTTCAAGTGATGTAAAATGTCGATCTTTTCATGAAAAGTTTACATTTTAAGAAAAGCTCTTTTTCGTTTTCTGTGATGAGATGGAAGATGGACTCCCTTTGACAAAGTTATGCTATTCGAGTCTTACTTGCTGCCAATAGATCTAGGCATATATCTCAAGTTCAGGTCAACGTATACCTAGTTCGATTTTATCTTTCGATTGTATTATACATGCTTTGAAATTTGGTTACAGCTGGTAAGCTTGTTGTTACACACACACACACACACACACGCACGCACGCACGCACGCACACACACACACACACACACACACATTCATACATGTACATACATATCATCATCAGGTGCCTTGCTGCATGGCGTTGGCGATCATGGACTTCCATCTGTCTCTATCACTTGTTGCCTCAAGCATCTTCTCCACCCTCCTGTCCCCAGCCACTCTGCAAGTCCGTCTAATATCTTCTCCCTGGGTCTTCCCGGTGCTCTCTTTCCCTCCAGCTTTCCCGTTGTGACCAGGTGTTCCAATTCCCCTTTCCTCATAAAATGAACTATAAATGTTGCCTGTCTTTCCCTAATCTTCCTTATGAATGATCTACTTGTGTCTGCCTCCATCAAGATTGTCTCGTTTGTTTTCTTTGCTGTCCATGGAACTCTCAACATTCTTCTTAGAAACCACATCTCGGCTGCCTCAATCTTCTGTATAAAATCACACATAAGCTTCATTACAAAAACAAACAAACAAACAAACAAAAACATTCAGCGTTAAGGTCATAACCAGGTCATAATGACCCAGTTCACTGCCTTAAAATCGTCTCCAAAAATGTTTGTAGCACATTTCAACTTTTAACCCCGCAAGATTTTCCTCCACCCGATCCCACCTCATTATTATTATTATTATTATTATTATTCATTATTATTATTATTATTACTAGTATTAGTAGTAGTAGTAGTAGTAGTAGTATCATCATCATCATCATCATCATCATCATTATTATTATTATTATTATTGTTGTCGTCGTCGTTATCACCATCCTTATTATTATTGCTACCATTATTGTTATTATTATTTTCATTATTATTTTCATTATTATTACTGTTGTTGTTGTTGCTGCTGCTGTTGTTGTTATTATTGTTGTCGTCATATTCATTATCATTGTTGTTATTATCATCATCATCATCATTATCGTTGCTGTTATCATCATTATTATTATCATTATTTTTGTTTTTGTACTTGTTGTTATTATCATTATTATTTGTAGTAGTAATAGTATCAGTAGTAGGCTATTAGTATTGTTGTTGGTTTTGTTGTAATTATCATCATTACTGTTATTAGTAGTAGTAGTAGTATTGTTATTATCGTCATCATCATTATTATTATTGTTATTATTATTATTATTATCATTATTATTATTGGTCCATTTTTTCATAGGTATAAATACCACAAATTGTGCCAGTGCCAGAATGATACTACAATAGGATCTACAGGTGGTTTGTGATGGCTGTGCTCTTTTAGTATCTCAGCTACACGTAGATTTCCAAAGAGAAATGCGTGTGTTAGAAAGATTTTTTTTCTTTTCATGAATATTTGTATAAAATGGGAGATCATAGAATGGATTGATCGTCTCAGCTCTCTCTGTCTCTCTCTGTCTGTCTGTCTGTCTCTCTCTGTGTGTATCTAATCTCTCCCTCTCTCTGTCTGTTTTGTTCCTTCTCTCTCTCTCTCGCTCGCTGTGTGTGTGTGTGTGTGTGTGTGTGTGTGTGTGTGTGTGTGTGTGTGTGTGTGTGTGTGTGTGTGTGTGTGTGTGTGTGTGTGTGTGTGTGTTTGTGTTCTCTCTCTTCTCTCTCTCTCTCTCTCTCTCTCTCTCTCTCTCTCTCTCTCTCTCTCTCCATCTATCTATCTATCTATCTATCTATCTATCTATCTATCTATCTATTTATCTATCTATCTATCTGTCTATCTTTCTATCTGCGTCACTGTTAATTCTGTGTGATGAACTGGGCTGTATTGTGGTGAGCTGGGTTGTGTTGTGGTGAACTGGGTTGTGTCATGGTGAACTGGGTTGTGGTGAACTGGGTTGTGTTGTGGTGAGCTGGGTTGTGGTGAGCTGGGTTGTGGTGAGCTGAAGTGGATAGTGGTGAGCTGTGTTAGGTTATAGTGAAATGGGCTGGGCTGTGGTGAGCTGGGCTGTGTTGTGGTGAGCTGGGTGGTGTTGTAATCAGCCAGGAATTTCCGTTGTTCTGAGCGAGGTCGGACATCGAGAGAGCGCTGAGTTTTTGGCTGGAGTATGAATATCTGAGCTGGGTTGAGCTGGACCAGGTCAGTACTTGGCGGAGTATGGACAGCGGCTGGCTCGGTTCCTCAGTGCCTGTCGTAACTTCTCCTCCATGGCCACAGTCAGGTAGTTCTTCCAGTCGTCTGTGTCACCTGCAGTCAACAACATGATGATTTCAGCTTATTGTTATTGTTCTTGTTATTGCTATTGTTATGTTATTGTTATTGTTATTTTTGTTGAAAGCCCAGCCGACTGTGTAGAGCCGTATAAGAGCTAATGCCATGTCAATGCACGCGCTATACTTCAACAGGAAAAGAAACAAGAGAAAAGAAAATTAAGAACACGTATCAATGCATTCGCGCATGTAATTTAAAAGTGTGCTCCTGGCGTTGACCACTCTGTCCAATTTATTACTCAGGGGATTTAAAAAAAAATACCTGAATATAAATTTACAAATAACTGAGGATACTAAATTATATGAAAAAAAAAAACGGGCTTAAATTACCTAAAACTGCATCCGCTTATATCATTTCCCTACAGCCAAAATGCACTTAATACGTGTACCCAGTTATCAACCCTAAGAGAAGGCACGTTAGCTTTGTCGAGCACATGAAAGTGACTGGACCAGCAAGGCAGAAAATGATAGGAAGAAATGACAGAAAGCAAAGGAACAAAGCGGAAACAAAGACAGTGACAGAAAAGTGGAAATTTCTAGCACAGCATTTCCAGAAGGTGGGGATACTATTTATACCGATAGAAACCCCAACATCCCCACGGGGGATAAGCATGGCTTGGATTGGAATGCGTTGGGATGAGGTGGAGTAATTTGGGTAGGGTGTGTGGATTTGGATACTACTGGGTTGGGCTAGGTTGCACTGAACTTGAGTGTGCTGGGGGGGAGTAATATTAGTACTAGACTTGGACCCTGGCCAAATCCCTGGAATATGATATACATTTACCAGCTAAGATGAGATAATAAAGATAACAATGTTGATGATGATGATGATGCGTGTGGAGGAAGAGGAGAATGACGACGACGACGGTGATGATGATGATGATGATGATAATCATAATAACAACAACAATAATAATAATAATATAATAATAATAATAATAATAATAATAATAATAATAATAATAAAAAATAATAATAATAAAACAATGATGATGATGATGATGATGACGACGACGACGACGATGATGACGATGGCCATATTCATCAAGCGCCAAATCTTGATATACAATTCAAGTCAAAGTGCACTTTTATCACACGTACACACACATGAGCGCGCAAGCGCGCACGCACACACACACACACACACACACACACACACACACACACACACACACACACACACACACACACACGCATCACCACCACCACCAAGCATCGTCATGCAAATCGACAATCTTTGAAGGGAGACAAGAAAGAAATTTCTTTTAGTCTTAAGATTCAAAAGTTGCTGCTCTTGAACAGCTTCGATTGCCAGAACGCCAAACATAGTCCATGTATGACAAAATTCTGTCTTCAATTTAGAATTTTTTTTACAGGCGCAGTAACCCGATGGATAAGACGTTAGACTTCTAATCAGGAGGTCTGAGGTTCGATCCTGCCTAGGTACCTCCCGTCTGGTGGGTCAAAAGTAGAGATTTTTTCCTATTTACCTGTTCACCGTCAACACGCAAAGTCAAAACAAAATTGAGGAAACTGAAATGTGATTTCTAAGAGTAACGTTGAGAGTTCCATGAACAGCAAAGAAAACAAATGAAACAGTCTTGAAGGAGGCAGGCACAAGAAGATCGTTAATAAAAAAGATTAGGAAAAGACGAGCAACATTTTTAGGACATTTTATGAGGAAAGGGTAATTAGAGCACTTGGTCACAACAGGAAAGCTGGAGAGAAATAAAACACCAGGTAGACCCAGGGAGAAAATATTGGACGGATTTGCAGGGTGGCTGAAGGCAAAGAAGGTGGGAAATGTACATGCAGAGCCAGGGGATAGATTGGTGGGCCATGATGGCCAACGCCATGCGGCAAGACACAGAATGATGTTGACCTGTTCACCATGTGTACAGATCTGCTAGTGCAAACCCTTTTCTCCTTCCTGGGTATGGATAGGCACGCAGATGATCAAGCATACACGCTGAAACCACCAGTCGCCTTGCGGCAGTGGTTAGCGCATCGGACTACTCACTGGTGTCTGAATCTCTCGGGCCTGGTTGAGGCCAGGATATATTATGATAGTAAGCATAGAGAGCACTTTGTCATGCAGTCTCAATCCTTGACGGCACTCCATAGTATCATCAATATCATCGTCATCGTTATCGTCATCATCGCATTATAAAAACTGTTCCAGCTTCTGTGACCATTGATGTGGCGTACAAAATGGGACGAAAATAAAAAGGTGAGCACAAAGGTAACCCACCTGAGTGCAATGATCCTAACATACATATGTATATATATATATATATATATACTGTACAGCAGACTGTACAGCAACAAACTGCCTGCGCGCGCACGTGCACGCCCATCCTCACAGACACGCACACACACACGCACGCACGCACGCACGCACGTACACACACACACACACACACATACACACACCTACGCTTACTCACACCTACACATACACACACCTACACACACACACGCCTATACATAAACACACACACACACCTACACACACAGACACGCACAGAGACAGAGACAGAGAGAAAGAGAGAGAGAGACGTACACATACACACATCTACACACACAGACACGCACAGAGACAGAGACAGAGAGAAAGAGAGAGAGAGAAAGAGAGAGAGAGAGAGACGTACACATACACACACCTACACACACAGACACGCACAGAGACAGAGACAGAGAGAAAAGAGAGAGAGAGAGAGAGAAAGAGAGACGTACACATACACACATCTACACACACACACACACACGGACACACACACACACACCTATCAGAAATACACATACACACCTACACACACAGATACGCACACAAATAACACACACACACACGCATACACGCACACACACGCACACACACACACACGCATACACACATACTCACACACACACACACACACACACACACACACAAAGAGAGACAGACAGACACACAGACTGAGACAGACAGAAACAGAGAGAGGATATGCCAAGGTCTCTTCAAATGCAGTGACTCAGAATGAAAGAAGGCCTGCACATACTCACCTTTTCTGTAGAATTTCATGGTAGCCTGACTGGGATTGGCTTCTTCCTCGCTCTCTTTCTGTTTCTTAAAGCTACAGGCCTCTACAATGTCCCTGTATAGTTCAGGTGTTCCTGTCTTCCCCAGGAACTCTGCCAGTCTCTGCACTGTCTCCAGAGGTTTCTGCAGTAGAAAGTACAAACCATTAACATCATTAATTAATAGAGCTGATGATGGACTCTGTCGTAGGTCCGATGAATGAGTAGGCTTCTTGTTCTTCTTCTTGTTGTTGTTCTTGATTTTCTTGTTCTTGTTCTTCTTGTTCTTCTTCTTTTATTATTATCATTATTATTATTATTATTGTTATCATTATTATCATCATTATTATTACTATTATTATTATTGTTATTGTTATCGTCATTATTATTATTAGTATTACTATTATCATTATTATTAACATTATTATATTATCATTATATTATTATTATTATTGTTGTTATTATTACTCTCTTTCTTCTTCTTCTCCTCCTCCGCCTTTTCCACCTCCCTTTCTTCTTCCTCCTCTTCCTCCTCCTCCTCCACCTCCTTCTTCTTCCTCCTCCTCTTCCTCCTCCTTCCCCCTCCCCCTCCTCCTCTTCATTATCGTCATCATCATCATCACCGCCATCATTATCATCTTCTTCTCCTTCTTCTTCTTTTTCTTCTTTTCTTCTTCCTCTTCGTCGTCTTCTTCTTCTTCTTCTTTTTCTTCTTCTTTTTCTCCTTCTTTTTCTTCTTCTTCTCACTTAATTCCGTGAAGAGTCATTGTGGTATCGCTCCAAAGAACTGTTCAACAGATTCCTCCAGCTCTTTCGGTTGTGTGCCAAAGCCTGGGTCTCTAGAAAAGGTAGGCATGCTGTGTGGGCGTATTGGTCCTTTATCGCCTGGTATGGGACCTCATGTAGGATTCAGAACCGACCTTGGAGGTACGTGTCATTCCAGAGGCGCTGCATGGGAAGATGTCTGGCGGTCTTTGGGTTCTGCTTTTGCTAGTCCTTCTTCAGTTGAAGAATAGCTGCCTCGCACTGTTTAAGTGTGACTGAGTCTTGCGCATACTGTTGGTGCTTAGTCTGTTGAAGAGAGCGAGGGGGAAGAGTGGCAGAATGGTTCAGATGTTTGCCTGGCAATAACTAAACTCGAGGTTCCAAGATTCGCTCTTGATTGAGGCCTTGACTTGTCTCCTCAGTTTGACCAGAAAATCGAACTGAACTTCTAGTTCTTCGGAAAGGGACAACAAATGAGTTGGACCCGTGTGCCTTTTGGCTGCGCACGCTTAAGGTCCCACGGCAGTGGAAAATCGTGAAGTGCAGGGTATTGCCGGGCTGCCTTGGTATAAAACTTTGGATAGGTTGATTTTCCGGGTCCCACCCCTTGAAGACCAATTAGCCCTTTTGCCTTTCTGAAGTCTTGGTTTAAAAAAAAAAGTGAATATGAATATGAATTTGAATCGAGGGAGAGGGATGGGCGCCGCCCTCGTGGTCCTGGCCCCGTAAAAAAGTTGAGGTCTCTGTAACCTCGCTCCCTTAAGACCTCATGGTTATGAAACTATCTAGGTAGGACCTCAGGACCTGGCCAGCTCATGGGTTTATATGCAGGTTAAGGCTTGTGCCGTGATCATTCTGGATTTTCTCCAGCACATGGCACCAGCGACGATGGTGTGTATGGAATTCATTCTATGGTGTATACTGTGTCACGAGCCGTTGAGCATCAGACACCTCCTTCTCGATTGCTGGGACTTGTACGATGTCAGACAAAAGCACTACACGGTGGACTCTTTAAAGATCCTCTTCCGAGACGTCCCTCCTGATGCAGTTTTCCAGTTTTTACAAGAGATCAGTAGATTTCACCTGATCTGATTTTACGTGTTTTCTTTTCATTCGCATTTTAGATTTGCAAGGTTAGCAGTGAACATGGTTTTTAACTGTTGTCTTTTATCTTAACGGGTTGTCGTGTTGTTTTTGTTGTTGTTGTTTTTGTTTGTTTGTTTGTTTGTTTGTTTGTTTGTTTTTTGTTTTTTGTTTTTTTGTTTTTTGTTTTTTGTTTTTTTTAACGAGGTGTTAGCCCTGATACGGCTGTAGCAGTCGGCTGGCTATAAGTAATATGACCTGAGCGCGGAAACGTTATCTTGAGAAATTGAAATTGACATTGAAAGAATAGCTGTCTTTTACTGTTTACATGTGATGAGAGTCTTGCGCGTGCTGCTGGTGCCAGTGAGTCTGTTGCGAGCAGTCTGAGATTCTCAGGGGATGCTGTCGATGCCACAGCGGATGAGCGTGGCCTTCAGAATATCCTTGAATCAGTAACACCATGACGTTCGTTACACATTCTACATGTACAAACCTCTGCTCTAGTAGATACGTGTGATGTTAATTCTAAGCGATATGTTCGTGGGAAATGTTTTCGTCTTATCTATATAGTGGTAGTAGTATCTGTTGTTGCTGCATTGCTGTCTTGATCCAGTAATTCCCATCTCTCTAACTTGCATGAATGTATGTGTGTGTGTGCACCTGTATATTTAATTACACACACACACACATATATATATATATATATATATATATATACATATGTGTATATATATATATATATATATATATATATAATATATATATATAGGCCTATATGTATATATATACATATATATATATATGTATGTGTGTGTGTGTATATACATATATATATATATATCATCATCATCATCATCAGGTGCCCTGCCGCATGGCGTTGGCGATTATGGACTTCCAACCATCTCTATCTCTTGTTGCCCCCAGCATCTCCCCCACCCTCCTCATCCTCAGCCACTCTGCAAGTCCGTCCAGCATTCTCTCCCTGGGTCTACCTGGTGCTCTCTTTCCCTCCAGCTTTCCCGTTGTGACCAGGTGCTCCAAATCCCCCTTCCTCATAAAATGGCCTACAGATGTTGCTTGTCTTTTCCTAATCTTCCTTATGAGTGATCTACTTGTGTCTGCCTCCATCAAGACTGTCTCGTTTGTTTTCTTTACTGTCCATGGTACTCTCAACATTCTTCTGAGAAACCACATCTCGGCTGCCTCGATCCTGCTCTGGCTTTGCTTGCTGATGTCCACGCCTCGCATCCGTACAACAGTATTGGTTCTATATAACATTCAAGGACTCTATTTCTGATGTTAATTGATAGGCATTTGTTGGTAAGAATGCTTGTCATCTTCTTGAATGCTGTTTTGGCTTGGCCGATTCTGCCAGCTATTTCCGATGTGCATCTGCCGTCTGATGAAATGACTGTTCCCAGGTATTTGAACTTATTAACCTGTGTCAAGGTTGTGCCATTTGCTGTTATTTTGCATGAGGGGATTTCATGTTTTTTACTGATCACCATGACTTCAGTCTTCCTGCTGTTTAGTTCCAACCCCTTACCTTTGCTTTCTGTTTCTATTATATTCACAAAGTTTTGTAGGTCCCTTTCATTTTCTACAATTAGCACGGTGTCATCTGCGTACCGAATGTTGTTTATCATTTTCCTTCCAACCTTTAATCCACGGTCTTCTTCTAGGTTTCTCATGATGTTTTCGCTATATATAATGAAAACAGATCTGGTGACAAAACACAGAAACTTTCTCAGCTGCCTCCTCTTTCTCTCCCATTATGTAACACATCAGTCCCAATTTCTGATTCAGCTAAAAACCTTGGTGTCTGCATTGACTCTACCCTCTCCATGAACAACTTTGTTTCTCAAACTGCCAGATCTTGCTACTATCACCTCCATCGTATAAGCCTGATCAGGAAGTATCTCTCTGTCGAAACAACTGCAAAACTCGTTCTCTCCTTCATAATGTCTCGCATTGACTATTGCAATTCACTCCTGTCTGGTCTTCCTGCCTCCACCATTCACATCCTACAGCGCATTCAAAACAATGCTGCACGCCTTGTACTCAAAAAGAACTCAAAAAGAAAAAAGCTGACCACATATCTCCTCTCCTGGCACAACTTCATTGGCTCCCTGTATCAAAGCGCATACAGTACAAACTAGATACCATGTGCTACAAAAGCCTCAATAACGCAGCCCCCGATTACCTGTCAAGCCTACTTGAGATCTATGTTCCCTCACGTACCCTCCGCTCTGCCTCCGATCCTCTGATTTTTCGTTTTCCACGCACTAAGCTCAATACCTATGGCCCACGAGCCTTCTCTGTTTCTGGTCCACTTCCTCTCTCAGTCCGTCAGCAACCTACTTTTGTCTCCTTCAAGTCCGCTCTCAAAACTCACCTTTTCTCCTCTGCATAAAATCCTGACCTCACTCAATCCCCTCTGCAGCCTGTCTCCACTCGGAGGGGAATCACATTGTAATATATAATTGTATATAATATGCTTTCTATAATTTTCCATTGCTTTTATTCTTTCTCCCCATTTATAGCCGTGTGCGTGTGCGTGTGCGTGTGCGTGTGTGTGTGTGTGTGTGCGTGTGTGTGCGTGTGTGTGTGCGCGTGCGTGCGTGCGTGTGTGTGTGTGCGTGCGTGTGTGTCTGTTTAGCGCTTAGATTTGATTTTATCAAGATTTTGCGCTAAATAAATAAAATATTGTATTGTATTGTATTGTATTGTATTGTATTGTATTGTATTGTATTGTATTGTATTGTATGTACAAAACCACATCTCAGCTGCCTCGATTTTTCTGCAATCAGTTTTTCTCAGAGTACAGGCTTCGCAGCCATAAATCATGACTAGCCAGATCAAACATTGTAGAAGTCTAACTTTCATCAGGCCTTTTTGTATGCCTCTGTCTTTCCAGATGTTGTTGAGTTGGACCATTTTTTGCTTTGCCGTTCCAAAACTGAAGTCTATTTAAGAAAAAAAAACGGTAATACAATTCAACCCGCATCTTACCGCAGTCATTTCTTCATAAGATATTTGACAGATTGGATGATCAGGGTTTGCTTTGCAGAATTCGTGCACCTTGTCCATATACCGAAACCAGCCAGTATAGGTCACTGAAACAGAAAAAAGTCATAGCTGAAACAAACAAACAAACAAACAAACAAGCAAAAACCCTAATCGTAACTGAAACAATATCAAAGTAGGGACAAAACCAAATACAAAGGAGAGTTTGAAACGAAAAATATTAAAAAAAAAAAAAAGAACACCGCAAAGTAATTATTGAACCGAAAACAAAGTAATTGGTGAAATAAAGACTAAGCAACAGTTGGAGCACAAAAAAGTCACAGTTGAAATACAATCACATTTGAAACACAACGTTACAGTCGAAACACAACGTCACAGTTGAAACACAACGTCACGGTTGAAAAACAACGTCATGGTTGAAACACAACGTCACAACACTTTTGAAACACAACGTCACAGTTGAAACAACGTCCGTCACAATTAAAATACAACGTCACAATTGAAATACAACGTCATCGTTGAAGCAGAAACTCACCATTGAGGCAAAGTGACCTCTAGTTGAAACAAACGACAAAGTCACGGTTAAGCAAAAACAAATTTTTATTTGAAACAAAACAAAACAAAACACAAACTATTCGAAACAAAACCTAAAGTTACAGTATAAGATCTAAAAACGTTCCCGGATTCTGTGACTGTTCACGCCCTGACCTTGTGTTGACATCACTTTATTATTATTATTATTATTATTATTATTATTATTATTATTATATTATCATTATTATTATTATTATTATCATGATGATGATGATGATGATGATGATGATGATGATGACTATTGCACTCAGGTAGGTTACCTTTGCGCTCGCCTCTTTTTCCCCCCATTTTCTACGCCGCCTAAATGGCTACAGAAGCTTTAACAGTTTTTCACAATGCCATGATCATGATGATGATGATGTCGATGAGGATGATAATCATGATGTTATGGAGTTCCATCTAGGATTGAAACCACTGACAGGGCTGTACTCTACGCTTACTGTCGTAATGTATCCTGGCGTCAACCAGATACAGACACCTGCGGTGCTGGTAAGAAGATTTGAGCAACACCCTCAGCGACGCATCCAGAAGTGGATGAGACTCGACTGTATGGTCACAGTCTTCCCATAGCACGCCCAACTGTGGGTAGGAGCCGGTTAGAGCCGAAAAATCCCACAATTGATTTTTAAAGGAGTGATGGGGATTCGAACATTACAACCTTCCAGTTGGTAGTCCGTTGTGCTAACTACTACACCATGGCGACTTGTTTGACATCAGTTTTGGAACCACAAAAAATACAACAACAACAAAAAATAAGAACGCGTATTTAGTAGGCCTACAAGACAAGACAGGCGCAAATTTTCGGCCAACTGGACTTTGTCAAGCGTAACATCACAAACAAATACCAAATACAAAAATTAGGAGAAAAAGACTGAAACTTCCCTGCTGCTCTGTCCAGTCTGAGAAAAGGAACAAACTGACTAAAATGACATCATAATGTGTTTTTGAGTAAATATGATGTCAGAGCGGAAGTGAGATGAATTTCGCAATTTAAAAAGTGGTCATGCCATATTAATATTGTTTTATCCTGAAGAGGTCCAGGGCTAAAATTAAAAGCATGATGCAGTAGCTGAGAGTAGTGTTTGGAATGTAAAGGATCCTTCTATCAAACAATGCATAAGAGAAAATATAAGCATACGATTGACTGGATGGGAAAATATATATAATCAAGAGGTATGGCTGATGTAAATGGATCGTGCCTAGTGCAACAAATCTGGTCTGACCAGTAGAATTTAGTGTTAATAGTTGGTGGGGGCTATCACCGAAGGGTCGTGGTGGTGGTGTCATTACCGGGAGCCTGTTACTTGATCTGTCCCCACGAATGATCGATTCCATCTATCATGTACCCTGCCACATGGCGTTGGCAATCATGGCCCTCCATACGAACAGGCTTGAGTGTACCCCAGCTCAGCCCTTGTCGCTGCAAGTACATCTCCCACCCTCTCTGTCTTCAGCCACCCTACAAGTCCGTCCAATATTTTCTCCCTGGGTCTACCTGGTGTTCTCTTTCTCTCCAGCTTTCCTGTTGTGATCAGGTGTTCCAATTTCTCTTTCCTCATGAAATTTCCTATAAATGTTGCTTGCCTTTTTCTAATCTTCTTTATTAATGATCATCTTGTGTCTGCCTCCATCAAGACTGTCTCGTTTGTTTCCTTTGCTGTCCATGGAACTCTCAACATTCTTTTTAGAAACCACATTTCAGTTGCCTCTATTTCGTTCTGATTTTGTGCGCTAACTGTCCACTCCTCACAACCGTACAACAGGATAGGTTCTCTACAACACTCAAGAACTCTCTTCCTGATGGTAACTGACAGACATTTGTTGGTAAGAACGCTTTTCATCTTCTTAAATGCTGTTTTGGCTTGACTGATTCTGCTGGCTATTTCTGATGTGCATCTTCCGTGTGGTGAGATGACTGTTCCCTGACATTTAAACTTATCAACTTGTCTTAAAGTTGTGCCATTGAATCAGTTATTATCGTCGTTATTAAGGGGTGTTAGTGGGCAGTGTCTTTAGTAAGTTGGATAAGAACAGGTACCGTTGAACTCCGCCTAGTAACACATGAGTAATGCAGGATCTCCTCTGGTGAATGGGTTCATGGTGGTTGACATCTCTGGCTCCCTGTGGGCTTTCTGGCATAGAGACTTCGGCAAGAAACGAGAAAAACGAGAAAGATTAAAAAAAAAAAAGAGAGAGAGAGAGTGTGTGTGTGTGTGTGTGTGTGTGTGTGCGTGCGTGGGAGTGTGTGTGGGTGCGTGCGTGGGAGTGTGTGTGGGTGCGTGTGTGCGTGTGTCTGTGTGTGTGTGTGTTCGTGCGAGTGTGTGTGGGTGCGTGTGTGTGTGTGTGTCTGTGTGTGTGTGTGTGTGTGTGCGTGCGTGCGTGCGTGCGTGCGTGCGGTGCGTGTGGTGTGGTGTGTGTGTGTGTGTGGTGTGTGTGTGTGTGTGTGTGTGACAAAGAAGACGACTTGGGTCAAGGGTCATTCGTCAAACAGGCTTGAGTGTACTCCAGCTCAGCATCTTGTGTGTGTGTGTAGTGAGTGTGTGTGCGTGTGTGTGTGTGTGTGTGCGTGCGCGTGTGTGTGTGTGTGTGTGTGTGTGTGTGTGTGTGTGTGTGTGTGTGTGTGTGTGTGTGTGTGTGTGTGTGTCCATGTTTGTCTTGGCTGTCTGTGTGAGACAGAAGGAGGATGACGGCTCGGGTCAAGGGTCACACGTCCTACCCCCATCCTGACTCCCCCTCCCAGTTTACGTGTGCTTTGTTTCCTGGAGATGTGTTCGTTGTTGGTGATTGCTTTGGTGGATGATGAGGGTGCGCGCCTTGCTTCGATTCTTGAATCAAGATTTGGTGTCTTATAATTTCATCATCATTATCATTTGTTTTTGTTGTTGTTGTTGTTGTTTTGTTGTTTCTTTTCTTTCTGTCCTGGAATGAGGATTTTGAGTGAAGAAACTGGGGGTTGGTGTTTTGTCATGGAACCAGAAAGAGCAGCGTGGGATCAATCCACTGAGTTGATGCAGACGTTGAGACAACGACCAGCAAGTAAATGATCATCGTCATGTGCCCTGCCACGTGGCATTGGTGATCATGGCCCTCCATATGAATCTGTCCCTTGTCGCTGCAAGTACATTTTCCACCCTCTCCGTCCTCATCCACTCCGCAACGTCCTCATCCACTCCGCAAATACGTCCAATAGTTTCTCCCTGGTGTTCTTTTTCATCCCAGCTTTCCTGTTGTGACCAGGTGATCAAATTTCTCTTGCGTCATAAGATTTCTCTAAATGTTGCTTTCCTTTCCTAGCCTTTTCCATTAAGTGATTAACCCTTTGACTCCCGCACCCTGTCCACCTGCATCCTGTATGGTCAACCATGATAGCAAAGCAAAAACTTAATCCTTTGATTCCCTCACCCTATCCACCGGTTTCCTGCTGGAAGCTGGTGAATAGGGTGATGGAGTCAAAGGGTTAAGTTTCTGCAGTTGGTGGATAGGGTGCAGGAGTCAAAGGGTTAATGTCCTTTTTGTGTCTGCCTCCTTCAAAACGGTCTCTTTAGTTTTCTTTGCTGTCCATGGAACTCTTAAAATTCTTCTCGGAAACCACATTTCAGCTAACTCAAGCTTGTTCTGACTTTACGTGTTGGCTGTCCACGCTTCGTGTCCGTAGAGCAGTACTGGTGCTATATCACGCGGAATAACTTTCTTCCTGATGTAGATTGACAGGCAACTGTCAGTAAGAACTTCTTTTTTTTTCATTTTCTTTAAACCCTACTCATGTAAAATAACAGCAAATAGCACAACATTGAGACGTTGATAAGTTTAAATATCTGGGAACAGTCATCTCACCAGATGGAAAATGCACACTAGAAGCATCCAGCAGAATTGTACTAGTTTAAACAGCATTCAACAAATAAATAAGAAAAGGAAGAAAGAAGGAAAGAAAAGAAAGAAGAAGGATAAATGAAATGAAACTGTCAGTTAGTCTGAAATTTACACAGGCGATGGAAAAAAAAGAAGAAAGATGAGATGCGGATCAAGATGTCCTATAGTTGGAAAATATGACAAGGTTCCATGTTTTTGTAATGTAAGTTATCAGCTTGTATTAGTCATTGTTGGGTTTGACATTACTTAGGGTGACCAGAGAAAATTCTGTGGAACGATTATCTATAATGTATGTGACATAATTGTTATGCTTGCCTTCATGGATTGAAATGATGGACTTTGCGTTTATATGTCTGCATGTGTATAAAATGAATTAAAAAATGTTTTGAAGATGAACTTGTCACTTCGTCTGAAATTACCACAGGCAATGAAAAATAAACTTACATTTCC
>JAPXFY010000022.1:54617644-54630144 GCA_030674185.1 Monoplex corrugatus
ACAGAAAGAGACAGACAGACATACAGAGACAAACAGACAGACTCCCACACACACACACTGACTCCCACACACACACAGTGACTCACACACACACACTCACTCCCCACACACACACACTCTGACTCCCCCCCACACAAACTGACTCTCCCCCACACACACACTGACTCCCCACACACACACACACACGACACCCCCCCCCACACCACCTGACTCCCCCCTCCGCACACACACACTGACTCCCCCCTCCACACACACACACTGACACCCCCCACACACACACTGACACCCCCCCACACACACACTGACCCCCCCCCACACACACACCTACACCCCCCAAACGCACACTGACTCCCCCAAACACACACACGATTCCCACACACACACACCACTCACACACACATACACAGTGACTCTCCACACATACACTGACTCCCCACACACACAAACTGACTTCCACACACACTGACACCCCCCAAAACACACAGTGACTCCCACACACACACACCACGCTGATTCATACACACACACACACACTGACTCCCCCACACACACACACTGACACACACACACATGGTGAACTCCCACACACATACACGACTCCCCACACACCCCAAAACTGACTCTCCCCCACACACACACTCACACTGACTCCCCACAAACACACTGACACCACCCTCTGCACACACACTGACTCCCCCCTCCGCACACACACACACTGACACCCCCCTCCGCACACACACACTGACACCCCCCTCCGCACAAACACTCATGACTCCCCCTCTGCACACACACTGACACCCCCCCACACACACACACTGACACCCCCACACACACACTGACATCCCCCCAAACGCACACTGACCCCCAAACACACACTGATTCCCACACACACACACACTGACTCCCACACACACACACTGACTCCCACAAACACACTGACTCACACACACACTGACTCCCCACACACACACAGTGACTCACACACACACACACAGACTCCCCCCCCCCCCACACACAGTGTCTCCTAGACACACACTGACACCCCCCAAACACACAGTGACTCCACACACACACACACACTGATTCACACACACACTGACTCACCACACACACACACTGAATCCACACACACACATGGTGAATCCCACACACATACACTGACTCCCCACCACACACACTGGTTCCCACACACACACACACTCACACACACACTGACTGCCACACACACACACTGATTTACACACACACAGTGACTCCCACACACACACTGACTCCCCACACACACACAGACTCCCACACACACACTGACACCCCCCCACACACACACTGACACCCCCACACACACACTGACACCCCCCAAAGCGACACACTGACTCCCCCAAACACACACACTGATTCCCACACCACACACACACTCAACACACATACACAGTGGACTCTCACACATACACTGACTCCCCACACACACAAACTGACTTCCACACACACTGACACCCCCCAAACACACAGTGACTCCCACAACACACACACAACGCTGATTCATACACACACACACACTACAACACCCTCACACACACACACTGACACACAACACACATGGTGACTCCCACACACAATACACGACTCCCCACAACACACAAACTGACTCTCCCCCACACACACACATCACACTGACTCCCACAAACACACTGACACCCCCCTCTGCACACACACATGAATCCCCCTCGCGCACAACACAAACTACACTGACAACCCCCTCGCAACACAACACACTGAACACCCCTCCCACAAACACTCATGACTCACCCCCTGCACACACACTGACACCCCCCCAACACACACACACTGACACCCCACACACACACACTGACATCCCCCCAAACGCACACTGACCCCAAACACACACTGATTCCACACACACAACACACTGACTCCCACACACACACACTGACTCCCACAAACACACTGACTCACACACACACTGACTCCCCACACACACACACAGTGACTCACACACACACACAGACTCCCCCCCCCCCCACACACAGTGTCCCTAACACACACTGACACCCCCCAAACACACAGTGACTCCACACACACACACACAACTGATTCACACACACACTGACTCACACACACACACACTGAATCACACACACACATGTGAATCCCACACACATACACTGACTCCCCACCACACACACTGTATCCCACACACACACACACTCACAACACACTGACTGCCACACACACACACTGATTTACACACACACAGTGACTCCACACACACACTGACTCCCCACACACACACAGACTCCCACACACACACTGACACCCCCCAAACACACAGTGACTCCCCACACACACACACACTGTTTCCCACACACACACACACTCACACACACACACTGACTCCCACACACACACACTGACTCACCACACACACACTCACCCCCCACACACACACTGACTCCCCCCACATACAAACTGACTCTCCCCCACACACACACTGACTCCCCACACACACACACTGACTCTCCCCCACACACACACACTGACTCCCCCCTCCGCACACACTCACTGACACCCCCTCCGCACACACACACTGACTCCCCCCTCCGCACACACTGACTCCCCCTCCGCACACACACACTGACACCCCCTCTCCGCACACACACACTGACACTCCCTCCCACAAACACTCTGACTCCCCCCTCCACACACACACAGACACCCCCTCCCCACACACACGACACCCCCTCCCCACACACACACAGACACCCCCTCCCCAACCAGACACCCCTCCCCACACACAACAGACACCCCCCCACACACACACAGACACCCCCTCCCCCACACACAGACACCCTCCACACACAGACACCCCCCATCCCACACCCCTCACACACACAGACACCCCCTCCCCACACACACACAGAAAAGCCCCCTCCCCACACACACGACACCCCCTCCACACACACACAGACACCCCCTCCCCACACACACAGACCCCTCCACCACAGACACCCCCTCCCCACACACACACAGACACCCCCCACCCCCCCCCTCCACACACACAGACACCCCCTCCCCACACACACACATGACACCCCCTCCCCACACACACAGACACCCCCTCCCCACACACACAGACACCCCCTCCCCACACAACAGACACTCCCCACCACACAGACACCCCCTCCCCACACACACAGACACCCCCTCCCCAACACACACAGACACCCCCTCCCCACACACACACAGACACCCCCTCCCCACACACACAGACACCCCCTCCCCACACACACAGACACCCCCCTCCCCACACACACCCACACAACACCCCCTCCCACACACACACAGACACCCCCTCCCCACACCACACACAGACACCCCCTCCCCACACACACACAGACACCCCCTCCCCACACACACAGACACCCCCTCCCCACACACACACACTGACACCCCCCCCCACACACACACCTCCACAACACCCCCCTCCCCACACACACAGACACCCCCTCCCCACACACACACTGACACCCCCTCCCCACACACACACTACACCCCCCCTCCCCACAACACACCCCTCCCCACACACACACACCCCCTCCCACACACACACAGACACCCCCTCCCCACACACACAGACACCCCCTCCCCACACACACACGACACCCCCTCCCCACACACACAGACACCCCCTCCCCACACACACACACACAGACACCCCCTCCCCACACACACAGACACCCCCTCCCCACACACACACAGACACCCCCTCCCCACACACACAGACACCCCCTCCCCACACACACACACTGACACCCCCTCCCCACACACAGACACCCCCTCCCCACACACCACCTGACAACCCCCTCCCACACACACGACACCCACTCCCCCACGCACACCACACTGACAACCCTCCCCACAATACACACACCCATGACAACCCCTCTCCCCCCCCCCACACACACACACACGTACACACCACATACAAACGCACGCGCGCGTGCGCGCACACACACACACACAATGACTCACACACACTAACACACACTGACTCACACACATTTACACGCACACACACACATACTTACACACACACACACACACACACATGACACACACACACGCACGCGCACACACACACACACAAACTGACCCACCCACCCCACCCACAGAGGGACTCACCAGATTTGGGATACGAACTCAGCAGAACGTCATCCTCACGTAGCTCCATAGACTTTATCTTGGCAAGATGTTCGGACACGGGTTCGTAACATTCCAGCATGTTCATACCTTCATGAGCTCCTAGCTTTATTTTGGAAAAATCCACATCCAGTCGAACCCTGGACGCCATTATTCCTCCTTTGGAGTTTGTTGTTATGGAAGTTCTTAGCTGACTTCGGAGACTACTGCCGAGTGAATTGTCTCCCTTTTGCTGTTTCTATGTCTTTTGAAGAAGAAGAAGAAGAGTGGTGGGGAGAGGTCGGGAGAAGAGGAGGAGAAGGAGTAGGGAGGTCTTATCGGAAGGTAGACGCAGTAGTCTCTTTATCACTTCAAGCCTGTGCGACCTCGTGTAAAAAATCCGGGACTTGACAAGTTGTTGTCCTGCCCTGTTTGGTTGCTTTGGAATGGTGTCAGTGACCTTTAAAAAAAAAAAGGATATATGAAATCGTGTCAGCATCTCGGGTTGACAGACAAATAACTGCCGTCAAGCACACCCGCGTGTGCGCACGCGCGCGCACACACACATACACACACACACACACACTCCTCTTCTCTCTCTCTCTCTCTCTCTCTCTCTCTCTCTCTCTTTCTCTCTCTCTGCCAAAACGACGACAATAACAACAAGATCTTCTTTTTGTATTTTAAAAAGTCAAGACTAGTTGTTACCCCATACTTACTTTGAAGCACTCAGAGTATAATGACAGCCCTAAGATACGTGGGCATTAACACATGACGTGGTCTCTTGTCAATTTTTTATCAGTTTAATAAGCACATTTGCCTTGGAGGAGAAAGAAAAAGGGAGAGGATGGAGGGAGTTAACATAGAGAGAAGGAGAAAGAGAGAGAGGCAGAGACAGAGAGAGGGAGACAAAGAGAGACAGAGAAGGGGGACGAGTGGGATGTGGGTGTGGAGGGGGTTAACAGAGAGATAGACAGACAGAGAGAGAAACAGAGAGAGAGACAGAGAGAAACAGAGAGAGCGCGCGCCAGAGAGAGCGCGCGCCAGAGAGAGTGTATCACAGACAGAGAGAGAGGGGGAGAGACAGAGAGAGAGACAGAGAGAAAGAGAGAGTGAGACAGAGAGAAAGAGAGACAGAGACACAGAGAGAGAGAGCGCCAGAGAGAGACAATGAGACAGAGAGAGTGCGTCACAGAAAGAGAGAGGGGGAGGGGGAGAGACACACAGAGAGACAGACAGAGAGAGAGAGAGAGAGTGCGCCAGACAGAGAGACGGAGACAGAGAGAGCGCGTCACAGACAGAGAAAGAGAGAGAGACAGAGACGGAGACGGAGACAGAGACAGAGAGAGAGAGTATGGTGGCGAAAATAAACATGAAACCACCGAGTGTGTTCTCCCACCTAACAAAGTCCGCATCCGCACAGTGAGTGTACAGCAACGTGTATACACGCATCCCCAGAAGAACAAAATTATTCATCTGAATGCGAAACAACGACGACGACGACAATGAATAATAACAACAACAAGATCTTGTTAAAGAAGTCAAGACTAGTTGTTACCCATACTTACTTTGAAGCACTCAGAGTATAATGACAGTGTAATAAGCACATTTGCTTGTTTAGTCTCTCCTTCAGACAGACAGAGAGAGAGAGGGGGGGGGGAGCAGGGAGGAGAAAGAAAGAGGGAGAGGATGGAGGGGGTTAACAGAGAGAGAGAGGGAGAGAGACAGACAGACAGAGAGACAGAGAGAGAGACAGAGAAGGGGGACAACATATGACGAGGGTAATAATGATGAAATGAATATCTCTCTAATTGTGTCTCAATTTATGCAAAGAAACAGGTGTGCAAATTAGAAAACAGGAAGAAACAGAAATTAAACGAAACCTCATTCCCCAACGGAATAGATATCAGCATATTATCCATGCTAACCTAATTGTTTTAAAAACATCAAAAAGTAGGGAACTGCAAAGTGAATCAACTTTAAATCCAAAACATGTGTGACTGCCCGCGTTCAAGCAAACAGGAACCCAAACAAAAAACAAAACAAAACACACACAAAAACAGAAAAAAATGTTTTTCTCACACTGGACAGAGCAGAAGGGAAGTTTCAGTCTTTTTCTCCTAATTTTTGTATCTGGTGTTAGTTTCTTTGTGATCTTTCGCTGGAAATGTGCGCCTGTCTTGTCTTGTTGTATTAAATACGCGTTACATGATGAAGAAAAGAATAAGACATTTCACTATGAATACATACAACATTACAAATGTATAGATATTTTTCGAGCGCATGCGTGTGTGTACGTACACGCTTGTGCGTATGTATGTGTGCGAACATGTGTGTTAAAATTAATTTCAGAATGATGTTAAATGTTTAGCTGCATGGAACAACACATTTTCAGATCAGCTATTATACGTATGAAATATTACAAATATTGCTTATAGACCTACATGATGTAATCAAACCAAAATGGACACATTACATGTGTTCATACACGAGCAGAATTTGTTACATTAGTTAATTATATCAGTGTCTGAAACAGTACATATACAGATGGGCATACTGTTTGTTTTGAAAGGACCATCGCATTTGTGACCCGTTTTAACAAAATGAGTCCTAAGGTGAAAATAACAGATTTTAGGATATTATGATTTTCAAAATGTCCAGATTATTAACTTTCTTTTCATATGAAATTTATGTTTATTATTCTACTCCTAAAAATAAGGAAGTTATGGGTGTTTGAAGTGTGTAAAATAGCAAACAGCCATTTTGAGAAAATCAAGTTTTAAAAGTTTCACCACTTCAGTGAAGTTTTACCTTAGCAACAAGTATTTGTACTTCACCAATCTTTACCAAATTTTGTACCATGGTAAAACACGTCATGCCACAATAGCACACAAAACTTGGTGTGAAGATCTACTGTAATCGTCTTGTTGTTTAAGTTTATATATCCCTTTTTCTGACACAAAAAGCATGCCGTTATCTGATTAAAACGCATTTTAAATACATTTTCCGATTGAATTATAAAGTGCTGAGTGCATGTACATGTAATTTAAAAATTAAATATTCAATTTTTGACGAAAAGTAAAAATTGACAAAATCGACCCATCACACCTTTTCCGGGCCTCTACGCTTTTCGCTGCCTGCGAGTTAGGATTCATTTCGTGAAAACGGGTCACATTTAGGCAGATGTGCTTTGCGTTCAGTATTTCCCCACTTTCTACACCACCTTAATGGCCACAGAAGGTGAAACAGTTTTTCACAATGCCATGATGATGATGTCGATGAGGATGATAATCATGATGTTATGGACTGCCATCTAGGATTGAGACTACGTGACAGGGCTGTACTCTACGCTTACTGTCGTAATATATCCTGGCGTCAACTAGGCCCGAGAAATGCAGACACACACGTTTGCACACACACACACACGCGCGCGCGCGCCACACACACACACACACACAAACACACCACACACACACATACCCACATACACGCACGCACGCACGCACGCACGCACTCACGCACACACACACGCACTCACGCCAAGATGACCGCTTATTAACTGAACATATTCGGAGAGGAATCAACTGAGCTGTAAATGACTCGCTCGAAACGTTGTCTCACCAAAGAGAAAGGAAAGAACACCACCACCAGGTCAAACAACACCACATCTGAGATACCATCAAGTTCCAACACCCCAGATGCTGACAATCTTTCTGTAAACAAGAGATCTGCTCCGACAGGCTTGCCGTCCACGAGTCAGCCACCAGTTCCACAACCACAGTCAGTAACATCATGTGGCTGTCACTGTCATGAGGCGGTAAGAGAAACAGACAGTCTAAAAAATACAATCCACCAAATGTCCATACAAATCAGCAGCCTCACAGACATGATTCGATCCGACAGAAAACTTCTACAAGCAAACAACAAAACGTTACAAGAGCTGCGCGAAGACAAAAAGTGCACGATACTCACAACCACCACAGCGTGCCAGACTGATTCCGCAGTCCACGGTGATCATACCACCACATCACCGATGGACAAATTCTCATCATATGCGGAATGCGCAGCTCAACCGCCCAAAGCAGAAGATCGGGCAAACACTGTCATCAAGCAAAAACCTCACGTCTTTACCACAACTAAACGTGACGTCAAAACTGCTGTATCTACACATCCCAGATCTAAGTCCAATATTCTGCCACGTGTCCTCATCATTCATGACTCCGTCTGGAATAAAGTGGATGGACAGAGATTAGGTTCGTCCTACGGTTTCCAGGTGGCGACGAGGAAGATCCGCACCATCGTGGACTGTAAAAGTATTGAAAAATCTAAAGAAGAGCTGACACCTGAACCTGACTGCGTTCTTCTACACGTGGGGATAACAGATCTAAAAACAAAGGAGCCAAAAGTATGTTCTACAAATCTAGATCTCTGCATAAAATCTATCAACACCCAATTTCCGAAAGCCAAGGTAGTGCTAAGTCAGGTCGCTCCTGTGAGAAATAAGCACCTAAATGTGAAAAGGGAGCTCCTAAATGCCCTGACCAAAGAGAGACTCCTCAACGCAGCGAATGTCGAATACATCAGCCACAATAATCTACAAACAAGTAGCAACACCCAAGTCAGCCAGGACGACGTACATCCAACCACCAGAGGGCGAGCGTTCTGGCCAGAAACATAGGGAGGCATATCCATCAGCTTTTTTGGGAAAAACCGAAGCGGAAATCAACCGATCAACGCTACCAAACAAGACCCGGCTTTCACCCTCAGTTTTTCTTCCCTCCCTGGTCATTTTAGATTCAGCCCAGATTCAGTTCCTCTCTGTTCAGTGCTCAACTATATTGTTTTACTTACTTCTATACTTGTTTGTTTACTTATGATATGTGTAAATTTTACTTGAACGTTATTTGATTATCTAATTATCTAAATAATATAGTACTCCAAGCTTATTCAACTGTTCATCATGAAGAAGTGTGAAGTCCGTGATATCAACGTTGTTCAGTGGAACACACGTTCCCTGTTAAAAACATTCCGTGATAACACTATTTCAGTGGAACATACGTTTCCCTTGTTCTTTCTGTTTGTACTATCTATCTTCTGATATATCTCTGTCTTCTCACTTGTTTCTGTCTGTCTCTCTCTGTTTCTCTGTCTGTCTCTCTCACTGCTCTCTGTCTGTCCGTTTCTGTCTCTCCCCTCTCTCCTTCCCTCTCTCTCTCTCTCTTCTTCTTCTCTCTCTCTCTCTCTCTCTCTTCTCCTCTTTCTCTGTGTTAGCATGTGTGTGTGTGTGTGTGCACGCGCGCGCGCGCGCGTTTGCGCGTATGTATGCGTTTATGCGCGTATGTTATTGCTGTCGTAAATACTAAAGCATGCATAAAAATGGCCTAAATTACCTAAACATTGTCCCTGCACAGCACATTTCCTTAGAGCCAAACATGCAGTCAATTTAGAGCCAAACACGCAGTCAATACATGTACCAAGTTATCAATCCTAAGAGAAAGTATATAAGTGTATAGAACACATACAGGTGAATGGACCAGCAAGGCAGAAAATGATGGGAAGAAATGACAAAAAAGCAAAGGAGGAATAAAGAAACAAAGAGTGACAGAAAAGAGAACATTTCCAGTACAGATTTTCCAGAAGGTGAGGATCCTATTTATACTTAAAGATCCCCCAGCATCCACGCGGGTGGAGGGAGGGGGTTGTGAGCATGGATAAAACATGTTGAAGTTTTTATCTACCGTAAAGTTTGGGCTATTGGGCGCACCGGTATATAAAGCGCACCCACTAAATTATAGAAAAATCTTAACTATATTCACACATAAGCCACTCCGGTTTATTAAAAGCAGCACTTTTTCAATGGCCAGGTCGATCGCCTTCAACTTGAAGGCTGCTTCGTAGGCATCACGTCGCGTTTTCGGCATGATGAGGGTGTACGCTTGAGCAGAGCAGATCTAAATACCGATCCATATGCTTCAATGTGTGCAGTCTGATTTTAAAAATGTGAACAGTTAGCAGTTAACACTTTAACATGAGCAGTTAACCCTTTAACATAAACACCATTTTGGTGAGTTAAAGAGAAACTAAGAACATACGAGAAAGTGACGCTTCTGGGATCGGGGAAAATCCGTAAATAAACCGCATCATTTTTTAAGCCGCAGGGGTTAAAGCTGGGGAAAAAAGTCGCGGCTTATAGCCCAAACTTTACGGTATTCTGACATAATTGTTGTAAAGTAGGCCGCCATTTGTCTCCAGACAGCGTGACTCCAAGGGCCAGACGGGCCACGTTGCGTGTATGTGTGTGTGTGTGAGTGTGTGTGTATATGTGTGTGTGCGCGTGTGTGCGTGTGAGTGTGTATCTGTGAGTGTGTGCGTGTGTGTGTGTGTGTGCTTGCGTGTGTAGGGGGGGGGGGAGGGAGAGAGAGAGGCCAGAGAATGATAATGACATATTATTTTCCAACGGTAGCGGCTATTCGCTAAAAGCCGTTGAAATTTTTTGTATCCGCCAAGAGAGTGAGAGAGAAAGAGACAGACAGACAGACAGATTAGACAGACAGAGAGAGGGGGGGGGGATGAGGGAATCAACAACATTTTAACAATTATTACATACTATTATACACACAAGAAAAACTCGTAGAACATAATAAACGTCATTCACTATACACCCTCCTCCACACACACACACACACACACACACACACACACAAATACACACACACACACACACATACACACACATACACACACACACACATACACAGACACACACATACACACACAAAACACACACACATACACACACACACACACACAAACACACACACATACACACAACCATACACACAAAACGCACACACATACACACACCCATACACACAAAAACACTCACACATACACACACATACACACATACACATACACACACACACACACGTACACACCCACACACATACACACGCATACACCCACACAGACACACACACATACACACACATACACACACATACACACACACATACACACATATACACACACACACACAGACACACACACACACACACACACACACACACACACACACACACACACACACACACAAATGAAAAGCTCGTAGAACAAAATAAAACTTATTCACTATACACCCCTACACACCACACACACACACACACACACACACACACACACACGCACACACGCACGCACACACACAGACACACACACACACACACACACACACACACACACACACACACAAACAAATAAACAAAAGAAAAGCTCGTAGAACAAAATAAAACTTATTCACTATACACCCCTACACACACACACACACACACACACACACACACACACACACACACACACACACACACACACACACACACACACGACGAAATTCAAGATGGCGGAGACACCTAACTAACAAATTTTCAGCTGTCGGAGAAAACGTGTAAAAGGCCCAATATGACAAGAACGAGAAGAGGCCGCCTTGCCCAAAAGAAACAAGAAGACGCATCAGAGGGCAAGGCTGATGGAGAGAAGATATCGTCCAGTGCCGCGGGAGCAGAGACTGAAAAGGACCCGAAATCGACAGTCGCCGAGTCTGACGCTAGGCCTAACGCTACATCTGGTGCACCGACCACGACTCCCACTGACACGCAGAGTGGGACAACCTGCACAGCGCCTCTTCCCAGCTCGGCGGACTGCGTGAGTACGGCAGAACTAAAAAACATCATACTGGCTCTGCGGGACCAAGTCAATTCTCTGGAAAAGACGGTCCTTACTCTACTCACTAACCAGCAAAAAAAGAACATCACCATGACAACCCGTAACTGTCACACACAGACGGATCTACATGACACACATCCCACCTACGCTGAGGCACTGAAACAAAACCACACAAGCAAGCAGGACGACAAACAGACCCGAAACCTCAAGGCACCAAAACCCAGCAGCAAAACTAAACAGCAAGCAACAAAAGTGCCTGAAAATAAAATAAAAAACAAGAAAGAACAACGTCATGACGTCATACCAACTAAAGACGTCATTTCGCTTCCCAAACATAGGCCTACACCATCCCGTTCTGAAAATATTTCAAAACAACATAAAAAGACCCACGATCTTCCGTACGTTCTCACTGTCCACGACTCTGTGTTGAAAGGTGTCAACTCAAGAAGACTGGGACGATCGTACGGTTTTGAAGGAGACTCGTGCCCTGTGAACGACCCTCATAACATTAAAAGCTCATTAGATATGGCCTTTTCCAAATTTGATGATTCAGCAGACTGTATTGTTTTTCACTGTGGTGT
>JAPXFY010000022.1:54642644-54650144 GCA_030674185.1 Monoplex corrugatus
GGCCAGATCCCGAGGGTAAAATGGCACAAGCATTAAGCCTGCACATAAACCCACGAGCTGGCCAGATCCTAAGGGTAACATGGCACAAGCCTTAAGCCTGCACATAAACCCACGAGCTGGCCAGATCCTGAGGGTAATTATGGCACAAGAATTAAGCCTGCACATAAACCCATGAGCTGGCCAGATCCCGAGGGTAAAATGGCACAAGAATTAAGCCTGCAAATAAACCCACGAGCTGGCCAGATCCTGAGGGTAATCATGGCACAAGCCTTAAGCCTGCACATAAATAATAATAATAATAAATGGTTATTTATGAGCGCTTTCCACTTGCACAAAGCGCTTTACAACAACAATAAAAAGTAAAACAAGCACACGAACTCACAGACACACACCAACACACACACAAACACGCACAGACACACACACACAAACCACACACACACGCACGCACGCACGCACACAAACACACACGCGCACGCACTCACACCCAAAAACACGCACATCAAGAATACAGAGCGGCAGAAAGAGGGTCTACAAGAAATGTTGCTGGAAGAGAAAAGTCTTCAGACTAGTTTTAAAGGAGGGAAATGAAGGGCTGTGACGGAGATTGTGAGGCAAGGAGTTCCACATCTGCACAGCAGATGATGAAAAAGCTCGACCACCATGCCTCTCTCGTTTATATTTTGGAACGCGGAATGTTCTATCGTCGGTAGCAGAGCGAAGAGATCTGGGTGGTACATAGATCGTAAAGATGTCAGAAAGGTATTTAGGCGCAGTGCCAATTATGACTTGGTAGCAGAGACAAGAAGCTTTGTATTTGATTCTTTGTTCAATAGGTAACCAGTGTAACTCTCGTAGAAGGGGTGTACAATGTGCCGATCTTTTTGCTTTGCACACTATTTTGGCTGCTGAGTTCTGTACTTGTTGTAGTGGTCTGATCAGGGTATGTGGAGAACCGACAAGAAGAGAATTGCAGTAGTCTAGTCTAGATAGTACACAAGAACTGACAAGTGTTTTTGTTGCATCAACTGTGAGGTAGCGACGTATAGAGCTGATGCGTCTGAGTTCATGGTAGGCTACTTGACAGGTTTTACTGATATGATGTTTCATGGACATCTCTTTATCAAGGAAAAAGCCAAGGTCACGTACATTGTCTGAAAATGAGACGGGCGTATTTCCTAGGTCAAAAGTAGGAGGTAGGGAAGTGGCATCAACTGATGGAGGAAGGAGTCTAAGAGCTTCAGTCTTGTCATCATTTAGTTTCAGTTTGTTTTCGGTCATCCAATTTTTAACTTCTGTGACACTATCTTGGAGAGATTGAATGAGATTATCGTAGTTTGAAAGCGTATCAGAATGTTCCAGTTGAGTATCATCAGCATACATTTCATGACGAATGGAATGAGTATCAATGAGATGAGTGAGTGGAGTGGTGTAGAGTATGAAAAGAACAGGGCCCAGAACAGAGCCCTGAGGAACGCCGAAAGTGAGAGTAGATTCAGAGGATCTATTTCCGTCTACTAGAACAATTTGCTTTCTGTCAGAGAGATATGATCGAAACCAGTTGAGCACGATATTTGTAATTCCAAATGTTGTATTCAGGCGTGAGAGAAGGATGTCATGATCTATTGTGTCAAAGGCAGCAGAAAGGTCCAAAAGTAGAAGAACAGATATTTTGTCTTGGTCAATAGCATTCAAAAGATCATTTACAATGCGTAAAAGAACAGTTTCTGTAGAATGGCCAGGCCTGTAAGCAGACTGGTGATCGCTGAGAAGTGAATGAGAGGTCAAATGGGAGAAAAGCTGGCGAAGCACAAGTCGTTCAAGAAGTTTAGAGAGGTATGGAAGGTTGGAGATGGGTCTGTAATTTTTCAACTCGTTGGGGTCCAGATTTGATTTTTTCAGAAGGGGTTTTAACACGGCTGTTTTAAATTCAGTTGGAAAGACGCCGGAAATGAGTGATTCGTTCATGATATGAGTAATGCTAGGCAGAAGAAGGTCTAAATGCTGAATTAGAAATTTGGTGGGCATTGGATCTAGTTCACAAGTCTTTGGAGTTGTCTGCATGATCGTTTTTCTCACTAGATCTTCACTAACGGGAACAAAAGCAGACAAAGGGGTGCTAGAGAAGGGCGGGCTGATGTTATGAGACTGTAATGTTGACGGGAAGTTGTTTCGAATGGTTGCGATCTTGTTGCTGAAAAATTCGGCAAACATATTCGGAAGGAGCTTTATATCTGAGACAGAAGGTAGTGAAACGGACTTATTTTTACCAAGAAGGTGTGACATATTTTGGAAGAGCTGCTTGCATGTGCGAGAACCTGACACTAGCGACGAATAGAAGGTCGTTTTTGCAGTGTGCACTATGTCCGTGACATTGCGCTTCGCAGCATCGTAGATTTGTTTGTGAACAGTGAGCTTTGTTTTTTTCCACTCACGCTCTGCACGTCTGCGTGCGGTTTTAGCTTCGCGAAGTGGACCAGAGACAGCGTTGTACAAGTGGCTTGGTTTTCCATCGCGAACTTTCATCTGTCGCATAGGCGCATGCTTGTCAAAAATAGATGAAAGATTTGAGTTTAATTCTGAGATTGACAGATTTGGTGTTAAGAACTGCGCGATGTCGTGTGCAAGTTTATCGTGATCAATTTTTCCGATGGAACGAGTGGAAACATATTTCGGAGGACGTTTAAGTTTAGGTGTAGATAGATGGCACAAAATGGCAAAATGATCAGAAGCAAGATCATGACACACATTGGTGGAATGAATGATATCGTCATCATTTCTATGTATAACTAGGTCAAGAATATGTCCACACTTCTGAGTTGGTTCGGTGACTGTCTGTATCAGATTAAACATTTCAAATTGTTCTATCAACTTCAAAGCATTTGTGTTAGTAGTGTCATCAACATGAAAATTAAAGTCGCCAGAAATCACAAGTTTGTTTGGGCATTGTAAACAAAAATCAAGGAAACCGGTAAGTTCAGTAAAGAACAGAGGCGTCGTGAGTTCATTTTTCTGGTTTGGTGGAATCCTGTACACAAGGAAGAAGCTTACACGTTGTTCGTTTACTGTTAGTGTTAGCTGGGCCAGTTCAAAAGACACATGATTAAAAGGAAAATTAGACACACTGAAACAATTCTCAGCAAGATGGTCTTTGATGATGACAGCAAGGCCGCCACCACGCTTGATCTTGGTTGTGTGTTGTCTCGGAAAGGAGAGCAGCTTGTAGCCTGGTGGAGTCAGGTCGTTGAGCTTTGCTTCGTCGCCAGTCTTACGAAGCCAGGTTTCCGTAAGGAAGAGGACATCAATGTCGTGCTCGTGAATAAAGTCACGAATGGCCGAACGTTTGACAGAAGGGCCTACAGACTGCGCATTGAAAACACCCATGCACAGCTGATTGGGAATTGTTTTTGCTTCTTGAAGAGGAACGGTGATTAGGTTGGAGAAGTTGGCGCCCTGGGGTCGTGGAGGCAGTGAGGTGATGTCAGACAGGATGGAGGGCGGTACAGGTCCATGGACAGCAGCCGGATCCCTATCAGGTATGCCGCAGACAGCCTGAATCCTGCGACGCTTCCTCGTGCCCCCACGACACGAGCGTTTGCGGGGAAGATTTACCCCAATCGACAGCTCTTTCAGTCGGGCAATAACAGAGACATCGAGTCGGGCGCCTGTGGTTTTAGCCGCTAGCAACTGCGCTCGTGTGTAACGTGTCGGCTGGCTGGGGTCAAAGGTCAAGATCTCACACGCCGCTGGAGATCCTGAGGGTAATTATGGCACAAGCCTTAAGCCTGCACATAAATCCACGAGCTGGCCAGATCCTGAGGGTAATTATGGCACAAGAATTAAGCCTGCACATAAACCCACGAGCTGGCCAGATCCTGAGGGTAACATGGCACAAGCCTTAAGCCTGCACATAAACCCACGAGCTGGCCAGATCCTGAGGGTAATCATGGCACAAGCCTTAAGCCTGCACATAAACCCATGAGCTGGCCAGATCCTGAGGGTAATCATGGCACAAGCCTTAAGCCTGCACATAAACCATGAGCTGGCCAGTCCTGAAGATGTGGTGAGTGACTTGATACAGCTATGATTTGTTGGGGCAGAGGCCCTGTCACCTTACAGTGTGCCAGGCCTTTTGATACAGCTCATGATTTGTTGGGGCAGAGGCCCTATCACCTTACAGTGTTGCCAGGCCTTTTGATACAGCTCATGATTTGTGGGGCAGAGGCCCTATCACCTTACAGTGTTGCCAGGCCTTTTAAAGTATGTGTTCTTTGTTACAACTGTGGACTAAATATCTCAGAGAGGGGGGGGGGACAGAGTCCAGGGGTGGGGGCTGGGATACACACGCAAACGCCACACACACAGAGAGAGAGAGAGATGAGAGAGAGAGAGAGAGAGAGAGAGGTTTTAAACTTCAAAATATTTCATTAGTCAAAGATAATAGTCTCAGTACGTCCGAGAGAGAGAGAGAGAGAGACTGGGGGTTGGGGGTGGGAACATAATGTAGACACCAGAGAGAGAGAGAGAGAGAGAGAGAAGACAGAGACAGAGAGACAGAGAGAGAGACAGAATAAGGAGACAGAGAAGAAAAGTGAGACAGATGTATTCAATGTTTTAAAAGACATATGAATTTACATACGTCTTCAATCGCTGCAGCAGCCACTGATAAATGGTCGTGGGTTTATCTCCTTTTTTCAACACGACGAAAGGATACTAGTGTCAGTGCGTCCGAGAGAGAGAGGGAGAGGAGGGAGGAAGAGGTAGGAGAGAGAGGAGACTAGGAGGGACTTCAAACAAGAGTGAGCAGAATGGAGGAGGGGAGAGAGGAGGGGATCAAAAGTCAGAAGAGAGATGGAGAGAGAGAAAGAGAGAGAGAGAGAGAGAGAGAGGAGAGACTCTGTGTGTGTGTGTGTGTGTATGTATGTGTGTAAGTGTGTGTGTGTGTGTGTGGTGTGTGTGTGTGTGTGTGTGTGTGTGTGTGTGTGTGTGTGTGTGTGTGTGTGTGTGTGTGTGTGTGTGTGTGTGTGTGAAACAGAAATAGCAAAAGAGACTCTCAATGAGACAGAGAAAGAGATAGAGAAAGAAAGAGACACAGAGAGAGAGAAGAGACAGAGACAGTGAAAGTGACTCTCAGTGAGACAGAAAGAGATAGAGAGAGAAAAAGAGAGAGACGGGGAGAGAGAGAGAGAGACAGAGACAGAGATAGCAAAAGAGATTCTCAGTGAGGCTAAGAGATGGAGAGAGAAAGAGAGACAGAGAGATAGCAAAACAGAGATAGCGAAAGAAATTCTCAGTGAGACAGAGAAAGAGATGGAGAGAGAAAGAGAGACGGACAAACAGACAGAGAGAGAGAGAGCAAAACAGAGATAGCGAAAGAGACTCAGACAGAGAACGTGAGAGAGAGAGAGAGGGGGGGGGAAGAGAGAGAGTGAGAAAGAGAGAGAGAAAAAGAAAGAGACAGTGAGTGAGAGAGAGAAAGAGAAAGAGGGGAAAAAAGAGAGAGAAAGAAAGAAAAAAAAGAAAGAAAGAGAAAGAAAGAAAGAGAGACAGACAGACAGAGAGAGACAGGTAGAAACAGAGACAGAGAGAGAGAGAGACGATAGCAGGCTAACATCACCCGGACTGCCCTTCACTGGACGCCAGAAGGAAGACAGCAGGACAATATCACCAGGACTGCCCTTCAATGGACACCAGAAGGAAGACAGCAGGATAACATCATCAGGACTGTCCTTCACTGGACACCAGAAAGAAGACAGCAGAACAACATCACCAGGACTGCCCTTCACTGGACACCAGAAGGAAGACAGCAGGATAACATCACCCGGACTGTCCTTCACTGGACACCAGAAGGAAGACAGCAGGACAACATCACCCGGACTGCCCTTCACTGGACACCAGAAGGAAGACAGCAGGATAACATCACCAGGACTGTCCTTTACTGGACACCAGAAGGAAGACAACAGGACAACATCACCAGGACTGCCCTTCAATGGACACCAGAAGGAAGACAACAGGACAACATCATCCAGACTGCCCTTCACTGGACACCAGAAGGAAGACAGCAGGACAACATCACCTGGACTGCCCTTCACTGGACACCAGAAGGAAGACAGCAGGACAACATCACCTGGACTGCCCTTCAATAGACACCAGAAGGAAGACAGCAGGACAACATCACCAGGACTGTCAATCACTGGATGCCAGAAGGAAGACAGCAGGACAACATCACAAGGACTGCCCTTCAATGGACACCAGAAGGAAGACAGCAGGACAACATCATCCAGACTGCCCTTCACTGGACACCAGAAGGAAGACAGCAGGACAACATCACCTGGACTGACCATCAATGGACACCAGAAGGAAGACAGCAGGACAACATCACTTGGACTGCCCTTCAATGGACACCAGAAGGAAGACAGCAGGACAACATCACCTGGACTGCCCTTCACTGGACACCAGAAGGAAGACAGCAGGACAACATCACCTGGACTGCCCTTCACTGGACACCAGAAGGAAGACAGCAGGACAACATCACCAGGACTGTCATTCACTGGACGCCAGAAGGAAGACAGCAGGACAACATCACCCAGACTGCCCTTCACTGGACACCAGAAGGAAGACAGCTGGACAACAAGACCTGGACTGTCCTTCACTGGACACCAGAAGGAAGACAGCAGGACAACATAACCTGGACTGTCCTTCATTGGATACCAGAAGGAAGACAGCAGGACAACATAACCCAGACTGCCCTTCACTGGACACCAGAAGGAAGACAGCAGGACAACATCACTGGACACCAGAAGGAAGACAGCAGAACAACATCACCCGAACTACCCTTCACTGGACACCAGAAGGAAGACAGCAGGACAACATCACCAGGACTGCCCTTCAATGGACACCAGAAGGAAGACAGCAGGATAACATAACCTGGACTGTCCTTCATTGGACACCAGAAGGAAGAGAGCAGGTCAACATCACCTGGACTGCCCTTCAATGGACACCAGAAGGAAGACAGCAGGACAACATCACCCGGACTGTCCTTCACTGGACACCAGAAGGAAGACAGCAGGTCAACATCACCAGGACTGCCCTTCAATGGACACCAGAAGGAAGACAGCAGGTCAACATCACCTGGACTGCCCTTCATTGGACACCAGAAGGAAGACAGCAGGACAACATCACCTGGACTGCCCTTCATTGGACACCAGAAGGAAGACAGCAGGACAACATCACCCAGACTGCCCTTCATTGGACACCAGAAGGAAGACAGCAGGACAACATCACCTGGACTGCCCTTCATTGGACACCAGAAGGAAGACAGCAGGACAACATCACCTGGACTGCCTTCATTGGACACCAGAAGGAAGACAGCAGGACAACATCACCTGGACTGCCCTTCACTGGACACCAGAAGGAAGACAGCAGGACAACATCACCTGGACTGCCCTTCACTGGACACCAGAAGGAAGACAGCAGGAAATCATCACCTGGACTGCCCTT